>CP135546.1:5997362-6160572 GCA_032402905.1 Khaya senegalensis | reverse complement strand
CCAACGGAGGATCCGATCATTTACAGGAAACTCTGGGTGACTACTCGAATTCACTAGAGCCCGCATGAACCGTGAAGTCAGGAGTGAAATGAAATTTTGGGATCTCATAAAATCAGAGCATTCTTGCCCTCGTTCAATCACATGTTAAACAGTCAAGAGTGGATCCATGAATCACGGACTTGGCTATAATACATGTACCGTTACAGCAAAAAATCTTACCCATGAATCACAGGTCATATACCCAGAAAGAAAATAATAATAATAATTGTCATCACAATACCTCGAATTAAGATGCATGTAGGTACTTAGCACTCTGTCTTCAAAATGTTTTTAACCAAGGGATTCAATTAAGGCTAGAACAAAATCTTTGAACAAAAATAAGAGAGCTAGAGACGGTAAGTTGATGATGAACAGCATAATATTAGGGAAACTAATCACAAACTAATGTGATTCATGATCATAACACCTAAAACTAAAAGAAACGATCAACCAAGAGATTGTCCAAGAAGTTGGGAAAATTCCAAGTCTTTTCTTGAGAGTGCCACAATAAATGGGAAATTATTTTAACTTTCCTACAAGAAACTGGTAACTCCTCACAACTTTCTGACTGCCTCTATATTTTCTTGCACTTCAATGTGCTGACCCAACAGCCCTTTCAAGTAACTGCAAGCAAAAGGTGCAAAGCCGATGTAAGAAATTGGGATCACATCAGATTAGTAGTTATGAAGTTGTGAACAATCTAATGACACTTGAAACTATCAAATTTACTCATCATCAAAGGAAAATATGTTTACAAGTGAAATATCAGTCTCCTTGAGGTTTACTGACAAAATGTAAACATATTTGAAAGTTAAGGTTAGCATATTGAAAGATGTAGGTATGCAAGAAAAGTAAAATATAACTTTAGGGACAAATGCACTCAAAATGAAAACTCTACAACCTATAAAGAAGAACACATTACATGCATAATCACCAGTCCTAAAATGCAAGATTAACCCATAGGATTATTGTGAAATAGAGATATCCTGCTTTTTCTAAATGAGTATTTCCACTTCCTACAGATTCCCCCATATACTGCCCCAATAATGCAGAATTTTGGGGAATGTCTTTTATGTCCGTAAAAATTTCTCACTCACAGTGCAATATAATCAAGAAAAAATTATTAAGTTATGCTCCCTATTCTAGCATGAATGAAATACATTGAACTTTAAAGAAACACAACGAAAATTACCCAACTGTGGTCCAGTGCTTTCAAATTTTCATCTTGGAGAAAACAGAGAAATGTTTTTTCACAAGAAAAAAATCAGGGAGCATGTCTGCTCCATGAAGGTCTTCATAACTAATCCAAAAGATCCTTTTTCACTCTTATATCAATGGAACTTAATCTTTGCACATTCAATGAGGAATAGACAGGAGGGTTAAGAATAGTTGAGAATTTAACCAAACCAACAAGTAAGCAATAAGCCTCAAAAAAATATATCCATTTTCGCAAAATTTTTCAAGCAGTACGAATGACCTTACTAAGAGAGCTAATGTATGAGAATATAAGGGTTATCAGACGGATTTCCCTTACAGTAATGATCACATGAAGTATGGGATGAGCAGAACTAAGATAGAGAGAAGTACAAAAATATGCTAACATAAGCCTATACTATGTAACTGGTATTTCAGAACAATCCAACAAAATGAAGAAAATCAAAATAAACCAAGCATAAATCACAATTAAATTTACAAGAGAAACAAGAAATGTTACAAATAATGTAGCATAAGAACAACCATGCTAATTAATGAAAACCAGATATCAATAAATTATCAAGATAGCTCTTCTCGGAGTAATTATTAGCTTTAAAATAGCCTAAAAGGACAATAGAGACATGTATATACAATACTTAATCAGTTCAAAAGCCTCTATGTTCAAAGCTATTGTTTAGCTATTCAGTCACATGAAATAGGTGGTTCACTATATTCCGTATTTTGGGTAGGAAGAAGTGTGTAAAACAAGAAACCTACAATGCAGCATCACTCTTTGTGCCTTTAGCTGATAGGAAGTCCACGCAAATCACCCATCCTTTCCATTCCTCCCTATAAATCTCAATCTCAATTCTTTCTAATCAACCAAATTTATATTGTAAAAGAAAAAAGGCAAACACCTATCTGGTTGTGCCCATCTCATCAACATAATACAAAAGTAATATTTTATCAAACGACAAAAGAAAAAGGCAAATGTAACACAAAATTTACTGTGTTGGATTGTAATTATTCAGGGCAGTAATGTGAATGACAAAAATTGAAAACCATTCTGTTTTTGCTTATTCATGTTTCCTAGAAATGATAAGACTCACAAAGAGACTACTAACGATCCTGACAGGTACGGCAGAAGGTACCATGAGACAGCTCAGAAAATGCCCGCGGGTTGATAGACAGGTGTGACGGGAAGCGTCCTGCAGCTGCCACACTGTGCAAAGGCAAAAATGAAGCTGTGCAACCTAGTTCTCCCAAATTCCTGCAAATAAAAAAAAAAATCAATTTCATATTCTAAACAATCTCACATCTGTAGTTCTACCATTGCCTACCTGAAAATGTAAAATTCAAGCTAAAATGAGGCTCACTGAACCATAAGATACAAGGACTGTAAAACACTTTTGGTTTTTATGAATTTGTAATAGGAAGGAAAATATGATTAAAAATATTTCTTTTTCAACAATTAGAAACCTGAGAACAAGTCCAAATAGAACATCCACTTACTGTAACCCAAGTCTCAAAGACGAGATACGAATTGTTGAGATCTTTATTCGCAACATATAAACCAACTCAACAAATAGTAGAAAAACATTTCCTTTCTTTTTTTCAGCAATCAACCAGGCAGCAATATCTACATAAAATTATAACATGCAAATGCGCTATCAAGCACGACAATAAATTTCCAGCTTTAATACCATTGAACACTGTGACTAGAAACACCGAAATTTCACAAGTAACAACATTGGAAAGCGTAGTATCTAACGATACAGATTTGCAAAGAAAAGAGAAGCACCTGAAGGAAAGTTCACTCATTTATTCTGAGTATATGAAGACTAAATTACATAAATAAAATAAAAACTGAACACTCTCTGTCGTTTTATCCGGAACCAAACGGACCTGGGAGTGACGAAAGAGAAGCGGCGGGATTGCAGGCGGGAAGCGGTTTGAGGGGAGCGGACGCGGGGGATTGGCGGAGGAGAACGGAGGGTTGAAACCCTGGACAGCGAACGTGAAAGTGATCCAGCATTTCGCCACGCCATTGCTTTCTTCTTCTTGTGCTGTAGAATGGTGAAGAGGCGAGGGTTCTTTGTTGGGGGTTAAGGGATTTTTGCGTTGTTTGCTGGAGTAGGAGTTTTGATGTACGTTAGAGGCTGAGATCCACCCGATTGTTTGACTTTCACCAATTGACCGTTGGATTCAGATTTGGATGGCTGCTGACGTGTAATCCCAGATTTTTTATGGACTCTACCCTACATTAGGTTTCTGGCTCCGGCCTAGGCCCAGTTCAAATTATCTTTTTTAAAATATAACGCCAAAGTCTGATCTTTTTGGAAATATAACTCCAAAAAATGTGAAAGGACGATATTATCTATTTTTAATATTTTAAATACCGATATTTTGATTTATAACCCCAAAAATATGTGAAAGGACGGTATTATTATACATTTATTTATTTTTCAAATTTCGTCCGCGGCTTCAATTTTCCTTACTTTCAGATAGCAACAGTACAGAAAATGCAACAGCAGAGGAGGCAACGCCGCCCCACACCGTGGCTCCAAACCGGCCATTGCCGACAGGAATTGCATCGGTGGGCAGGTCCGCTGAACGTGATCTTTAACGGGTTACCGGTCTCGGCGTCCATCATTTAATTGGCTTCCCGGTTTTACTCAACTAGTCAAAACGCCAGAGATATAAGAAGTGAAAATGGTTTGCTGTTCGAACCGATCGTCATCTTTGTCTGTTGAGAGGATAGAAGCTACGCATGCTTAATTTTGAAGGGTGCTAAAATATGTTGAGAGAAATTATGACAATTTAGGAACAATTTGATATGTACTCGGTCATGGAAGCAAATAAAGGACTGGATAAGCGAATTTCTTGTCTTCAATTGTTTCCTCCAGCTTCTGAGAGGGTACATTCATTTCATTTCAGCAGTAAATTACACAAACCAGAAGAAGGGAAATCAGCAATGAAATTACAAATGCCCTTCCAAATATGCATGCAGATCATCAATGAAGAATCAATAAACTGACTGGTCATAAACAAATCAAGAAATCCTTACAGAATTTTCGTCAAAGTTGTGACTAGAAAAATCGATGCCAAAAGCAAACGAGAGAACAAAATGACTGCGACAGATACACAAAGGAACTCGGGTTCCTTTGCAGATTTATTAGGAATTGTAAGAAAGAATGTTCTTTGCAAGACACAGTTGATCTTACCCTCAAGAAAAGCTGCTTCTCAGATAGAGCAAGTCCTAACGCATTTTAGCTTATTATTGAATGTGTAAACTCTACCAGTTGATATATTTGCTGTCACTGTACTTCCTCCGTAATGTATATTTTTAATGCAATCTTGCTCCTTTGACCAAAGACCAACTTCATGCAGATCTCCTTCCTTCCAGCAGATGTTGACTGTCACCCCACCTCTTGCTTTCAATCCTTTTATACAACCGCTGGCCCACTTATCTCGGGGAAGTGCAGGAAGTAAGTACAGATCCTTTACAGTGCTCTGCAAGAGCATCTCTGCAATTGCTGCTGCAAAACTGAACAAGAGATGACAGAGTTAAAAGCTGTGGCCATAGCTAACGTCGTTTTATTTCATGCAGTGATTCTTCGAAGTGGTCCATATATTCAAATCTTGACAGTTAGAGAAATCGCTAGACCCAAAATTTTATGCTATTAGTTAAGAACCAACATTGACAATCCTAATATGATTCAGTTCATGTTTAGTGTTATTGGATAGAGCATATGTAAAGAAACAGGAAATCTGCAGAATGTGCATAACAAGTACAACATGTCACTGTCATGCATTTTCATTGGCATAAACATAAAACTTCTGCTTACCCAAAGTTGGCATCAATCTGGAAAGGTGGATGCGCTGTGAACAAGTTACTGTATAGTCCTCCCTCAAAATTACTTTCATGAGCCGGATCAACCAAGTCAAACAAATGCTTCACCATGTGATATGCGCGCTCACTGTTGCGAAGGCGAGCCCAGCAAGCGATTTTCCATGTGGTTGACCATCCTGGACCGTCCACACCTGCTCCGATCAATGAACACAAATTTGCACTGTTAGATTATCTTTAGTCTTGTCAATAGTTAGAAGCATTCTCCAGTAGGATGATCTTCCGGGAGGAAAGCACATAGTTCTGACAGCTGACTACTGTACCGTGGCGAAGTTTTTGAATAAAGCTTTATGTATAGCCAAAATAGACACAGGACATCACTTTGGCTTCTAAATTACCTTGAACCAAAGTGGCATTGTGCAAACCAAGTAATGAACCTAGTCAATTATCATATACATACCTCTTTTATGCAGAGAATAATTAGCTGCTTTACACAGGTCTGGAGTTTTTTCAACAGTAATTGTGTGTCCTGGATACAAGCCAAAGAGATGTGACAAATGCCGATTATGCTCGTCTGGATCCTCAAAGTCTAGTGCCTTCCATGAAAAAGAGAATCTCTCAGCCCATTATTAGTGCAGTTGTTCTAGACTTATAATACTTCAGCAAACATCTAGAACATAAAAGCTTTGCGAAGATCAGTGAAATTAACTTCAGGTTACCCACATACCCATTCCATAATGGAACCATCTCTGGCAATTCTTGTTGGCAAAAGTTTCGGTTGAGCCTCAAGGACTTTTTTAATGAGAGCATCCTCCTTTCTTCCGAGAATCTGTTCACCAACCAAAAAAATTTCTATCATATATCACGCTGAGGTTATTAGGATAGAACCTTTGACTTTTCTCTCATCATGTAGAATAAGAGCTTCACCTCAGCAGCTGAAACAATTTCAGAGAAAACTTCCCTTATGATTGACATATCCATTGTTGCTGAGTAGCTCACACTGGCAGGCTTCCCATCAGGAGCCGTAAACATATGCTCTGGAGAAGTTGAGGGATTGGTTTCCAGATACTTTCCAGGGCCTTGAATCAACCAGTCCAAAAGAAATGATACACATCCTTCCAAGAAAGGATACGCCTTATTTTTCAGAAAATCCTAATGTATAGAAAATGTTATCAGTCACTTACCGAACAGAAAATTTCAAACAGAAATATGTTGTATCCAGTAGTACTGTACAACAGGATTTTTGTGAACCAGGTGATGGCCAATACCTTGATACTACCAGAACCAGAATTTTATAAGAAAAAGGCTAAGGCTGTGCTCGTTTACCTGGAATTGTGGAATGGGAATGAGATTCTCATATCTCCATTCCCACATAAGGATTTCAATTCTCATTACCATGTTTGGTTTGATATGTTTTAATAAAGATAACATCCATGTAATTTCCTTTCCCAAGTTTGACACCATCAACAAATAGCACTAAACATGAAAATAAAGTTCAAATAACACCCATGTTCCTTCTGTCATTGCTGATTACTAGTTGGTAGTAATTGAATATTAACACCAACAAATTTTTTTACCATTCCTATAGGTTCATTATAAAGTCAACAACGTTGATCACAAATCCAATATCTAATTCTCTAATTAAAGACTCACAATAATGTGGAGATGACCAGTGGCATGCGGAAAAAAGAAAAAAGGTTAATATTAATTTGAAGCTTGTATCAAAATATTGTTTTCTAGAGAATACTAGAGTTGAGATTGTCAACAAAAAGATGTTTCATCAGAGTGCTTTAGAGACCGGAATGGATTCTATGAGGTTTATACTTCAAAATAACAAAAAAAAAAAACCATAAATAATGTAGGTGCACATGATTGTCACTGACCATGGTTTTATAAATGGAGTTGCAATGATTAGAATAGCCATAAAACAGAGATAAAGAAAGACCAAATGATAGTTTTACTTATACTAAGGCTTAGTTTGGTTTTGAGCCATAACTGCAATCGGCAGAAGTTCTAGAAGTCAAATGTAAGAAAAAAACATAAGTGGATCATACTAAAAGTTAGTGTTACCAAACACTTAAAGCTTTATTTTCAAAGCACTATAGAATCACCATAATCCCAAATGAAGCCTAAGTCATGTCTCTTTTTTTTTTTTAAAGTGGTTGAGATGATACTGTAGTGATGGTGGTGAAGACACTTGCAAATATGGGAATAAATGTTCAATAAATAACGGATAACAAGATATTCTGATTCTGATTCAAATGAGAATGTGCATAAGAAACCACTAATCTGACTGAAAAGAACAGACACATGCAAATATTACTCAAAGGTCTTCTATGATTCATGAAATCAACATATCCATGTTTTTGCATCCGATTATGTCTTATCTACAAAAGTCAAAAGAAATGGCCTGAGCTACCAGGGAGCTCATAGCAAGAGTTTCTCAAACTCCCTCTCTTTATGACAAATTGCAGTGAAATAATGTAGCCTAAGCAAGCCATAGACTACCTATCAAAAATCAGGAACTTACTTTGTCCATTGTGTAAGTGTAATGCTCCCATAGATGGGTGCAAATCCATGCTCCTCCCATTTGCCACACAGCCCAAATAGCTTGACCATAATCTGGTGAAGTTTTCGCCCATATGTCAGACACTTGATGAACTACCCAACCATTAGCTTCATAGTTCACCTGTAACACTCATTAAATAATTATAAAATCCATGTTCAAAGAATGTAAAAAGGTTTTTAAAAATAATAATACTGACAAATAGTTTGCAAAAATATCATGGAGATCAAGTAGCAAGACAGCAAGCATGAAAGATTAAAGGTGCTTCATAATCTCCTTTCAAAGTATCATCAATAACCTCTGGCAGTGCCAGGTTTGCCATGTAAAAACCAGAACGTTTTTCCATTTTTTTCAGTGCAAGTCCAACATGAGGAGAACCTCATACTAAGTTCCCTAGACTACAAGCAGATCATATTGGAAAGTGTGGAAACAAGAGAACTGAGAAGACAAGCTTACTTTTGCAGTTTTACTCCCATTGATTGATAGAGAGGAAATGTAATCAAACAGTGGATCCTGGCACTCGTGAAGGTTGCAAGGAAGTGAAGGCCAGTAGTTCATTTGAAGATTAATGTTCAAGTGGGGAGCACAACTGAAATATAACAGGATTCGAGGGGTTATATAATGAAACTTCTGGATAAATTCTACTTGCAAATAGCAGCAAAAGTAGAGGTCATATAACAATAATAACGTCTGTAGAATCACTAACAGCTAAAACATCCATTCAATCATGCAGTGCTTCCCGCCTATGGATACATAATAAATGCACCGAATGGATCCATCATCACAAAATTGTGAGAGGTAAGTAAATCAATATTTCTCATATCAGTGTGGCCCACTTTTGCAACATTATCTTGCACTATTTCCCATATACCTCTAGAAATCCAGAATTCCAGATGCCAAATAATCCTTTGTTGCTTTATGTTAGAAACAGAAAACAAATTTCTTAAAATCCTTAGTAAAATACTTTGGAGGGAGAGAAAAATAAAGTCACCCACTAAAAATCATGAAAATGAAACTGTTTGCAGTCTTTTCTGCATTAAGTTACAAATACGGGAAAAAAGTAGTGATTTGAGTATGTAGCAAGGTAAGGATGAGGCAAACACCAAATCTAAAGTGAGGAAGAGAATAGCTAGGAAGAAAAGTGACAGTGAAGGAAAAGAGAAGAGAATGCAGAACATACTCCCATGCCGGCTGAATATCCTTGTTCCATATACCCTGCAGGTTTGCTACTTGAGTTCCTGGCCTAGAACAAGAAATAAGCAAATATCGACCAAACTGGAATAAAAGCTCCACCAAGGCTGGATCTTCATCGGCCTTAAAGGATTTTATCCTCTCTGCAGTTGAAGCTGTATCATCTTCACTTAATTTATGGGATGCATGATTATTCCTCTTCATAGAACCATCTGCAAGTATGTTCTTGGAACTTTGTGAAAGCTGCAGGGAGACACGATGAAAAAGATTTTGATAGTCATCCAAATGACGGGCATAGAGATCAGAATATGACAAATTTTGTATTGACTGCAATGCACGGAGAGACTCTGATGTAGGATCCTTCTTAGAATCTGAAGGATTAGTGAATGGACCATCAAATGAAGAAGAAGCCACTAGAAGCAACACAGCCCAATCACAACCTTCAACCTTTAACTTCTTGTCATCCAAAGCTTGTATAATGCCCCTGCCATCACTAATCTGTAAATCAAGAACTGCAGTAAATTGTATACCATTTGGACGGTCATTCACCATTACTTTGGGAGCGATCCGATTACCAGGACAGCTTCCTTGCATAATAATCTGATTTTTTCCATTTACTTCTGAATGATAATGTAACTTGCTGTCTAGCAACACTGTGAATGACAAAGAACCTGGTTTGCTTCCAGAAATCTTTGTCACGATAGCTTGATTGGGATTAGAAGCGAAATGTTCCCTGGTAAACTCGACATCGCCCACAGAATAACTTACTCGAACTGTAGCAGTGTCTAAGTCTAACTCCCTGCGATATGTTTCCTTTGCGTATTGAAGATGGGAATTGTCGAATTCTAGCTTGATATCACCAAGAAGTTGGTAAACCTTCATAATCAGAAGAAAAACCATCAAGATATAGTGGAATATTTACAAAAGAATGAATTTATTTGCATTAATGAAGAGGTTCAAGAACTTCCATCTGCAAATAGAAAGCCATAAAATGGTAGCTACCAAACAGAATATGCACAAGCAGTACCAAAGTCAAGCACTGATGATGCTGTCAAAAATAACGTGTTCGGCAAATTGTATGTCTAACCTTTAGCACTAGGCAGCATTATATCCGAGCATTATCATCGGTACAGAGCACTAAAGTTGATCACATTAAGAACAGATTGTTTTATAGAGCAGAGAAACCTTTATCAAAATAGTTTCAACTGTCTTAACATTTGGGTAAAATTCAAAAAATATCAAATCATCCCAAATAGGATAGAATTCCTAGCTGGAACCTGGCTTCTCTTTTAATTTTCATGACCTCCATCCACAAGATGTAATATTCTAACATGAGCATGCATTTTTTTTTTCCGTAGTAATTGATTAAATGAAACTTTGCAATCACTTTTACTGTTTTATGAATGAAATATTTGTGATCTTACACAATTTTGAAACGGCCTTCAAGCAGAAGGTGAAATTCAACTTTAGCTCATCGAATAGTATACCTGAGGAGGACTGTCAGTCAACTTGACTGCCGCTTCAGTGGCCTCAGCATACCTGCCATTATCAACAAGTTTTCTGACCTCTACTAGTGCCTCTGGAGCTTTTGGGTTGGTGTAGTCACCTGGAGCCCCGGTCCAGAGTGTGTCCTCTGCAAAAAAATTCTCAGACATAAGGCGGACTGTGAGAGAAAAATGAGCACTTTTCATTCAAAACCAATCGTAGCAGAGCATCCATCTTTCTCACGAAATTACAATTCCTTTCACTTATTCTATAGATGAATTTGCAACAGCATTCGGAGATTTTGAAGGACATTGCAATTTGAATATGCAAATTTCCACCATTTTAACCCAAGAAAACAAAAATCAAAATTCATTTTGGGCCAAATTTATCATAATTCTCTTCATTGTGCTAAAATCCCACCGTCATGCAAACTAAACAGTCCTTTAAAAGATCAGACAGAAGTTAAAGAAATCCCTCGTGAGCAGAACAATTGTCTGAATGATAGCATGCCATCCACGATTGTCAAACGCAATTACACAATCCCATATTGGAATAAAACCAGTCCAGACATTTGAAGCAACTTACGTTACTCAATTTCAAAATTTACTGGAATTTCTTCACTAACAAAAACAACAGAAAGCATGGAGATACTATCAAAGTATGCCTAAAACTCATTCATTATTCAACGACACAACGCAAAATATATGACTTTACCATTAAGCTGAAGAAGCTCGGATGCAACGCCACCCCACACCATGGCTCCGAGTCTCCCATTACCAATCGGAATGGCATCCGTCCAGTACTCGGCCGGCCCACTGAACGTAACTTTCAACGGCTTAGAACTCTGTCCACCATTCCCATTACTTGGGTTCCACCGGTCTTTCTCTGTGGCTCGAGGCACAAGAACCCAATCTCCATTTTCCTCCATCACTTAAAACAAAAAATGTTCCCAACAGCAAGTCAAACTAAACCCAAAAAATAAAACAACAAAAAGGGAACCGAAAAGAACAGAGAAAACTCTAGCTTTCATTCTGGTTTATCAATAAGAAACTAAAACTACATAAGGAGAAATGAAGTAAAAGACAAAGTCTGACATGGGTCAGTTTGCATTCACTACTACAATGTATAGGATCAAGCTTACCTGTCATTTTTTTGATTTCCTCCCGTTGCTCAAGCTTACAAAGAAGAAAGAAATCTGTCTTTTCCTCTGAGAGTCTCTGAGATTATTCTAAAAGCACGCGAGGCTAAGTACGTGACAGCAGCTGACAAAAATCATCACGGGATTTCCCAAGTAGATAACTAAATTCTCATGCTTTTGTACTGTTACAGCTTTTCTCGGCTGACAGTCCATCCATGTCACGTAACATCCATAATAGAAGTCTACACGTTTTGACCGAGCTTGTGATTACTTTTTAATTATCTTAAATTTGAATCAGTAAAAGATAACGTCATCAACATTCAGGACGGGATAAAGCAGAATCTGGTAGTTCATAGTAAAACAAAACCGGATAACAGATTCGCTGTGCCTGTACCAGAAGCTGCAAGCAAGGGGGCCGACGGCCGACCTATTTACTTCGTCCTTGTTTCAGAAAGACCACGTCACACTACAATATAGCCCATTAAATCTTCCATTATGAATAATTAATTTTTTATTATATTTAGAAAAGGAAAATTATCAATCTCCTACTTCAATTGGAAAGTTGGGTGGTGGAATTTTTCTGAAAGTCTTTAATGGAGTACTCTAATCCTTCCTTGAACCATGCATGGCCATGCTTAAACATCGGGACCAAACTTCCATTTTTCCCTGTGCGGAGGTCACACCATATTTTTCTTTATACTTATATTTTGATTTGACAATACAACCATTGTCCATTGGTATTGGATCCTCACAAGTTGGGCCGAAGAGGGTTAGAGCCAGATGAACTTCCTTTCTTGCATGAGAGTGTTGGGCTTACCCTTGCCCACAAAAAGGAGTTGGCCAATCTGCTATGGACCCAATGGACTTTGCAAAAGGACTAGACTGAAATAAACAGTGCCAGCCCGAGCCAGTTTGGATCCATTCACGACTCAAACAGTCTAAAAAACAGGAGCCCACCATAAATCCGGACTATTAAGTAAATATTTTAGATTAATTGTAAATAATTAAGACTCGTGCTTGACTCATGCCCAAGCCTGAAACGATCTGCATGGGTCTAGTTTTCAAAGACTCGTAATTGAATTTTTAAAATATATTAAGTTAAAAATAAATAATAATATATAAATAATTTTAAATTTTAATCAACAACCTCTGTGTCGACTGTCTTATTGACTGTCCAATCTATCATGAACACGCATGCTTTGGCCAACTGGGAAAGGACTTCCAGGACTGGTAGCTCGATGGATCAAAGGTGCACGGTTTTCGTGGCTTTCGGTGGCGAAACACTACACTTGGATTCCCCGAAGAAAGAAGAAGGCCAAGAAGAACAACAAACAACCCATCATTATTGTCCTTTTTCTATTGGGACCGTCGGGTAAGGCACTTGAAAAAAGCAGCAATAATTGTCCGAGTAAAGACGAAATAGCTTGACTTTGACAATCATTAGTCGTCGGAGTCAGCAATAGTTTAGTATTTTGGTGGTCATTTTTTATATAGCTTAAACAAAATGAAGAATTAATTATCTTAATAAACAAGATTTATGCACTTCTTTTTATGTTTTAATTTTTTTAAATAAAATTTTTTATAAAAAAAATTTAAATAAAATAATTTTATCGTATTAATATAATATAATTATTTAATTAATAAAATAAAAAATTAATTTATTAATAATATTTAATTAATATAATTTAAAAAATTATAATTTTTTTAATTTTTTAATTTATTATTAATAAATAATTTTTTATTATTTTATTAATTAAATAATACTATCGTATTAGTTATACTAACTAATAAAATTATTTTATTATATTAATTAATAAAATTATCATTTTCTTAATTTTTGATTATAATCTTTACCTACCATCAAATTTTAATTACATGCACTCAAATATACATGAAATTTTGGGGTATTTTCATGGTAGCAAGTGTGAAGCTGTACATCATTTTCTTCGGTTGTTCTTTAATGAGGCTATTGATGGTGTGTGGTGGGAATATTTTCAACCAGTCAAAATATATATATATATATAGATAAGACGATCCTACTATATCAATATTATTAAAATAATAAAATTATTCAATAAATAAGATAAAAGAAATATTTTTATTAATTGTAAGTAAAAAAAATTAATAAAAAAATTCATATATATTTTTTACTATATTAATTAAATAATAAATTTTTTCGTTAATTTTTTTATTCACAATTAATAAAAATATTTTTTTTATTTTATTCATTAGACGGTTTCACCATATTAACAATGTTGACGTGATAGAAACTCAAAACTCTTATATATATATATATTAAAGATTAGTACTTCACTTATATATAATTTATATCTTATATTTTTTTAATATAAAATTTAAAATAAGATTTATTAAAATTTCAATGTTAGTTGATGCTCTAGTCTAACTAAAATAAATGAAAGTAATAGTCAAATTTGTAAGATGAATGGCAATTATTATGATGTGGATATGTGGTAGGGGATATACAAAAGAAAAAGTAGATGAGACCAATTATTATTTTTAATGAAACAAATTAAAGCCGTGACAAATTTTCCATCTTGTTCCTGGAAACAACATGGCGGCCATGATCGGCAACAGGGATTGTGTTGGATGCATCGTATGATATATAGAGCTTTGTTTCTGAATTTCAGGCATCAGGAATCCAAATTCACCAAAGAAAAACAACCAACCAGTCATGGAAGGACATGGGAACCAGCGGGCTGCCAGGCCAATGGGAGCAGAGGCAGACTGGCATAGTTGGCTAAGGGGAATGCAAAGGAAAATCGGGAAGAAGCCAATATTGTTGAGCGAGACAGCTGGTAACGATTCCTGTTGCATATTCAGAGTTCCTCGAAGCCTTGTCGAAATCAACGAGAAGGCTTACAAACCTGGCGTAGTCTCTATTGGCCCTTACCACTATGGAGAAGAACATCTCATGATGATTCAAGAGCACAAATGGCGATTACTTCGTTCTCTACTTGATCGAAGAGGAGACGGCGGTACTATTATCAGCCACTGTTTCCAAATCATAGCCTCGTTGGAGAAGAACATAAGAGAGTGTTATTCAGACCAGACGAATAACGAGTTTGAAAGCCATGAATTCATTGAGATGATGGTGCTTGATGGGTGTTTTATTATCGAGTTGGTCTGCAAATTTACAGAATTGGTACATAAAGATCCGAATGATCCCATTTTCAAGATGGATTGGCTTATCCCTTTCCTTATGCGTGATCTTCTCAAGCTAGAAAACCAGATTCCCTTCTTTGTTCTCCAAAATTTGTTTGATATATTAGTAACGAATTCAAGCAGATCCTTTGCCTATCTTGCCCTGAAATTTTTCAGCTACATGCTAGAAAGGCCTACTGCTGTCCTAGAAGGAGCCGACAAATTTGATGGCAAACATTTACTTGATTTAGTCCGCCTGAGTTTTCGCCCTGCGGCTCAAAAAAGACCTGGAAATCAGACAAGGGATGCATTACTCCGGTTCATTCAGCCGGCCGAGAAGCTTCATCGAGCAGGAATTCAGTTCAAGACAAGGAACAAGAAAGACAGCTTCTTGGACCTCAAATTCAATAATGGCGTTCTCGAAATCCCACCTCTACCAATGGATGATTTCATCAGCTCTTTCCTCCTCAATTGTGTTGCTTTTGAACAATGTTATGGTTATTGCAACAAGTACATCACAGATTATGCTACTTTTATGGGTTGTCTCATAAACACTCCCACTGATGCAGGCTTTCTTTGTGACCATAAAATTATTCAAAATTGTTTTGGAACTGATGAGGAAGTTGCTTGTTTCTTTAGTAATGTAGGAAAAGATGTGGCGATCAATATAAGGAAGAGCTATCTGTCGAAGTTGATCGAAGATGTGAACGAATATTACTGGAACGATTGGCATGTCAGATGGGCAAGCTTTAAGCACAAGTATTTTGACTCTCCATGGTCATTCATGTCAGCCTGCGCTGCCCTCTTCCTTCTGATACTCACCACGATTCAGACCTTCTTTTCAGCTTACGCGTATGCCAATCCTCCTAAGGGCTAGAACATAGCTAACCTTCCAAGAAATCTTGGGTGTTTCCAGTACATTGCATATTCACACGATGCAAATGCAATGAAAAGGATGCAGTGTAGGAGCACCCAAAATTCTCTTTTGTCGAAATTAGTGGAGTGGCTTGTTTATAGGCTTGTATTATTAGTAAAGTTTGTGTGCATGTCAAATTCTATGTAAAGTAACTGCAAAAAGTTGGCTGCTGTTACTACACAGAGATCCAACGAGAGCATTATGCAGTTTCTGTCTCCTAGTTTAAGTTAAGTATATGGTTTGAGAGTGCTAAGTACGAAGTTTATGTGAATCCCTACTTGATATATTTTCCTTTCAAGGCTCTATTTGTCTGCAAATATATGTATGAACAAAAGAACTTTGTTTGTTTCACCTGTACTCTTAACCCCTTACAATGGTGTGCAGCCAGAAAAGAGAAAACGTCAAAATTACTGATGATACATATCTATGCAGTAACAGTTTGCCAATATAGCATAAGAGAAATTGCTGCGATTCAGTATTGATAAACCCGACTGTCGGTTCTAAGAAAGAGAGTTGTTATGGCAACCTACGGGTCAAATTCATAGTGTTATTCCTGCATGCTGCTTGACTCGACGGTGTATCATGGGGTAGCTTTGTTAACGATGAATTACAAACACGCGGAGGTGTCGGTGGATAGGTTGTGAAAGGCCGGAAGCAACGACGCAACTCATGAAGAAGGGAAAGTTAACAGAATCATCTAAGTTGATATGAAGCCTTAATTTGGTCAATCAAATTGAAATCTATGAAAGCAATCTCGGCCTGTAAAGTGATTAAAACTAATAACAGGAGGAGTTCTGATATTAGGCATGCCATTCTAACAGTAACAGTACAGATAAAAGTAAAGCATTACATTACTTGCGTTTACAGAATAGCTATCTTCTTTAATTTTCGACTCTATTTTCGTGCATTAATCAAGGGCAAATCAACCTCATCACACCATTCCACACACCTCGTCTCAGAATACGAACTCCTTACGTTATTAGGCCAATAACTTAACCAAATTTGCCCACCAATTCTCCACTTCAACACACTTCCTTCCATTTCTCTGCTCAATCTCCACGTCGCTTCTTCTCCGTACTCATCTCTCGCGAAAACTATCCCACCACTCTTCGTAAACGGCCTGTTTGGACCCATGTATCTGTTTCGAAAACTACTGCTGCCGCGTTCACCGCTGTCGTGTTTCCACATGGCAAGTTCTTGACCAGTCGTGTTATCGCACAACACGGTGTCGAATACGACAGCGTTTCCCTCGACGTCTTGATCCCACCTCCAGTTTTTTATCTTTGTCTTTGCCGCCATCTTGGCCCGAGCTTTCACTTTCGGAATCTTTGTGTTTCCGTAATTACCCTTCAGAATCCTCTGCATTTCTAACTCTCTCTCCCCGTTATTCGTTGATCGACCCAAGCTCAACCCGGCCACATAAGTGGAACCCACTTCCGGACCGACCCAGACCCGTACCCTCGACGGAAAATGCCTTTCATCTGCATATTCCATGTCGTCGTTTTTGTTAAACCCTAGTCTTGCTACGTGGAATCGTAAGTTATCGACACGTGCATTCACCTGAATATACCCATCGTGGAATCCAACAGTGTATTCCATCTGAATGGTGGCCTCAAGCTGTTGGTGCGCCAGGGCATATCTTAGCACGGTCTCTTTAGCTTCAATAATAGGAAACTTACCGTTATTTCCGTTGGAGCGCGCGAGTTTCATGGCGGACACCGGAGCGTAGCCTTTTAGGATCCATAAACCGTGTGCCTCTGTGGCATAAGAAAATCCTAGCTTCTGACCTGGCAGAAGTGCTAACGTTTGTAAACCTACGCCCACCTCCCTTAAAATCAACCATTTTGCTAAGATGTACCCCATGGTCCGCATAAAACACAGCTCTGCATCCACTCCTACCGATACCAAAAAGGTTCGCAGTACAGGAGCGTTGATGCACGTAAATGCTTCGATGTTTGGAGCCAATATGGAATTGAAGTAAAAAGAACCGACTACACTAGGAGCGTCACATGCACATAACCAAAACAAGCGCGTGAGGAACACCAAGTTGAAGAAACTTGAGAACGATTCGGGTGAGTGAGAGTCCATGATCCATGCTGTGGGTTCAGGTTTGAGAGTCTGAAGCTGAGAACGCGGGCAAGTGCTATCATGCGCCGTGGGTGAGCGGGTGATGATTTCTCGAAGCAGCTGGACCACCAATGGGAGAAACGGTTTGTCTGAAGAAAGAGGACACGTGTCAGAGACCCAAAGAGTCGTTATGGTATTCGGATTATGAAACCCCTGGGCGCATACTGTGAATGTCAACGACACGTTTGAGTCTGAATCGGAGTCGGAGACGACAGTCCGCTCAGCTCTGAGTTGAATCTCTAGAGCTGAGCCTGAGTGGTCTTGACTGGTCGTGGAACTCCCAAGAGTAAAGATAAGTGGCGAGTTTGACTCAGCCCACTCGTCTAAGCAGGGGAGCTCACATATCCACGACCAGATATCCAGCATTGTTTGGTTATTGAGTACTTGCTTTCCTCTGCAACGGAGTGTTTGGTTGATGGGAAAATATGGAGAAAAGATTCTCTTGATATTGCTGTGCTTATATAATGAAATTGAGTGATGATAGATTCGCCACCTTGGAAGTAACACTAGCCACGCACTGGAAATTATGAAATCCTAATTTTATTTCGCTTTCTTTCTTCAATCATCTCATTTTCCCTTCGTAGATTTGACTAGTTTGCTGTTAGTATATTGCATGGCTTGTAGCCAATGTGGGACGTGGAGTTTTATCGTCTTCTGGTATGGCAAGTACGCGTGTTAGATAATTTTGATACGAAAGTTACTGCAACTGCATGTAGGCCAGTTGAGAGGATTTGTTTCTGAATCACATGAACCAGTCTTATCCTCTAAAACCCGAAAGACTGAAGGCTGGAGGAAACAGTGATCACCAGGTAGAAAAGTCGTTTAAGAGATTGGAAGTCTGGAACTTGTAAAGCAGGACTGTTGATACGTTGAGTTGTTTACGGCTGCACATAATTATCAACTGATGAAGCGTACGTGCTTCAACCAATGCCGTGAACAAAGTCTTTAGATTCTTGAATCGAAAACTATTGAGGTTGGTGTAATTAATATGGCATGAACAGGCAGCAATTATGATCACGTGAAGCGATGTGAATCAATATCAATGTGTGAATGTCTGTGCTCTGAAGATTCACTTCTAGGATAACTGTTGGAAAATTCTGTACCACAAAATGGATTTAAAGAATAATTGAAATGAATATGAAAGGTGGGCTAGCTTAGCCCATAGCTTGGGCTCTTCAGCCCAGACAATGGTTAATTTTGTTTGGTCCCGGTCCAACCTGGTAGCGAAACAACGGAGAAGCCTCAAACTCGTAAAAGCTTGGTGGTTGGTTTTGATCCGTTGTTGGTGGCAGAAAATGGAGAAAGCGTTAAGTAACATATGCTGCCGTTCTGAGGCTGGTTCGGCGATTACCAAAAGACACCAGACCTTACTACGCCAAATGGACCCGCGAAAACTTTGTTCACTACAAAGAAGTGGACGCTAACGATGCAAAAGCCCTCGATGAGCTATTCCACAGAGCCTACAACCATTCCATCTGGGTCCCCACCAAGGTGCTTCATACGTATATGCAAGCTTTTATACATATTATGTGTTTATGTGTATCTAAATGTATATAGTGATGGGTATTGGGTTTTGGTGATCACCCACTTGAAGTTTCTTGTGAATGCAGTATTCGGTGGATGAATGAGCTTTAGATAAGTTGAAGGAGGTATGTCGTGGTTAAAGCATGCGTGTGTGCCTCCAAGGTTGTGGCTAAATGACTAGTGGTATAACTGCTTGCTTTTTCTTGCCTTGCGAAATGTGATTTTTACAGATATTGAGGTTAAGGGTGGTGTATTTCAAGTTTAATGTTTATAAAATTTTTGAAGAGATGGTGTTGTAATTTATGGAGTAAAGTATTCTCAATAAACCAGAATAGTCTTGCTTTTAAGTGCTGCAATTAGGAGTTTAAATCCGTTTTATGGGTATCTAAGTATATTACACACTGTTCATTTTTGAATTATCCAAGCAGTGGCCATGCATCTGAATTCAAAGCAGATTTATGTTGTTTAGTTATGCACTTATAGTAGTTGTTGTATAAAAATAAGGCTGTTTTTTTGTACGATGTTGTTCCTTGATGCTGATTATGGGGGTTGCTGCGACGTTCTTGTGAGCTGTTGACCCCAATATACAATATCAAAGATTGGTTTTGCCTCCCTTTTCCAGTGAATAAAGGGTCCACATGAACAAACTTAGATCAATGCTAATCTTTCACTTTTGAGAGAGTTGTACGCATAGGTTGTCTTTCTTGAGAACCTTCAATGCTAGAACGGGGAGACTAGGATGTGAATTTTTTGGATTCAACTGGAGATGACATGCGGGCAATACTAATTGATGGTATTGAATGTAGAGTAGTGAACTGCCAGGAGCTTGTTACCCTGACCCCTTTCTGGAAAATGATCACATCAGGAAGATTAGGTCTTTAAACTTGGTAATTTGACCAGTTAAACTATTTTCGTTATGTCGTCCAGGTTGCCTATTGTTTGTGCACTAGTTAGATAAACTATGATGGTAGGTTAATCGTAGCTTGAGCCTGGACTATGCTAATGGGAACAAAAGCATTGACATTCATCATTTAAAAGAATCACTTTTCGTGGATCATTGTGTTTCCAAAATAAAGTTGTCTTGGTTGACATCAACTTGGGCACCCTGAATAGCTCTGGGCTATGTTGTTCATTATTGAATTTGGAAATCTTGATATCTATTCCAGATGTTTTTAATTTTGTAAACTTATTTGCCTATTGAAACTCTTGGTACAAGCTAAGGTTATTGCTATCAGGATTCCCTACATCAAGCGACCCTGGTGTCACATATGCGATCTAGAACTCAAGCTGCCATTCTAGCTTCTTTTACCTTTCCTGTCCAAATTATTCATGTTTTGACTTATCTGCTGCCTGAATAATTTCTAATCAATTGTCATCTTGGGTTAGAGTTCTCATTTCTGTAATGCAGAAAGGGCTAGGACTTCAGTGATGGCTCTAGCAGATCCCACCTGGTTAGATTCTTCATATCCCAGTGGTTGGCTGAAAGCATGTAAATAGAAATCAAAATCCTTTGCTGGTTGTTGCAAATCACGCAAGTCATTCTGATATTTTGTCCTGAGCAGAATGGCAACGTTTGGCCTGAGTCTCGTTTTCTGTTAGATTCGGTCAAGAATGATGAATAAAACCTGTCAATTCGGACTTCAGGGGCTCATTTGATACAAATATGGACATTATGTATTTATCAGAAATCATAAAAACACAAGGACCCTGATGTTACTATCCCAGAATTTACAAGGCAATCTCGTGAATAATGGAAGAAGCAGGCCTTCTTGTTAGCTTAGAGCATTGGAGATGGTGAAGGAAGAGACATGCACATTAACGGAGTCAGCGACCAACGAGGTGTCGGAACACGCGACATGCGATACGATGCGCTGCAAAGGCAAGTGTCTGAACTCAAAGGAAACACACACTCTTTTTCTCTCTCTCTCTCTCCCCCTCTCTGTCCCTCTCTCTTACATGTACCTCGTTTTGTCCACGTGTCTTTCTTTTCCATATAAATCATCGCCACGTGGCCACTTTCTTTTCTCCAATTTTTACTTGATTGACAGCATTACCCCTTGCAGTATACTGTAGTGAACAGTATCAATACACGAATAGAATCATATAGTTGCCTATCCATCACGACATTGATTCATTACCCTCTGATTTCGTCGTCATCTCATCGGAAGGATATGTGATCATGTGGGCGTGGGACCCACGTACAGTTACTCTTGATTTGTTTTTTTTGGGTCATATAAAATTACCATGAAGTTTTTACTTTTGGATAAGAACTCGTTAAGTCCAACTCAGTGAGTCGGAGAGGCTGACGAGACGAAAAGGATAACCGGTAATAAGGAAACAACAATGCTTTGGAGAGCCAAACCACGGTTTTCTCGGGCCAGGTGGGTTTGACTGAAAGTAGCCGAAAACCGAAGCCAGAGGCCTTGAAAAAACCGTACACCTCTATTGTAACGGCTGCTCTTAACTACGCACACTCACACACACTTGAACTATCGATACTGTTTCGATGTCACTGTCTCTATCTCTTGCTGCTGTCACGTTCACCTCATTAAAAACTTGAATCTTTGGCGTTTTCGTTGTTCTGGGTTGCTGCTTTAATGGCGGATAGTGGAGGATTTGACGGTGAACCAGGGAGTACTACGAGTTTCTCTCAGTTGTTGTTCTCAGATGATGTTGTTTTAGGTCTCGATATGGGTCATCACCAACCGACCTTTAATAACTACTCTTGTTCTTCTTCCGCTTCAACTTTTTCTGCTCATGAAAGGCTCCCCAAAATGCTTTGTTTTGGTAACTATCAGCAGAACGATGGCGATATAATCGTGTATGCTGAAACTGCTACTAGAACTATTACTCCTCAGAAATCCGGTGTCACTTGCAGTGATTCTTCTTCAGCTTCTTCTGGCAATAACAGTAGTACAAATACTACCTCCAAATCCGGTGTAAGTGTTTGATAGTTTTATAAAGCGTCCATTTTGGGTCTGTTAACTAGGAAAATAAGGAGATAGTTCATGTTCTCTATTCAGAAAAAGCGAAATGGGTCGGGCCAAGAACCGGTGCAGCACTTCAGAACTCCAGTGGCAAGCCAGAGAACCGGTAAAAAGACCAAAGCTGCAGATAACCCTTCAGCCACTGGCCATGCAAAGGTCGGTCACACAAATGGAAACACAGTGTTTGAGTTCTTAAGAATTTTATCTTTCATTTACTGTTTTCTTTTGAAATAATAGGCCAAGAAAGAGAAGCTAGGAGACCGGATCACAGCATTGCAGCAACTTGTTTCGCCCTTTGGGAAGGTGAAATTAATTTGCATTTAATTTCTTTCTTCATTACTCATGGTTAATAAACAAATTGTAGTCCTTTTATAGCTTGGTTTGATTTGAGTGGTGCTTGCTGTTGTTGGGAAATTGAAATTGCGCAGACAGATACAGCATCGGTGCTGCATGAAGCGATGGGATATATCAGATTTCTGCACGATCAGGTCCAGGTTCTGTGCTCTCCGTACCTGCAACACCACCTACCTGTAAGAACCAACCTACTCTTATCTTGCTCAGATCACTAACCATTTTCCATGCAAAAGAAAAATTGCAAAAGATTTTCTCTGTTTTTGTTTTTACTGCTTCCGCTTTTATCAGTTATATGCATTTTTTTGCTGGATTGTCTACATGCATCCACGAATCAGTGAATCAGGTTAAATAAGGACCGTTTTATCACGGTTCCCAGAGTCAACAGAGATCCCAGTTCACTGATCTTGTGGAAGTTTTGACCATATTCGGTGACGGCGACTTGATGGTCAACAGTCAACCATTCGATGGCGTTAAATTGACTGCTGGGTTTTGAATTTTTTGGTTACTGCTGGTTTTGACTGATTTTGGTGATGACTGATAGGAGGGCGGCGGAGATAACGGAGGAGATCCATCAAGAAAGGACCTGAAGAGCAGGGGACTGTGCCTGGTCCCGGTGGCGTGCACTGCACACGTGGCGAACAGCAACGGTGCAGATTTCTGGTCACCTGCAATGGGAAATAACGTTTCATCATCATCATCATCAGTAACGCAGCAACAACAGCAGCAGCAGCAGAAGTAGAAGTGAATCTTTCCAAAAGCGCCTTTGATTCTGTACATGGTTTTTGCCAGGCGCCTGCCTTCTTAAGCCAAAGAGACTTGACAACTCATGTTAAAAATAGTATTAAAAAAAAATAAAAGCTTTTTGATGTAGTAAAGAAGTCAAAAAAAGAAGGCTAGGAAAGTTTACACTCGCCTTTTTACCTAAAAAAAGTGATAGCTAGGGTGGAAGTGATTTTGAGCTGCTTTTTGGTGTAGTCTGCGTAGAGTGGTACTGCTAATGAGAAGAAGCAGAAGGACTTTTTCCGGAAGCTTCATTGTTTTCTTTTTGGTTAAATGTGTGTGAATTCAACTGGGTTTCTGGGTTGGGTTGGGCTGGATTTCTCAGAGCATGCACTTGAAAATGTTCTGCAGTTAAACCATTGCCAATGCACTTTTTCAGAAGATGGGTTGTCTTGGTCTTGTTTCCTGCTCACATTTCATTGCCTTTCGAATATGGTAGTTCTGTGTTAACGAAAGCAAATTGAAGAAGATAACTTTGGCAGTTGTGTAGAAAAAATGTAGTCTTTTCATTAGTAATGCGAACAAAGGAACCAATCAATATACAATCGTAGGGAATCCTCCTTTTAGCTCCAACTCTCTCGATAGTAGTTGCTTCAGCTTCAATCACTGAAACAAACATAAAATGGATGCTTGCATAAAATTGGTGTCAATAATTATGATTTAAAAGTCATTACTTAAACAATGAATCTTACAAATTCTATTTATAAGTATTTGAAAAAAATTTTAACGTGCTTTTGAGTTTAATTATTTGAATAATTTTTAAAAATTTATTAATAAATTTTATTAGGGTATTTTTTAATTAATTTTGATAATAAAATATAAATTTAATTATTCACTGAATTATTATTGTTGATAAAAGAAATATAAAATTTTATTTTTATTTATTTTAGGGTTAACACATAATAGTTAATTGAGAGAAATAAAAAAAATAAAAATAAATATTTAAACTAATGGTTGATAGTTTTGGGCCGGAGTCCGATCTGATGTTAGTGGTTTTGGGCCGGATCCGAACCAACTCACGATAACCCGATATTATTATTATAATATATATATTTTGGTTTTTTAAAAGAAGAAATTAAATCGGGTTAGAGTCGCTTCGTTATTCGCCGCCACCATCTACAGGATGGCGGACAAGAAGCGAAAGGTTACAGAGACAACCAAACACAAGATGAAATTTAACAAGAAACAGAGGCATCTTAATAAAAAACATGGCGGCAATGCCGGCGGTGGCGGTGGCGAAGACAAGAGGAAGAGGAGGGGTCCGCGCTTGCCTGCTTCGATGAGAAAAGAACTCGACCGCATGAACGCTGATACAAATTCCTTGAACGGAAGCGACGAAGACATCGATTCTGATGAGGCACGTGATTTTTATGAGTATGAGGAACCGTTGCCTGAAGAAGAGTCGAAGAAGAACCGCCGGTTTGATTCTGTTGAAAACTACGAGTATGAGCTGCCAAAAGAGTTCAAGGTTTGTGAAGTTGTGATTCGGTGACTTGAATTACCGTAATCCTTTTTCTGTATTTATGCTTGTTTGTCTTTTGTATTATATGTGAAGGTGCGTATTGTAATTCGATAGTGTTTTAAAGTTTTCAAATCATTAGTAAATTGCTGAGTCGAAAACCCTAAAAAATATTACAGCATTTGGTTATTTAGGTGAACAATACGATTTAATAAGTATTCGAATCTATGTTTTGAACTCTGCAGTTGGGACCATATGGATTTGGTTTGGTATTGCGAATGAAAATGCAAGCTTATAAGAGATGTTAATAGATTGAGGTTGGAATTAGATTCTCCTAAGGAGGTTAAATTGTGGGAAAAACACTGAGTTAGGGAGCAACTGGTAGACCCAAAAAATATACATGAATTTCCATAATTTATTGTTCAGTCTGTTGCAATGAGGTGATTATAGTGGTAATTCAAGCAAACATTTTCTGATGTTTCCTTTTTACGGTATGAAGGGAGTAAACTTGCATTCCTTTGTGAGATACATTTACACCAATCTTCATTTTTTCTTTCTTGTGTAGGATGAGAATGTGCTGTCAGATGATGAAGACGATGATAATGGCAGTGAGGACGGGTTAAATAAGATTGAGAATAGCCATGGCAGGAGTGGAAGTTCAAAACAGATTGGTGATGAAGATGAAGATGATGAAAGACACTTGAGGATGTTGCAAGGAATTACTGGAATGCCAACTGCGGCTTTTGAAGGTAACGTTTTATCAAAACTGTCTTCAGTGGATAAGTCCAGCCCCAAGGACCAAATCATTGAAATTCAAAGAGTCAAGATTTGAGTTTTATGAACTTTTCTATTCAGTTATTTAATAAATATATTATCAAGATTCTCTGTGTCATTACTGTGGGTGATATGCACCAGAATAGACTTTTGCACTTATCAGGCTTGTGTGGTCGTGATAACCATCTTGAAACCTTATATAAGGTGCAACATAGGAACTCTGTGAAGTCTATTTCCAAGCTGTGGTTTTAGTTGTTAGATGGAAATTGTATGCATGTATAGGCAATTTCTATATTCATGAGACAGGACACTAAATTTTTGGGGAGTCATTGCAACATCTGATTGCACTGATTAAATATATCACTAGTGGGAAATACTGTTGACATAATTATTGCAGAGGAAATTTGCCCCATCTAGGCTATTAGGGAATTATTATTAAGCTGATTAGCAGTTATAGCCAGTGCTTTTAATAATATGGCTGACGTAAAAATTTGTTTCCATTTTAGGCAAGAAGAAAAAGAAGAATCTAGTTATATCTGAGGCATACCCAGAGTCTGAATTTAACCCTAGTCGGGATGTTCTGGATGGCAATGGCCAGATTACTGTTGAAGATCTTCTTGAACCTCTTCAAGGAAAATCTGGATATTCTAAACTTAGAAAGAGAATGCAGCAGATGCATAAAAAGTCTACGTCTGTTCAAGCCCCGCTTCCAAAAGCAGAACGAGAAAAGTTGGAGAGGAAGGCAGTGTATGAACAATCAAAGAAAGATATTACCAAGTGGGAGCCTTTAGTCAAGATGAACAGGGAGGCACCTACAATTTGTTTTGATGAAGATACAAACTTGGGGTTTTCAACTGTAGGGGCAATAGCTTCTGGATTTGAACCTAGAACTGATTTTGAGAAGAAAATGGCATCATTAGTCAATGACGAAAAAGTTATGGAAGCTCATAAAGAAGATGGCTCAAAGCTTCTTGAATTAAACAAGGTAAAGAGGTTGTATGCATTTCTGTTTGTTGAATTCAGTTATTTATTCTTGACTCAGTCAAAAGAAATAGCTGATCCTAGAGTTTTTGTTGTTACCTCATCATAGAATTGGTATTTTACTGTTTTCAACTCTCTGCATGCCATTGATCAAATTGGTTTTGACAAAGAGGGTTCTAATGTCAAGAGTAGTTTTGCTAATGATCAGACTGAATATCAAGAAGTCATGATATTATCAAAATCAATTTGCATAACCAGTGAAACCCTTAATGTCTTCTTGATTCTCATGTAGGCTTGCCCTTTTTTTTTATTATTTTATTTGTGTTTCTTTTAGAGTTGCTATATTTGCCAGTACATATCCAGCTTGATCTTTCAACTCTTAAATTGCTGCGATTCTTTTTTTAATGACTTCGTAGGTTTGTGATGTACTTTATGAGAAAAATCTATCTGCTGTTGCACCAAATCTTAAAGCTTAATTTTGGTAAATAATACAGATATGTTGATTGCTTGTTGTTCTTAATGATGCTGGGCAGATTTCTGTTGAAGATTATTTGGAGGACCGGAATCATGTAGCTAAAATGCGCAGCCTTCTTTTCCGGCATGAGATGAAGAGAAAACGCATCAAGAAGATCAAGTCAAAAACATACCATCGTTTGTTAAAGAAAGATAGATCAAAAGCAGCATCTTCGGAAATTTTGATGGATCCTGAAGCAGCAAAAGAAGAGGCGAGGAAACAAGAATTCAAACGGGCGGAGGTGATTGACAATCTAATTAGTTTGACAAACATCCTCTTTACTGAATAGTGTTGTCTACTAGATGATGCTTAAATAAATGTATATTTTGTTATCTTGTGATTCAGGAACGTATGACTCTAAAGCACAAAAACAGTTCAAAATGGGCTAAGCGCATTTTAAAGCGTGGTTTGAATGCCCAAGATGAAGGTACCCGAACAGCAATAGCTGAACAACTTCAACAACATGCACTTTTGACTAGAAAAATGAACAATATGAAGGATAGCAGCAGCAGCAGTGATGATAGTAGTGATGAGGATGATGCTGATCAAAACTCTGCGGGCTCAGATCAGGATGAGGCATCCAAGTTGTTTGCAAAAGCAAAAGAGAAGACACTTAGAGTATTGGAAGAGTATGATGAAGTGCCAAACTCAGGAGTGCTTTCTTTACCTTTTATGGTAAATTGCAGTTTCTATCTGTCTTTTAACTGCAAACTCGTTTGACTTTGAATCATATTCATTTATTTATTTATTTTGAATTTTCCTTCTTAATTTGCTTTATTGTAGGCACGTGGGTTGAAAAAACGAAAGGAAGAAGCTATTCAAGAAGCTAAGCTTGCTCTTCAAGAGTATGAATCATCGATGAAGGAGTTGGAGGGTTCTGGTGAGGAAGGAAATTCTAAAGTAGGCACTGTAAGTGGTAGAAGGGTCTTTGGTGCAGTTAAAAGGGAGGATCCAGTATCAAGTAAGAAGATCAAAACAGATAATTATTATGGTAATAGTGACAGTGAAGATGACGTGGAAGCTGAAGGCATAGATGTTGCAAATGGGGAGAATAATGATATGCTGAATAATGTTAAAACTGATTCAATCACACTTCACGAAGATCCTGAGATTCGTCAGGATTCTGTGTTTAAGGTGATGAATTTCTTGTTTGCTTCCAGCTTACTGTGGATTTCATTTTGCTTCTTTAATAAACACAAGAACTAAAATGTTCTATGGTTCACAGAGCTTCGATGATATTGTTAGAGACCCTGGTCCCAAGACATCATATGATGTGTCTATTTTTGCTTCTGGAAAATGGAAAAAGGTTTTGTTTTTATTCTCCTTTAGCTTCTTGTGTATTGGAGATTCAGGCATTTTTATAGTGATCATGACTGGATATTTAATGAACAGATGAAAAGTGGTAATGAAGTGGATGCCAACATTAATAAGTCTACAAAGGTTGTTGAAACTGCAATGCCTAATCAAGATCTAGAGGTATTTTTCTCTTATGTTTTTTTTTGTTTTTCTTTGCTTTTATTGATTAGGTGTCTTACCATTTTTTGTCTGTTCATGGTCTTTGAAACTGTAAAGGAAGTAGGTGAGGAAAGCGATACTGATGGTGAAGGGCAGATGGTAGATGGGATTTTGTCATCAGGCCCTAAAGCATCATATGAACTCCCTTCTCAAGAAGAGCTTATACGCCTTGCTTTTGCGGGGGATGATGTGGAGGAAGATTTTGAGAAGGATAAACAAGAGATTCTGAATGAGGAGAATCCTGTACCTGAAAAGCCTAATTTAATCCCTGGTTGGGGACAATGGACTCATATTCAGAAAAAGAAAGGATTACCTTCTTGGATGCTGGATGAGCATGAAAATGCAAACAGGAAGAGGGAAGAAGCTCTTAAGAAGAGGAAGGATGCACATCTCAAACATGTCATTATCTCTGAGAAGTTGGATAAAAAGGTTTGTCTTTTTGACATAATTTATTATGTACCACGAACTACTATATTATCCCCTTATATCGTGCTTAGTTTTCTTATTGAGATTATGGATGTAAAGTAGTTTAATGACAGAAGCATGGTTGACAACTGTTGCCCAACGGAAAATTCAAAGAACTGTTAAAATTTAAGTTATGTTGCTGAACCATTAAGGATAACTAGTTTTAGAGTAGGTAATCCGGCTGGAGATGGTTAAATGGAAGTCAAAAAACAACTTTGTTTTAGTTATAGTGGTCATAAAATTGAATTTTTTGTGTTTTTAAGGATGTTATCATTAGTAAGAGAGTTGAAGATTGTATAATGGTTTCTTAATCCGGTCAGAGATACTGTATATTTTCAGTAGCTTCAGTTTAACCAACCCTTTGCAATTGTGTTACACATTGAAGTACCAGTTGCCACATGCTCAATTTCCTGATATTCATATATTGAAGAGTTGTCTGCTATATTATGGTTTTTTGTTGGGTAAATATCTTTTTATTTGGATTTGGCAGGCTGAAAAGTTACACACAAAAACTCTGCCTTATCCTTTTACATCTAAGGAAGTTTTTGAGCAGAGCCTTCGTGTTCCAATTGGACCTGAGTTCAACCCAGCTACAGCTGTTGGAGCTCTTAATCAGCCAGATGTGAGTGCCTTATTCCAATACATTTTACACTGATTATCTTTTGAAAAGTTTTGTTTTGTTTTTTTTTTCCCTTTACAAAAAGGAATACAAATGCCAGGAAGTGATCAGATGCCTTGTGTGATGTTGTGCTCTTACATAGTCTCTTTCCCTTTTTGTCTTTTGAATCCACTCGTGGTTCTTTTCCCCTGCAAGTTCATTTTGGAAGGAGAAAATGAAGTTTTTAAATGCTTAAATTTATGTTCCTCTTTTGTCATTTCTCACCTTGAATATAATTTATGCAGGTGAAGAAGAAATCTGGTATCATTATAAAGCCTATCAAATTTGAGGAAGTGAATGCTCATGAGAAGACCGAGGAGCACAAAAGAAGCGGAGGGCAGAAGCAAAAGACGAATAGGATTAAAGGAAATGGCGGCAAGAGGACAGGAGTAAGGCCAGTGGTAGTAAAATCATGAAAAGAGAAGGAATAAATCTCGTCTGCTGAAATTTTGTTTTCAATATCTGAGAAGATTCTTTAGTTAGAAGAAGAATGTGTAATTGTAGAAATCAAAATTGAGTCTGAGAAGGCCTTTTGAGCCCTGTGTAGTTCCCGGCAACTGCCAGGCGATAGGAAGGGAGGTTTTGCTCTCAGTTTATGACAACAAATCTATTTATATTTCTGTAGGAGCTTATTCTTGTTCCCTTAAAAGAGTTCCTATCTTGATTTGAAATATATTTTGAACACGAACTTGACACAGAATTCACCAGTTTGAACTAATAGTTGATATAATATTATTTAATTGGCACGATACGAAAAAGAAAAGGCTGGCTACGCATCATACAATACAAGCTAAACACATATTCCAATTCAAGTACAATTTCTACATAAGCTCATTGTCCTCGCGTTCAACACAGACCTATCTTCCAACTGGGTTGTTATGGTTATACAAATTATATTTGACAGAAGAGAAGAAGAAACTTCGTTATTCTGCTATTCCATACATCTTCACCATTTGTGCCTGCTCTTTCCTGATCATTGATTCTTGCCACAGCCCCTGACAAAAAGATACTGACATGTATTCAGCTTAAATGAACAGTTACTAGAAAAAAAGAGCAGAAACGATGCATTTATCCTCCTAAATAAACCACAGAGCAGAGGCAATTGTTCGGTAAAGGTGTTCAGTGCTGTGTCAAAACAGGGGATTTTATGAGGAACAGAGATAAAAAGTTAACATGAAGAGAAAGGCAAGTGAGATGAAGTAATCTTGCCTGCTCTTGTCATTCTTCTTCCATGATTTCTTTACCCTTATCGGTTATCTTGAGTCCCCTCGTCCCTTGTTCGGAAGTAGTTGCAGTAGAAGTAGACATAGTCGGAATCCCATTAACCATTTGATATATAACTAGACACTCCATGTAAGCGTCCATGAAAAAGTTCCATGGATTACCACGAATTTTCAGTCTTCTTCCTGTTCGATTTTTAGAATGAATCACATACACATCCCCATGCAACTCCTCTTCATCCCTGTGGTTTACTGTCCCTAATACAACTTCCAAATTTCTCTTAAGCCATAGTATCTTCCCCAAGCCTAGAAATATATTAATTGTATGCAACTTTGTCCAAGACTCCGTCACACCATACTCTTCCATCACCCAAATGGCACATAAATACAAAGTCTGGCACCTGAAGTTCGGAATTGTTTGATAATGCATTAAAGCAAGTGATTCTCGGATCACTCCAACACATAATTTCTGCCTATCCTCTTCTCTTTCAGTTGATTCTCTTACTAATTCATCTGGCAGTTTAAATTCCTTGAATACCTCTTCACTCAAATCAAACACTGCCACAATCAATTGGGAAACTAATCTATCATCACTTCCACTATAATATCCAATCCAATGAATTGCTCCATTCACGCAGGCATGTGCTGAACTTTCTTGGATAATATAAGGCGGCGCAGACTCTGTAACGTTCTTCCACTCTCCCGTACTGAGAGAAAAGACATCAACAACTTTTGGAACTGTTTTATGAAGTCCTCGACAACGATACACAGCTCTCACAACCTTGTAATCGTAACTCTTGGGGTCAAACCCAAATCCAAATATAGAGTAATGAAGAACTTTCCCTTCATGAAATCGAATAGAAGGGCCGTAACCTTGATCTAGTTCCAGTTCTTCAATTTTGCACAACGGGGGCTCAACCGCAAACGTTTTAAAAGAATACCCTACAGAAGGGTTCCAAATAACTATAGATTCCGGCAGGCTTTCTTCTGCGGAAATCTCAAGCAAGCACACTAACCCACAGCACAAACCAATAACCATGTAACTGGAAAGGCCGTGATCAAATGGTAATTCTAATTCTTCGTACTCCTGACCAAACGATGCATCGGCATGTAATGTAAATAAATATTTATACCTCTCAATATCATAGTGACTTAGAATGAACCTACTGTTGTTGCTCTTGTTCTTGAGTGAGAGCTGGGTGTATTGGGAAATGAAAGTAGAGTTGCTGATAACAGAACGCCATGATTTACACACGCACCTGCAATCTAAAACCTCTTTTGCAGGCAGCCTGCAGAAGATATTAGCCAGAACTTCGTCAGGTATGTAATCTGACATGTTTTTTCTTCCTCTCGATCTCCTTTGGTTTTCTCCGTTCTGTGGAGTGCTGATTTCATGAATCTTCTTCAAAGTCACAATCATATACCAAAGTAACCAAGTGGGCTCAAGTCTTCGTCAGTTATGCTACTTTTTATCAATGGATTCTGACAAGTCAAGCGGTTACATACGTTAAAATGAAATTACGTATAAACTATCATTTGACCTTTCTTGCCAAAGACCAGCCGCCCTGGTCCGAATTCTGCCAAGACCCACCTCGTATTCCCTTTACATAACACGTGTGGAAACAGCTATTATAACCTCTTCCTTTTCTTCTTTAACATAAGCGGCTAAAAACAGTGAATACCCTTTCTTCTTCCCACTAACCTGTTAATGCATAGGGTTGAAACTAGAAAACTGGTGGCCTTAGTTACAGTGGACACGTCGTTTTGCAGTTCTATAATACAAGTGTCATGTCACATATTCTATGTTTTTTACATGTAATAAATAATCATACACATCCATATTTAGCTCTACTATTTTACATGAATTCATGTATCAAAGTAATTGGTAAGCTAATTTTGTTAGTTTTGTAAGAAATTAATTGAGTTGGGTGAAGGATTAGTTGAACAAAATTGTTGGGTAGTCAATTCAAATGATTAAATTGTTAGTATTTTGGGTGAAAATTATTAAAAGATTGTTTGTGATATTGATTATTTATTACTGGTTTGTTATAAATAATTTATCCTTTGTACCCAAAAAGATTCAAAATTGAGTGATCAATAAACGAAAATGAGAAGTTTTTCTCTTGAAATTCATCTTCTTCCTTGTTTTTTTTATTTCAATTTTAGATTTTGTGTTTACTTGCTATTTCTTTAGTTGATTGATAGTTTTTTCAAGTATTATTGGTTAGTTTTCAACAGCCACAAACTGCGAAATGTATTCTGCTGTTATCATGATGCTGAAGAATGAAATGTGTATCAGTTGAAGATTAAATGGTAACGCTAGATTCAAGAGCAAGAGGGAGAGAACCAAGTCTTAAAGAAGAATGATGGTACTGGCAAATATGAAGCTCATGATATATGCAGGTTATGCTCAAAACATATAAAATGGAGATAAATATTGGCTACTGCTAGTCCACTACTCAAACAGCCTACAATTTCCATTGCAGAACCTGTGTTCCTTCTTGAGTTGTGATTATAATGCATGTACTGAAAATACATGACACAACAGAAAGTCTAATGTTCCATACATCTCTATATGTTTGTGCTTGATCTTTGCTCCTCCCTGATGATCGGCACAAGCCTGATAAAGCATTTAATCCGCAAGAGATATTGACATATATGGTCTGGTTAATCGAAGAAACTAGTGCATAAAAGAAACAGCAATAATACATAGATAACTGTTTCCCCCACCATACATTCCCAAGCTGGCTAACCACAAAGCAGAGACAATTGTTCTATGTTACAGTATAGATATTCAGTGCTGTGTCAAACTCGAAGCATATGAGGAACAAGAGTCACAAATTGAGAAGTAGAGTAAGGATAATTGAGATCAAATTAATTTCTTGCCTGCTCTTCTTATTCTTCTATGCTTTCTTTTCTCTTAATCAGCTGTCGCAACTCAACTTGTTCTGCCACCAATGTACCATTTCGGAAGAACACCATACACTCTTTTCTTTAAAACTAGACATAGGAAGGGCTATATTGTGCCACTGTTCCATCATCTATCTTCCTTAGAAATCTACTATTCCATACATCTTCACCACTTTGGTACTTGCTCTTTGCTTATCATTGATTCCAGCCACAACCCTGATAAAAAGATTCAATCTTTGAGGGACATCCGCACGAATTCCGCCTAACAGAAGAATTACTAGATAAGGTAGATCAAGTTGTCTTTGCTGATCTTGCTATTCTTCTTGCATGATTTCTTTACCCTTCTCAGTTATCTTGAGTTGACTTGTCCTAACACTAAATTCCTGTTCGGAATTAGTTGCAGGAGGAAGTAGACATCACCGGAATCCCATTATCTTTCTTATATATAACCACACACTCCATGTAAGGATCTTGGTTAAGACTCCATGCTTCACCACGAACTGACAGGAGCTTGAATCCTATATAATTAGCATAAAGACAAACCAACACTTTCTCCTGCACTGCCCCTGCTAATTTCCCGTCTCTCTTAATCCCCAGAATTCTTCCTATTTCGACAAGTAGTTGAACATCAAACCGCTTTGTCCAAGACTCTGTTTCATCATCCTCAATCATCACCCAAATCCAACACCTGCGAAATGAGTAGTTATCAGGAAATGTGAAAGATAATGCAGTAAAGCAAGTGATTGAATGATCACTCCAACATAAATTATTCGAAAACTTGTAGCCAAGACGGTATTTCCCTTCAAAAATTCTTTAAAAAAAAAGCTTAGAATCAGTGAAGTCGGCATATTCGAAACCCGAATATAAACCCGACCCGATACTCATTCAGCATCGACCCGAATAACGCGTTTCCCATATAAAACGCACTGAATTTTGCCGCTTCATTTGAATCTTTCCTTCTTCCTTGCTCGGTACGCTTTATCCCGCAGAAGAAATGAGCTTCGATTCCTCTCGCTCTGCAAATTCGAGGCAGAAATCAAAGAGAAGCTTTGATTCTAAGCTTTCAAATAACAGTAACAACACCAACAGCAGTGGTAACAGCAATGATAACAAGAAGAAAAAAAGCAACCAGAAAACCCTAGGCGTGGCTTGGGGCTCTAATTCTCTCTCCTCTTCTCGCTCTTCGTTTCGCAAATCTCCATTTCCCGATTTCGGCAGGTACTCATTGTTTTAATCTTTTTTTTTTGTTAGACCCGGCGTTTGTTTAGATAATTTAATTGGTACAACCAGCTACTGAACGTGGTATATTGCTAATAATGCTGTAAGTTTCTGTGAATTTTGGTAAATTGTTTCAGTTTCTATTGAATTATTGGAAGAAATAATTCAAGTTCATTTGTAATTTGGATAATTCATATTCTTGCATATTTAAGATGAAGCGGAGACTTTCTTTCTTTTTTTTTTAAAAGCAAATTATTCTGATTAAATTTGTTTTGTGTTGATCGGCTTTGGCTTTTTGAATGTAGTTATATGGTAGAAAAGAATCGGAAACTTCAAAACCAGTTTGATGTAGAAGCTTCGAGTTCTTCGCACAGTGCTTCAACTTCCGGGAGGTCTATATTTCAAGGGGTTTCGATCTTTGTCGATGGTTTCACGGTTCCTTCCAGTCAGGTATATTTTCTATATAAGACTATTTCTTAACCTTTGCTTGCTTGCAAAGAAAGTCAAATGGGATAAATTGGAAAAAGCAAAACTTAATGTTCTGATTTCACCACATGAAACTATTGACTGTGCAATTTTTGTTTCATTTTTTTTTTTCTGAGTTGGGTTGGCTTGTGGATAGCAGAGAATATAGAAAAACATGAATTTCCTGGGTCTGGCTACAATAAATTGGATGTAAGGGGTACATCCAATATTTTCAACTCTTATGTCATGTGTTTCAAGTTTTATGTTCGTGTTTTATTTTTTTATTTTATTATTTTTTTTATGTTATGTGTTTCAATTTTTATATTAATTGTTTTAAGTTTTACGCTTTATGTTTTAAATTTTTTATATTGTCTATTTTAAGTTTTACGTTAATTATTTTAAGTTTTCTTCAATGATTCAAGGTTTTTTGTTAGGGATATAAAGTACATGGGATGTATCTTAGCCAAGTTTGAATTTCTTAAAATTTGTGGCTGACTAAATGAGGATTATTGTTACATATGGCATTCGACATTGAAATATTTAATAATTTGTCGCCTTAGGAATTGCGAGGCTATATGTTGAAGTATGGTGGACGTTTCCAGAATTACTTTTCCAGGCGTCATGTAACACATATCATCTGTAGCAATCTTCCAGATAGTAAAATCAAGAATTTGAGGTTCATATTATAGACCTAAGTTTTCTTGTGCAACTAATAAAATTGTAAATTTCCTTGGATGGATTTGATCCTGATACTGGTAATCTTAACATAGGTCATTCAGTGGTGGGCTCCCAGTAGTGAAACCAGCATGGATTTTGGAGTCTGTTGCTGCTAACAAACTTTTGAGTTGTAAGTTTGTATATTTTGTTGATTTTGGCTTGATTTGCTGGGAACTTCTTCTGTTGGAGTGACATGATACACACAACTCTCATGTTCTTGAGTGTAGGACACTCTTATATTCAATAGGAGAATGGTTCAGCATACCATTGCATTTTTCTTTATCAATACTTTGTCTTTGAGAGGATTGTATACTATTCTTTTTTTTCTTTTTTTTTTTTTCCTCCTTTAAATTTCTCTCAAAAGTTTTTTTGTTGCCATTAGGGGTTCCTTACCAACTTGATCAACTTGCTAATAATCAATCAAAGTTGTCAGACTTCTTTGCTTCAGAGAGCAGCTTTGTATCTAAGGATGCTTCAATCACTGCAGTTAATGAAGCAAAACCTCAAACAGATGATTCATCTGTGAATGATGGCAGATCAAAGAATGCTGATTTATCTGAACTGGATGAGTCCACAGAACATGAAAGGCATATTAGGGTAGAAATTGAAAATCCTGTGCTAGATAACACTGATGAAAAGATGACTGAGCAGCAAAGTTCTGGTGTTGGAAAATCTTGTGAAATAAACATGGCAGAACCAAGTAGTTCTGGTATATACAATGGAAGCAGTGTAAAAAACGAACTTAAGTCTTCTACCCTTCAACCTTATGATTCTGTTAGTAGTTATTACTTTGACAACGTAAGTATAAAACGTTCAGCAAGTTCATCCACTGTTGGGCCTTCTAGAAAGTCTCATTCAGCTGTTGGGGATCCCAATTTTGTGGAAACTTATTTCAAGGTAGTGAAATGAAATAGGTTGCTTTTTTTTTTTTTTTTTCACTTTCAGTGTCTTATTGTATTAGTTTTCTTATAATATACTTTGTTTCCTTCATCAGTTTCTATAAGTGTTTTAGATGTATTTAATAGACACATTTTGATGAATTCGTACAAAGTTTACCTGTGGGTACTTTGTATTACATATTGTGAAGTGGATTGTGAAATATATTGTTGTGGAGTACTCAGTAATTTATGTTTCCACTGGTTTTGTGGTGCTGATTTGTATCTTTTTGGGTTGAGGCTGATATGCTTCTTCCATTATCCTATGCCAGAAAGTCATGCTAATATAGGCTTTTAACTCTGTAGAGAGGAGGATTAGGAAATATTGTTCAGTTGACAAGGATTTGGTCAACATTGACTGCTAGATTACAAGATTTCTCAACTCTATCCTATTGGCACCGAGATCGTGTCCACAGTAAAGCCTCCTAGTAGTCTATCTTCACTTCAGAATCTGGATTCTGATTTAGTCTGTTTCTAACCTCATCTTTTTCTCCTCTTTCTATGCAAATTCATACCTTTTTCTTCGTGAGCACAAATTTTAATGACTTCTCAACATGTTTTATCCTTCTAATATACCATTCATAAATTTGTATCCATGCACCTTATTGTTTAAAAAAGGCACAGAGATTTACACTTGATGCAGATCCTGATCTTTATATAGCCATTTCTTTGAATATAACTGATCCTTCTCTACAGTTGTGTTGGATATAATAGTTACTAAGCATTGGAACCAGATATATTTTATTGGGTTTACAGCTATTGTCTCACAGGATCAATCAAACTTGCAGTACATTTTAATATCAAGAGATATGCCCACCATCTTGTTTTGTTAGTGACATCATAACAGACTGTTGCTTCTGCATTATTTTGGCTTGAGTTTTCTCCAATCCCAGTGGTTTTTTTTTATTGTTTAAGTTAGTCTTGGTTATATCTCTAATGTGACTCAAGTTTATGCAGAGTTCAAGGCTGCACTTTATTGGAACATGGAGAAATCGGTATCGAAAACGTTTCCCCAACTGCAGTGCTCTTAAGTTGAGTTCTATCCCTAGAGTTCCATCAAATTCTCAGGGGATTGTCATCATCCATGTTGACATGGTAATCTCTTCATCCTGGGCTTTAATTTCTAATAGACATCTTTTTATTGCCCAATATAAAAGTTGTGAACTTCACCAATTCTAGAGCACTTTGAAAGCTGAACCTGTTTAATGAAATGGTACACCCCTGCCTGTTTTAGGTGTATGTATTGTGCTTCCCTTCTCTGGGTTTATAATATAACTTTGATGCTGATATAATGCTCCAGGACTGCTTCTTTGTCTCGGTGGTCATCAGGAACCAACCTGAATTACAGGATAAGCCTATTGCTATATGTCATTCAGACAATCCAAAAGGAACTGCTGAGATTTCATCTGCTAATTATCCTGCTCGGGGTTATGGTTTGTTTTATTCTACGTCTTCTCTATCTTTGTCCAATGTACCTTTTTGCTTGATAATTTATTTTCTGTACACAAGTCCTATTTTATTTGTATTTATTTTCAGGAGTTAGGGCCGGAATGTTTGTTAGAGATGCCAAGGCTCTTTGTCCCCACCTTGTTATTTTCCCTTACAACTTCAAAGCTTATGAGGAGGTAATTCATAAATTTGAGCCAATTTGAATTTGTGTATATTAATGATGTGGCATTTCTCCTATTTAGTGGGTTTGCTGATGATTTTTTGGACCATGAAGGTAGCAGATCAGTTGTATAACATCTTGCATAAACACTGCAGCAAAGTTCAGGTCTGGTCTTGGTGACATATCCCGGAATAAAATTTTGTCCTCCATTAGGTTCTTGTCTTTTTAATTGTTGTTGTCACAGGCTGTTAGCTGTGATGAAGCATTTTTAGATGTAACGGACTTAGAAGGGGAAGATCCTGAGCTTCTAGCATCAAAAATAAGAAGAGAGATTTTTGAAACTACAGGCTGCACAGCAAGTACAGGGATAGCTGGGAATATGCTAATGGCTCGACTTGCCACTAGAACTGCAAAACCGAATGGTCAATGCTACGTCCCTCAAGAGAGGGTATGTCTTGAGAATGTTGCTTTCTGGTTATTTTTTTATTTAACTTTCCAATTTTGATTTTATGTTCAAATTATCTGATAATTTGTGTATATCAAAAACAATTTAGTTGCTTCATTTCTGGTAAGTGATATAGTTTTCCATGCTGTACTTCTGTAAACATTTTATAAAGTTGAGTGTTTGCCATTATGTTTTGACAACACTATTTTTTTTTTCAATTTCTTATTCTTTTTAACAAATGATTTTTGAGGATTTATGAACTTGATGTAATCATTTTCAAGTGTGTAAGCAATGTGGGTAGTCCAGCCCATTCTTTGCATAAATATTTGAAGCTTTGATTGAAGTATCTATACAAGTTATAGTGTTGTGTGAATGTCACATTGTTGACTAAAGTAGTTAAGTTATTGCAGGTGGATGAGTATCTGAATCAACTTCCAATCAAAGCACTTCCAGGAATAGGTCATGCTTTAGAGGAGAAGTTGAAGAAGCAAAATGTTTGGACTTGTGGTCAGTTGCGTATGATTTCCAAGGTCATGTTTGTTTCATTTTGAAATGGTTGCTGCTTTTTCTAATTGTGAAGATTGATTTGCAATTTTTGCTCGACTCTTAGTCATGCCATTCCCTTTTATGGTGCAGATGTAGAATCCAATAAGATTTAGCAGGTTATAATTTCACAAATGGCATTCTTTCAGAGTTTTGGTTTATGGTGCATTATTCCTTACTTACATTTGATTGTGTGCTTTAGTTCACAGCAAACAAACAAAGACAAGTGAATGAAAGGATAAATTTTCTTAGTTAAACAGAATAAAATGAATTAAAAACTTTCTTTTTGTTGAAAATACAGAAAAAATGTTCGGAAGTTTTTCTTAATCAGAATAAATTTGTCAAGAATCAAATAAGCAATAGGCAAGAGGATACTTAATTAGAATTTTGATTACTTGGATAATTAGGAGAGGAATAGGTGGGGAAGGAGGATGCTAGGATTAGGAAGACTATAAACTTCCCCAAAAATCCAAACAAACCGCTGAAAGAATTTGTGCAATTGTTTTTGTTAATGTCATTTATGGATTTGGAAACCATTTAGTAATAGCTGAAGAAAGAGACATAAATTAAGCGGGCTGTCCAACCAATTGAGGAGATTGGAGAGGAAAGGATAATAATTGAACACCTACTTTTTAGCTCTATCAAAAGAAAACCCACCTTTGCTTTCACAATTAAGCTTTCTTCCTTCTTTCATTATACCACGAAGTATAATCTGTGAAAATAAAAGTTGCATGTTAAGTCTGTATTTTGTTTCATTGGGATGTATGTGGTACTCAAGCATGAAATATGCCAGAACTTATGTGGATATGCTATGGTTGATTTCTTGTCTCTGCTATCTTAGCACACACTAACCTATCAAATATGTTACTGAAAATTTTGAGGTCATGTAATTTTTTTTTTGGTTAGATATTGGTGGCTGTGGAATCTTCTAAACTACCAGAGATTATACCTGAGTTTGCTTTTGGATTTATTGAGAAAATAGTTTTGAAAAGTTTAGCATTATATGAGGTGGTTTTGGTACTTCAATTTGTACAGTTTTTTTGGTATCTTCAGGACTCACTTCAAAAGGATTTTGGAGCAAAAACTGGTGAAATGCTGTGGAATTATAGTAGAGGAGTAGATAACCGGCAAGTTGGGCTGATTCAGGTCTGGAAAACATATATTACTTCTTCCTGCCACTGCAGTGTATGATTGAGACTGCGATTCAATCTTGCAGATGATTCTTCTTCTTATTACTATTATTCCCTTTGCCATTGCAGTATATATACTTTTTTCATGACCATTTGTATTTTTACATGCACGTTCTCTTATATATTTGATTCGATTTACTTATTTATTATTGTTATCTTTTTACAATCAGTTTTCCTCTTTTATTTTGCCATATTATTTGACATCATCCGAGCCTTACTGACAAATGATGTGATGTGCAGGAAAGCAAGTCTATAGGTGCTGAAGTGAATTGGGGGGTCAGGTTTAAAGATTTGAAAGATGTTGGTATTCTGATGCCTTATAGAGGCTTATCCTCACAAATTTTCTTTTTCTCTTTCTTTGTGATGGTCAAGAATTGATGTATTTAATATTGCAGAGTCAACATTTTCTCTTGAACCTTTGCAAGGAGGTTTCATTGCGGTTGCAGGGATGTGCAGTGAGAGGGCGTACTTTTACCCTTAAGGTATTGTTTTCTTGTCATTATGCTTTATCTGATATCATGCAATGCACTCATTTGAGTGGGTGGTTTCTTGTCATGTCTTGTTTCCTTAGTTCCTTGACAAGTACATACTAGTTATAACAGGGTTGTGGTATTAACAAAATTTCCATTTTTCTTGTTTCTGTGATACATCTAGATAAAAAAGAGAAAAAAAGATGCTGATGAGCCTACAAAATATATGGGTTGTGGAGACTGCGATAACTTGAGTCACTCCATAACGGTAGCTATGGACCAAACATATTTCTCATTTTTGGCAATTGGTATAGGTAATTGGAGGTCAAATTATTAACATGTTAATGTTACCATAGGTTCCAGTCGCTACTGACGACGTCGAAGTGCTCCAAAGGATAACAAAGCAGCTTTTTGGGTCTTTTCATTTAGGTAAGTCAGCTTAGCAAATTTAGTATTTTTTTTCCTTTCTTATTAATGGAAAAATATATTTATGTTACTGGTTGTAAAGTTTAAAATATGTTCAAAAATAAGATTTAAGGTGTGTCTGCCAAAGGAAAAAAGAGACAACTTGCATAAAAGATGTCAGGTTTCTTGGCCCCTTTAATTGTGTATTTGGTGGATCAAAAAAATGATCATCTTATTCCTGCATTTTAGCTTTGACTGCAATGTGAGTCAGTGTGGACTGTAACTTTTATTGATACAAGCAAGCAGTCAAGGGTTGAAGTGATTAATGGCTAGTGGTGGCATTTATGGAGATGCTGCTGGTGATATCTCAACTTTGGACTGGTTATCAAAGACTTTGGGATTTAATTCAAAGAATTTTGTATAAGAAAAATATAAGTCCCATTTTCCTTTTATTTTTTTATTATTATATTTCATGTTTTTACTCTAGACACTATTATTCTAGCATGGCTCTTTCAATGTCTTGAATTTTGTGTTAGTTAATTTGATTGTTAACTTTTGGTATGTATGAACTTTGTACACTATCCTTTTCTTTTTAAGTGTATTTCCTTGATATATGTCTAAATATTTTGATTGATTTTTGTATAGATGTTAAGGACATTAGAGGTCTTGGCTTGCAAGTTTCCAAGCTTGAAAGTGCAGACTCTCCTAAACAAGGTACTTGTTTTATTGAGATGAAAATGGTTCACAGCAGCTGTATTCTAATTTAAATTCCTATATTTCATGGACTTGCTTTAGCCATAAATTTGTATGCTGTTTCTGTGGTCAATTTAGACAGGGTGTAAGATATTTTTTCCTCAATAAAATATTTTGTATTAAGAAGCAAAACCTATTCTGATATTTTGACTTTGTCGGTTTGAAGGAGTTGAAAGAAATACTTTAAGATCATGGCTCACATCTGCATCAGCTAGTACTGAAGAGCAATGCGATATCAATGGCATGACTGAAGGGAGGACTATTATAGGTATTATGATTTAGCATTTTGTAAGTTATGTACATCATGACTTCAATAGTGTTTTGACTAAAATTGCTGAAATATCTGTCTATGGTTTCTGAACTAAACACTGCCATTATAAAAATTTCATGATTACTGGGACAGAAAGAGACTTAGTTAGATGTTATATGTTAGTGTTTATCAGAATTTTCTGTTTTCTTCCGCTGCTTGAAACTTTAAAAATGCTTCCATACGAGATAATCAAAATTGTTTATTTGAGATGTGCATTTTACTGATGAGTATGTCAACCAAAAATCTGATTAGCATTCATGATTTTACATACTAGACCAGGAAAATGAGACCGAAAAAAATCACCTCTCTTTGGAAATTCAATTAAGTATTTAGTTTTGTCTTAACATGCATGTATTGGAATAAAAGTATCCATATCATGTTAAGTTGTTCTATGTATCTTGTGTCATATATTGATGTGCTTATTATCTAAAAATATAGTAATGTGGAACATACTATAAGCAATCCGACTTTAAATTAAGTTCTAAGATAAACCACTATAAAGGATATAGTAAATCTGAAGATGACTTAACATAAAGAAGTTATTCCAACTTCAGGTAAATGAGGGCCAAATGTGGTCATCTAAATATTTCATTTTTCAATTGTGATCATGTTTAACATTTACTGTTATTGTCATTTGGTTAAATGTGAGATAAATTGCACTGCTTCTATTAATGCTTTTCTTGATAGATTGTCAAGGACAGAGCAGGGGGGGCACTCTGGGTCAATTATGCACTGATGCAATTGGGCATTCTGTTCAAATGGACAGTAATCTGTCCAGTGTTCAAACTTCATTGAACCAAACTCTGCCACCTTTGTGCCATCTTGATATAGGAGTGATAGAGAATCTTCCTCCAGAACTGTTTTCAGAACTGAATGAAACTTATGGTGGGAAGTTAGTTGATTTCATTGCTAAAAATAAAGGCAGAAGTGAAAATATCAGCAGTTATTTACATAACTCTTCTCTTAAAACTGAAGGTGATATTTTCTTATCTGGATTCTAAATGAATGATATGGTAGCATTCATCAATTTTTACCCGTGCCCTCATGGATTTGTTGATTTTGTCGATTAAGGTGCCGTAAGCAAGGGAAAGGGGTCTCTCTTTTCTAACATGATTCCCCAGGATGGAGGACCTGTAGCAATAAAGGTAACTTTTTAATTGAAGATAATCATTTTGGTTTTCCTGCTCAATGGCTAATTGACAAATATATGTATTTTTTTATTAGGCTGAACAGTATACCATTGAAGAAGTGCAGGCTGTATCTGTTTCCAGAGCAGGATTCTACAATGGGGCCAATCCCTCTTTGGGTCTTAATGAAATTGGTTTAATGCCTTCATCTCTTAGTCAGGTAGATACTTCAGTGTTACAACAGTTACCTGAAGAACTGAGAGCTGATATACTTGAGCTGCTTCCTGCCCACAGAAAGCAGGAGTGCTTTCCTAATGCTGCCTTGGTCCATACAGAAATTCCACGGGAATTACTAGATTTCAAGACTGCTGAGAATCTAACTGGATTGAATGATTCTTTAGTGAACAATAGTCTTTGGGCTGGAAATCCTCCACTGTGGGTTGACAAGTTTAATGCCAGCAACTTCTTGATACTAAATATTCTAGCAGATAATTACTACAAGTCCGGATCAACTGAGAACTTGTCTCGAATACTGCAATATACTGTATCAATGCCTCTACATTCTCTAGAAGCAAGTTATAATGGACGGGATGAAGCTATTTATAGCTTATGTGAGCTTATCAGGCAATATATTGAACTAAAGATAGAAAGGGATATTGAAGAAATCTATGTTTGTTTTCGTCTTCTGAGAAGGTATTTACGCAAAGCAAGTTGACTAATATTTTATTTTTGCTAAGTTATTTTTAGGTCATGACACACTCTCCCCACACACACTCAGAATTAAATTAGACCCCTCCCAACATTCATGTGAGGGAGACTTGGTCCCTGGACCTCTTGCTTTCACTACAGGCCATCAGGATTATGCCCTTGGAGATAGCTGGTTGTCTAAGTTTAAATTCTGTTGAACAACTTCTGGAAGAAAGAGCTTTATTTGAATTGATATCAAGAGTACATCTTAGTAAAACTGTGAAAATAGTTGTAGTCATGCAAATTCAATCAATGTGTTTCTCTTGGACTCCCTTTTTTTTTGATATCTCAAGAAATTGATGACTGTTTCATTCTTGAAAATCCAACCAAAAAATCTTAGCTTGTCTGAGAGTTAGATTTTCCCTCTTTGAATGACATCTCAATTCCAGCTTAGATTATTTTGATTTGACACCAGAAGCATATTATTTTTTTCATAGTAACTACCTACGTGATAGGATTGTCATGGACGTAAGTGGTAAATGACATTTAAGTTTATTTAGAATATATCTCTATAATTGTTTCTCTGATACAATAACATATACTGAGGGAATGGCTGTAAAAAAATGAAAATAACATTTTTAGTGCCTTCACCATCATCTCTGTTTAAGATTAAACTATTAACATAGTGAAGTTTGACCACTCTTTGTATGTTAGTTACTATGGCTAGTATTCTCCATAATTCATCTACATGGTAATATTGATCAGACGTTTTTATTTTATGGGCATTACATTATATTCTGTTTGCCTAGTTTCAATGTTGCCAGTACCTTATTACTAACTTTGAAGGATATCTTGATTGGAACTTATATTGCTCCAGGATTATGGTGAAGTCAGAGTTTTTCTTGCAAGTATATAATAATATCTTACCTTACCTTCAGGTTAGTATATCTACTTTCCTTCATTCAAATTTCTTGGATGAAGAGCATCTATGTGCTTATGGAACAATTACTGTTTGCCTATAGAGCATTTCTTTTTCTGTTACTGTTTGCTTCTACTTTCCATGAACTAGACTGCCCAAGATGTACTATAAGGTATTTGACACATGCTCTTCTGGGATTTCTCCACAAAGTTTTATTGCAATGTGACAGTGATACAATGGTTGCACTTATGCTTATTATAAAGTTTATGTATCAGAGTTTATAATCTATAACAGATGGATTGGGGATGATAGAATTTCATCCTTTAGGGAATATTTTCTTTATGCATGATTTGGGCTTCGTTTTTCTATTGTGCATGCTTATGACTGCCCAGCAGCATTGGTGCCTCCTTTACATTGTGTCATACCCTTTGTTCTTTTTATCAAGTGTTGTAGCTGGTATTATTTAGGAAGTTTCACTCAAAATCACTGGTTTAAAATTTTCTGTTCCAATGGTTTGAATTCCTAAGTCCACTAGGGGTTTGCCACACAAATTCTGACTAATTTTTTTCTTTTAAAACATTCTTGATTCTCATGATAGCAGATCTGATGAAATGAGTTCATTTTTCAAGGTTGTGCATCTTATGTCTGACTAATTTCTCTATGTATTAAATGTTGTTTTCTAGACATCTGTTGGCCAGCACTATGGAGGAAGCATGCATGTATAATTGAATGCTTAGTGCCTCTTGCTATCCAAGCTGCAGGCCATGGCATTCATGAGGAAGATCTGAAGATTCATTTCTAGACATCTGCTCTTCAGGAATCACATAGAAGGTGACTTCTTTGTCATGTTTCGAGAACATTTCCCTGGATGCATTGCAGGTGATTATCTGATTAAATAAATGTCAGATGTTTTGATACCTTGGGTATGTGGTATCTGGGTTCTTTTCCTCTATCTGTTTTAAAACATATTTGTTGAACACTCCGAGAAATGCCAACTTTTGTCTTGTTTTTGATGCCTGCACACGGTTCGTTGCTTAAATGCCTTTCCACTGAAGCCATCCTTTTTAATTTTGATGTCCTTTAAGGACTGTTTTCTTGTCTGAGACCAAATCTGCCTTGTACTAGAGATTTGTGATACTGTTTTTTGGTGGAATTGGCTGAAAATCTAGATTTCCAAATGATTTGATTTGGTGCTATGGAATAACATGGAAAGTATACTTGAAGTAATGAACTGGGTAAAAGACATCTTGATACAAATCCCGTATAGGGACTCTGGTATTTCATGCCATCCTTGTCTACACTTCTCATCCATTGGCTCATTACTTTCAGATGTGTAGTTGGTACCTTTTTGACAAGAGAATGAAGTGGCCAACGTCACATCTTGCTGGCAAAGGCCAGAGTTGTAAAATGTGCAGTCTTCACGTACCCACTGTTTTCTTGCTGATTCAGTCACGCAGCAGGCTATGACCGCAGAAAAGGTCACTTCAAAGTTTGCTTTTATCTTCTTAAAGTAACATTTCAAAGATGCTGACAGTAAGTGAATAACCTTTAAGGTACATGCTCCATTTTTTTGGAATTATGAGCAAATCAGGTTCTCAATTTTCTACTTTCAGAAGGAAATTTGGATGAATGGCAGAAAAATAACACTCTTTTGTTTGCTTCTTGTAGTTCTCTCATACACTTGGCGAAAAGTTGGGTTGTTAGGTTAATGAAGATGTATTTGCCATTCTCATGGTGGACTGCCATCATCTGCACTTTTGGTACAACTTGAAAAATTGCATTCTCATTACTTAAAAATCTTGATGTTTGTTCATGTTCCTTCACTGAGCATTAAATTCTAACGCAATGTGTCTCATCATAGTTGTTACTTTGACATTTGACAAGCATACTATATCTCCAGTCAAAAGAAGTGTATATCATATTGATATTTGATCTCCAGTCAAAAGAAGTGTATATCATATTGATATTTGAATCGTCATGGTTACGTTTTTGGTAGAAAGAAAAGAAAAAGAAAGTCAGATCCAACATTAAAATATGTTCACTATTAATTCCTGGATACGATTATGTTTATTTTCCAACATGATGGTTGATCTTTTTTGATTGAATCAAAATCTATGATCTTATTTAATTCAGTTTCATTTCCATATGTGAACTGCTCTCGTGGGAGGGGCTCTCTCTTTTCCTTTGAAGCAGAGTATTCTTTTGAATTATAGACTTGGCTGTCACCTGATTTACAAAAGCACTTGTATTGTCTGAATAGGTTGCAGATATGAGATGAGATCAGATAGTCGGCATTTGAGCATGTATGGGGAATGAAACTGTATAATGCTGCTCATGTTCTTGACTCTGTGTGATATTTGCCCAATCAGCTGGCTGGAATGCCTTGATAGCTAAGCTCCCTTGCTTGAAAGTTTCTTGGTCAAAGTTTTTGATCTTTCAATTCTCATTTTATTTATACCTTCAGTTGACCGATTCCATCCCCTGCCTGATTGTTTGTTTTTTTTATGTGTGCTTGGAATTGATTCTCACAGCTGTATCTTCTTGGTGTAGTTTCTACTACCTATTCAACCCAATCCAATTGTATTTTGTAGTCTACATTTTAAAACTATAAGTTGAATATGTAGTTCATTATTGTATTATTTTAATTTAATTAGTACTATATTTATAAAAAATTATGTACGTAGTTCGAATGTCTCATGTATTTTATATTTTTTAAATTAAAAATTAAAATGATTAATAGAAAATTTGAAATTATACAAGTGCCATGCATGGTTGAATCAGCTGTAACCGCGGACTCAAGCCTGTTCTATGTGAGGGTTTGCCAAATGCTCACTATGAAGGAGTAACCAAATTTTAAATGAAAAAGAAAATGCCCAATATTATATTGTAGGAAGAAGAGGATGTGTTTGACCAATTGATTGCCTTATAATGAGATCAGAATGAATGGGGCAGTTCGAGGAGTGGGTTAGGTCGGGGGAAGAGGACATAATCTTGTAGATGTTTTAAAAGGATTTTTTCACTTATTTTTAAAGAAACTATGTGTAAATATAGATTTTTAAAAGTTAATATATTATAATAATATTATTAATTTTAATTATTAATTAATTAATTAAAATAATAAAATAATTAAAATAATAAATAAAAGTAAAAAGAAAATATTCATACCTTTGTAAGTCAAGTTGATTAACTTTCAAACAATTCAAAAGAAAATTTATAAATATTTGTTTTCTAGATGATGAGATGTTAAACAATTTCTTATTTTTGGATCAGATCTTCTTACATTTATAATTATATGTTGATTTATTAAAAATATATTTAAAAAATATTATTATTTTAATCAATTAATTAACAGTTAAAAATAATAATTTTATTATTTAAAAATATTTTTTAATAAATTTTAAAAAAGTAACATTGTTATATGATTTACCAAACAATAGAGTAGGTAACCAAAAGTAACTCAAGTTTTAAATTTGGTCAATAAAGCTGCAAAAATATGAAGAGAAAGTAGGATCATGGTAAACTAAAACAACCAAATAAAGAAGAATTCAGTATCCTACCAACACAGCATACCAAAAAATACATACTTGGTCTGACTTTTTGGCATAAAACCCCGGTCTCTCTCCATCACCATCTCCTCTTAAATATTTTCCACAGTCAAAACTCACAGCCTTTCCGTTTTCAAATTGCAATTATGATCTTTCACTTGTTCTTCATTTTCCATGCCTACGTTTTCAACTCTTATGTTTCAAACCCATCTAAACACCAAATTCTCCCTCCCCAACTCAACCAAGATATCTTACAGAAGTCAAAGAACAGACCCTTGTTTATTTCCTAATTATTATATATATATATATATATCTCTATATGTCCTTATATATATGTATATATATATATATATATGTTTGTATTGGAATCTCCTTGATTTCAGGCCAAAACGACACCAAGAATACTTGAGAGTTTAGTAAGAAGAAACAAAGAGAAGAAAAATGAGTTCTCGTTCTCTTGTATTGGCTTTCAATGTTATTTCCATTTCCATTTTCTTCCTTTTGCTTTCTTTTTCCTTGCATGTTGATGGTTCCAGGCTTCTGCATGGTCATCAATTTTCCCTTCCTTCAATAAAGGGTTTCAGACTAAGCATGGCTTATTCTGGCCCAAGCCATCGAGGCCGCGGTCACTGACGGGAAACTCCTGTTTTGGTGCTTAACACATTCTTTTGTTCTTCAGATGTTTTTATTTATATATAGATAATAATAATAATAAGTATACATAATTGATTTCACTAGATTCTGCTTTTCTCTGAGAATCCAGCAGCAGCAGAAGTTAAAAGAGTTTCTGAGAGAGAAATGATGAAGTCCAAGCTGGAGGTTACATGTTACTGGTCTCAATCGAATCTTAGAATAACAAGAGAAGTACACATGCATCCATGCATGCATGTGTGAAGAACTTATAGTCTCTTATTTTTCTCTATTTACTGTTCGTCGATCATCATGGCCAACAACAGAAAACTACTGTTCGTTTCATGTAAATGGTCCTTCAAAAACATCAATGTAAAAGTGAAAACCTTCTACTTGATTTCATATAATTGCTGGTTATGTATTCCTCTTTTTCCTTCCTTTCTATTTTTGTCCTGAAACAATCCTGGTTAATTGCATGCATGATGGTCAGAAATCAGCGGCAAATTTGTCCAAAGCAACAGTTCATAGTTTCGTATCCTTACGTATGCTTTGAATTGAGTAGCTGCCCGCAGAGATTGACAAGTTACATATGTGGACCGACCAGCCCACCGACGCCGGTCTTATTCCTTCATATTTGAACATTAGTTCATTGGTTTCGTTAAGGGAGACATATCAAATCAGTATAATTAGACGCGTTAGAATAATTAATTTGATATAACAGTATTAAGTAGCATAATTAGACGGTGGAACTATCGAAATTGTCTCACTTTAACATTTTCTTTGTATTTTAGCGAGGTAAATTGAGATTTGAGTTACTTGAAAGGACCGAAGCTTATTTCAGCCATTATTCAATTTGTGCAACAAAATGAATAATCAATTCCCCTACAGAGTTTTGTGATCATTCCAAAGTTGATTCACACTCTTCCCCAACAACAGCACGAAGAAATCATCACTGTAATTATCCTTCATCAATGCATTAAGCTGAGCAATAAATCCATCTTTAATCACCATTGCAATACTCAAGAAAATAAGCTGTAACTGCGTAACCTTCATCCCATCTCGAACCAGTCCCTCTTTTCACCCAATGTGACGGCGGCCAACCTGCCTTTAGCCTCATGCAATCAGCTGTACCCTCGATAAGGCCAACCGGAGTGTCGTTGTTGCCGTACCATTGCCAAACATGAGTTGTTTCATGGTACAAAACTCCAATGATTTCTATCCTTACGTCCCCGTTATAATTTGGGATGTAATCTGAGCTAATGGCAATACCGTTAAAGCTATTTACCATCATTGTCACTTGGTCATAATTTCTTCTGTCGCCTTCGCTTTGCTGGAATGTTTGCCAGATGAATTCTTGAGGCGAGTTGTTGGGTTTGCAGGATGTATGGGATTCCGATCTCGTTCTCGAACCTCACTCCGTCAGGTGTGCCTGTTGCATTGTTGATGACTAGGTATTGGACGGCTTGAGTTGTTGCAATAATTGCCATCGCGAGGAGGAGATAGAAGAGCCTCAGGGGAAACATTCTGTTGTCAAAATGCAGCTTTGAGCTTGTTCTGTATTCTGGTGTTTTCTCAAGTTTTCGTGCATGGATACATACAGAGAACACACAATTAAAATAAATTGCAAGTGATAAGAAATGACTGTAACACTTTCTGCTTGAATTCGTTCTGATGGAGTTAATATGCAGTGTCTCGAAGTTCACAGTCCATTGATGAATGGTTGGGTGAATAAGCCCTCGAACCTCCTCGTTATAAGCACTGCTAATGTTGTTTATGTCGCAAAAGGGGCCATAAGTGAGAATAACTTGTCTCAATGTCCTTGTATCTTAACCCAGAACTATACTCTCATATTTGTCCAGTTTTCAGACAGAATAGTAGTCCAGATAGTACCCAGCAGACTTTGATATTCATATACAAAAGAAAAGTTGAAAGGTTAGTGCGTATGAGTGTATCAAAACAAAGGCATACCTACAAAAATTACAGAAATATATTAAAATATAAATTAACAGGTGAAGAGTCAGGATGTCACATGTGTATACTACAATAGCTTTTGTATTCTGTCACGGGAAGAGTCCAAAACAACTCCATCATATATGACGAGGTTGAACTTCACAGAGCTAATTGTTATCATAACAACAACATAATCCGTTCCATTGAGAATTTGTGGATAATGCTGCATTGAACATGTTCCAGTAGTCAATCTATTGATTTGTGGATACACAGAGCTGCATTTGAACAACAGTACCAATCAATCGCAATTTAACTCTATGGTCATCTTCGATTTTTCTTATAACAAATCCAAATCTGAGGGACATAGTTGTTGGATTATGGATCACAAATGGCAAATGCAGCTTTCATACAATGCTTGAAATGAAATTTCGTCATCGGATCATGGCGGTTGTGTTAGTAATCTCCGAGCTAGACATGCAGAATAGTTAAGCTGATGGGTTTTTCATCATTGGACTTGAAAGATTGTAGTAAGATATGCTAATAAAACTTTGTTAGCCACAAGTTTGAGAAATAGGGCAAGGAAAATGACAAGGTCTACTCCCCACTTTTCTAGTTAATACATCTAAAAGAGAGTTGTTGAGAGGGAGTGGTTCGAATTCACAAACTTTGATTTGATTGATGTCCAAAGGGGTGGAAATTTCCAATTTTCAGAGTCAAGGGCAATGTGTTTTGATTGCAAAGAATAGTATGCACATGCAGCAGTCGATCGCCGAAAAACTCTATATAAATGTAAAGCAATGACACAAGTTTACAAGCCACAAACTCATAGCCTTGACACCAGAAACCAAAGCCATGGCTGGCTTAACTTTCTTCCTCATCTCTCCGCTAATTCTATCGGCCTTGCATGGCATCTGTGCAGTCGAGTTCTCGGTTACTACCAACGCTGCGACGACCCCCGGCAGCATGCAATTCGACAAGAAGCTTGGTGCTAAATATGCCAAGCAAACAATGGCAACCGCCACAGATTTCATCTGGAGGCTATTCCAGCAATATATTCTAGTTTGAACCAATTCACGACAAGGCTATATATAAATAGTGGGCAGGACCCATTCATCACTCAATGAATGTAGTTTTTAATTGCTGAATCGCCTAAACAAGGTGTTTGGTCTTTTACCCGTCTGATTAGCTTCTTATTTCTTGTTTATTTACTTCGATAGAATCATTGAGGACGAAACAAGCTCTGTTCTTGGTATTAATTTACGTTAATGCTTCTTCATATGGGTTGCATATGTCATTGTTTGACAATATGATCTTGCAAGAAAATGGAAGAAGATGCACACTCCACTAGCTATTCCATTATTTTTCCAATTACCACGATTAAATAATAATATTTCTTTGGGGTTATCTCTACATAAACTATAGAGCGCCAAGGCATTTCATGTACAGAACTTAAAACACCAGAATAGAACCAGAAAGACTCTTCTTCCCCATGGCTCATTACTTGTTTTTCCTCCCGTCGCTATTAACACTCGCAGCGTTCCACGGCAGCCATGCAGTAGACTACGTTCTGACCAACACTGCTGCCGCAACTGCTGGCGGTGCCCGCTTCAACAGAGAAATCGGGGCCGCCTACAGCAAGCGGACGCTGTCATCCGCCACAAACTTCATATGGACAACCTTCCAACAAACTAACCCGGCCGACAGGAAAAATGTACAAAGGGTCAGCTTGTTTATCGACAGCATGGACGGCGTGGCGTATGCTGTTAACAACGAAATTCATGTTAGTGCGAATTACATAGGAAACTACTCTGGCGATGTGAGAAGGGAAATCACCGGAGTTCTTTATCACGAGATGACACATATATGGCAATGGAACGGAAACGGGCAGGCTCCTAGCGGATTAATCGAAGGAATTGCGGATTTCGGGAGGCTGAAGGCTAACTTGGGGCCGAGCCACTGGGTGCGGCAGGGTCAGGGCAACAGATGGGATCAAGGGTACGATGTTACAGCCTGGTTTTTGGACTACCTTAACAGTTTGAGAAATGGAGTTGTTGCCGAACTTAACAAGAAAATGAGAAGTGGGTATAGCGAAAGCTTCTTTGTTGAACTGTTGGGGAAGACTGTTGATCAGTTATGGACTGATTACAAGGCCAAGTATTGAAAATAGCTGGGAACCTAAAGAATTGGAAGACTGATAGGCTATAAATATAAATAACGTATGCGGAGGATTGTATCCAACAAATGCACCAGATATGCCAATTTAAAGTCTTCTTGTCTTCAGCTTTTGTCACTTAAATTAAGACATGCAACCTTCGTTACCGGTTCCTTCCACAAAAACCTTCATATTGTGTCTGAAAAATCTAAGAATACACGCAGAAGTGATAATACTAGTGGTATTTGGTACTGTCAAAATCAATTGCAGCCAGCCTAACTAAGAAGATATGAATGATACTGTACTGCTTAATTTTCTACCACAATCGTTTAAGTTGGAAGTAATCATGGTGTTGATATTGGTAATTGTAAAGGATAAATTGACTACTCCACTAAAGCCTATGCCTCCCCACCAATGCTGCAAATGGGCATCTTTCAATATCAATGGTGGGTTCTACTTCTACGGCTGCTCTCTTATATTTCTAGCATAGGAAGATAAAGCTTCTTTATACACGTAATTTATATTTTAAATATGCAATATCATTTTAATAGATGGAAGACATATGTGTGCATGCACAACCACTAGTAGACAAACCACAAGTAGTCATGAAAACACTCACAACGATTACAAGCCAATATGTTGTCAACATGCAGAATCGTTTGCAATATGAAGCAAACCCATCAATTTTACCTCAATGCTCATTATTCATGGCTGGAGCTTTCGAATGGCTGAAACAACTTCAGCGATGGACTGGAACTTTCGCCTTTCTTTCAGAAGCGTCTTTGCTAATTCAAGAGCTTGTCGCTCACAAGCTGCTCGTTTGCTGGCATCCTTAATTGATTCAAAATCCTCAACATGGGCTACCCCGACAATTCTCCTGTGAATTAAGAGATTAAAACATCACAAACAGAGATTTACAGCATTCACTTGATTTATGATTAAAAATAGCCTTTAAGGCAACACTTAGTTCTCAAAATATAGCATAAACGAAACTGAGCCAAGAACAATGGCTCAAACAATAGAATTTATCTATGACAGGAATAGGATTGTAACCAATCAAAAGCAGAAGATAAAGGCTCTGCAAATAATTATGAAAGTTTACCCCTTTAGCCAAAGAAGAAAGATCGGTGTGAGTAAAAAACATTAAAAAAAAAAAAAAAAAACCCAGAATAGAGAAAACAAAGAGCTTTGTAAAAAATCTTAAACTCGCCTTATCATTTTGGCAGCACCAAATCCAAGGGTGTCATGGAACAAATCTTTAATAAATTTTTCTTGTACAAGCTGCTGAAGCTCAGGTTTGTTGTAAATTTCTGGAAGGTATGCCTCACCAGAACCATCCTTGTGCTGATGCCATATTGTCGTAAACTTCTTGTGGAACAGAGTCCAGGTCTCTTCCAGTGTTCTCAAAATCCACTCCTTATATGTCTACACATCAATGTATATTTTAGACATGAACTCAACAATAACCATGAAATAAAATTATAACTGAAAAAACCAACCCTCCACCAAAATCCACTCCTTAAGGGAAATGAATCCCAACCTGCACCTCCCTAGGCATTCCCCACGTAGAAATATATAAAAGACCAAAAAGAAGCTATGACCATGATATCAACAATGGTATATACCATGCTCTTGTTTATTTTAAAAATGGCAAACACAAGATTATATTAGAATTACCATGAGTTATGCGGGTAACTCTTACAGAGAGTTCCAGCTTTAAGTCAAAAGTCCACCACCAGAAGCTTAAACTTATTTCTCTAATTTTTATGCCTTGAAATCATTCGCTCACTTTCTTTACCTTGAACTGTATTCATCCCCCTAAATCTAGGATGGATATGATTTTTGACTTTATTTTTCTTCTTTAATACATGTTAACACTATAACTTGAAGACGCTGGTGACATAGTACCATAGCAAAACAGAGGAGAGAAATAAGAGAGTAAGATTAAATAAAGAGCAGAAATGGGGGAGAAATGGAGAAAAGAAGCTGAGGAAAGAGCAAAAGACAAAGCGACATACCTTCCGGTCATTCCCTTCATCAGCATGTCCATCTTGGGCAAAGAAAGCCAAAATCAAGTTTCCAATAAAGGCTCCAATGTCAAAACCCATTGGTCCATAAAATGCAAATTCCGGATCTATAACCTGAGTTGAATTTTGAGTAACCATAACAGAGCCAGTGTGGAGATCTCCATGTATCAGGGCTTGTGCTCTTTCGCAGAACCTAAGGAAAAAAGTGGTCTGACATATTAGAATAATAAAAAAGATAAAAGAATAGATAAAATTTTCATATACAAGGGAAAGAAAGCAACACTGAAGATATAATGGTACTTGGATTTCAACTCAGCAACCTCAAGCTTTAAAATATTGTCCTCCCGAACAGCCTCAGCATCATGATCAAGATAAGGAGATGTCCAACGGTTATATTGTGATACTTTGTACGGATCAGAAAAGACAACCTGCTCAGTGAGCCTGCACAGCTCCACATTCCCACAAAATTCAGCAACTGCAACCAGCATTAAAGTAAGAACATTAGCTGCATTTGATCGAACATATCAGAGTCGGGGACCTATATATACATTCAGTACAATTGAAGAAGTAAGAGCCATAAAACAATTTAACGCAGAAAAAACCAAAACTCTAAATTCACATATGAGACAAGTAAATACAACAGTGCTGTGAAAATTCAGAAGAAAAAATTAAAATGCAAGCAAGGAGCCAAGAATGCCATGTAATAAATAAAAGATCATGTATGGCTGCAACATTTTTATGCTAAATCAACAAAGTTGCATATGTAAGACAAAGTGAAAGACATATATTATTTATACACCACACATTCCATATAAATAAGTAAGTTCAATGTTTGAAAGAAAAAAATGAAATAAAAGAAAAGAATGTTTGTAAATATTAAAACAGAATATAGATGATCTAAAAACTCTTACCAGCACGTTTATGCTCTGTGGTAGTATGATGTAGAAGAGATGTGCAGAACAGAGTCCTAGCCATATATTCTGATATGTGTTCCGCAAGTAATGGATACTCAATTCCAGCAATCAACCCTTTCCTCAGGATTACATGAGGAGGTTCCAAGTACCGCATACCAATCAAAGACATTGTACGGTCAAAATGATATACTTTGGGGACATGATCAGGGCAAAATTGGCCATGTTCTTTCAATGCTAATGCCTCAAAATACGCTCTCTCCTTCGTCATGGGCCATGATTCACCTATACAACGTATATATGGAAGGGCCTGCATACAAGAAATTTAAAAAAGTTAGCCAAACACTAGTACCCAGATCCCTGATAATATTTAATAATCAGATTTTCAAACCCAACTTTCATCATTTTGTCTTATAAGTGAAAGCATTAAAAACGCCTAAAGAAGTTGAGCAAGTGGAAGCGTAATCTGTGGGAAATAAACAAATAAATCACCCAAAAGTAAATTTACAACCAAAAAGACTAAAAGCCCAGCCTAGTTCAAAGTCTAAATGCTTGAACTAGATAATCACCTTCTATCTGTGCTTTTCAGTCCCAACAGATTTTCTTTGTATTGACAAAACATGAAATTTCTGAACATCTAGACATGCAATTACAAAAAATTAGGGGACATATAAATTATTAAGTTCCAAAAAGAATATGAATTTCAATTGTACACAATACTGTTAATACAGTACTTTCTTCATTTGTTGTTGAATTTTTTTTTTCAGAAAAAAGAAAAACAGAATTGTAGCATATAAATCAATTGAAAATTCAAATCCAACAGGAAACAAAAATGCCCGAGACTTTGAAAGGCATTTCAGGACCTTACAATTTAATGAGTTTTAAAGACATGCTGGTCCTCAGAGGTTTCCACCCAATTTTAGTTCTCAAAATACGAATTAGCCTTTGACATACAAGTGTTTCTCCTTTAATTTCCCTCTGTACAAGACAAAACAGCCCATCTACATCAAACTAGATGTTTTCATATACGTGACAACAATTGGTATTGGCGGGAGTTAACTACCCAAGCTCAAATTTTAATCACATCCCATCCATTAAGAATGATTTTGAAGTGCTTCCATAGAAAGCACTTTTAGCAAAACTGCTTTCAACTACAGCACCTAAAACGGATTTATAGAAAACACATATCATTTGCTTCTCGAAAAAACACCTAAAAAGCAGTTTTAACGCTTTTTGCCAATCAAAAATGATTCTGGGAAAACCAAATTCACTCCCAATTACATATATACATAAGTAAATAACAGAAACAAATTCTCCAACAATCTAGTAAGAACACATACTTAATGACAAAAGACGTAAATAAGCACTTTTAAAATAAGCACCTGCTTAATCATAAAGATGCAAAGAAAACCTTCAAATGAACTTTTAAAATAAGCACCTGCTTAATGACAAAAGAACCAGAAGAGCCGATAACAATGAAGACGAAATTAAGGTTGCCATCTCCGACTTCTTTGATCGTCAAGTCGTCGAACTTGTTACCAATCTTAGACGACAAAGACGGCGTCGCTTTGATATATTCGATCAGAGACTTCTCATCGAGCGGTCTATATTCCTCGAACGCCATCTGCTCAGTAACAATTTCCAGTGACTGTGGTCGGCGGTGGGGTTTAAAAAGAAGAACGAGGATTTCAAGGCAGGAGTGAAAAATGCTGGGCTGGGTCCGACAATGAGAGGACAGACTTTAGGAAACTGTAGGTTCATTGAACGTGGACATTATTTTAATGTAATTAAAATGAGAATAATTAGATTTGGATTAGCTTTTGATGTCGTGGAATTATGGCATTGGCTATCGGAAAGATAAAGAAAGGATCGGGTGCTCTCTCTTTTCCATCTCGCTTTAGCGTCAGTCGTTCAACTAAGAATGTATTCTTTAAATTTAAAGTTTAAAAATATGAAAAAAAAAAAATTAAAATTTAGTATTTAATATTTAATATTTAACACAAAATTATATTTTTTTAAATTAAAAAATATAATAATTTAAATTATAAAAATAATTCGATAAAATTCAATATTAATAATTTTATTTAATTATTTTAATATAAATTTTACAGAGATAATAAATTTTTTTATAGAAATTATGAATTTAATATTAAATTTATAAATTTTAAATTTATATAAAATTATACGATTATTAAACGGGTGATATAATTAATAATTACGTATTATTTAAATTTATAAATTTTAACACGTAAATATATTTATAGTATAATTAATTATTTGAATAATTATATTATATTAATTAATTAATTAATTATATATTTTAAAATTTTTTAATTATATTTAAAATAAATTAATTAGTAAAAATAACAAAAATATTAAATGTGTGATATAATTATAATATTTTAATTATTTAATTATCGTATAAATTAAAATTTTTTTGATATAATTATTTATAAATTGGTCACTTTTAACAGGATATATTATTCGAATGGTCGTCTCTAAATTTTAAGGATTAATTTGATATTAGTGGATATTTTATTTTGTAATTTAAATGGTATAAAATAATAGGGACGAAAATGTTATTAGCCACTATTTTCAATAAATTAATAGGAATGGGAGTAACACGCGCTGAAACGAGCGTGGTGGGGATAACTATCCATTTTGTAATCCTCTTGGCGGGGCAATTATCTTCCCGCCCACTCTATTATCTCAATGGCAGTCTGGACGGATGTGCAGAGGTCGCTGTTGTTGCTGGTAGTTGGCGCGTTTCTCGCTGATTTTGTCCGAGAAATTTCCGCCTGCTAAACCACTGGTTCAACTCCAGGGTGTCGATCACCGGACGATGGCAACGTTTCACTCTGCTCTCAGCTCATCTAGCCCAACGGTTGCCCCCGCAGCGAACAGACCGTACAATCTCTCATTCTTCTTTCTTTGTTACTGCTTAGTTAATTGCTGAAGAGACGGAGCAAAATCTGCTTGGTTGCTCATCGAACAATCAACTGCGGGTCAGTTACCGCTGTTTTTTTTTAATAGAAATTTCTTTATTGCGTAATTAAATTCTAAGAATTTGAATTTTCATTTCCTGGTTCTCTAGCCAACCAATCAAAGCCAAAATTACATCCTATTCGCGAACCGTGAGAACAATTTTGAGAAAATTAAGAAATTTTGGCGAATGTGAGGAAGTTGCTGAGCTAGGTTTAGTTTCAATTTCCTATATTTTCTTTGTCTTCTGAAGTTTCTGAAGCAGCGGAATGATGTGTTAATTAGTCTGCATTCTGTAGAGTGTATAATTTTTGTTTTGTATTATGAATTCGTTGATTGGTTGCTGAAAGATGATTTTTCTCCTTTGTTTTAGATTCAAACAAAGGACGGTTACTTATTCGCTCTTCAACGACTGTCATTGCCCAATGCAAATCTCAAAGTTCAACGCGGTCTTCCTGTTTTGCTTGTGCATGAATTCTTCATGGTAAACTTTCTTGATGCTTACCATTCTCGTTATACTGTTGCATTACTTCAATTTAGCACCTGCATTTATGTTTAAATAATTTTTATGGCATAGAAATGTATGCTGTGAAAACTAAATGCTTGAATTCAGCATGGTACAGAATGTTGTCGCCCTGATTGACGCAAATTTTGATGTTTTGGGGTGAAATATGATATGGGGATACATTATATCTTACATCAATCTAGTAAAAGATATCTTCCTTCCTCAATCAAGGAGAGCAAATGTTCAGCTGTTGGTTTGAGTTTAGGGTACATTTTCAAGCACAAGATTTTAGATATATGCAGTAAAGTGAAGCTTGGTTCCTTTCCTTGATTTTAGTTGCTAACTGATTTTTGAAATATAAAACTGAGAGGTGATGCGTGGTTTTGGAGTCTATAGAGCAGTCTTTGGGCTTCATCCTTGCAGATCATGGTTTTGGTGTATGGGTAGGAAATGTGCGTGGAATACATTGGAGTTGTCGGCATATATCTTTATCTGAGAAGGATAAGGTATATGAAGTATCTGCTTCTTGTCTCTGTTACTATTGCAGAGGTTATCAATTAAATCCAGTTATTCTGTGGTGAGCCTTACCCATGGTTGAAATCCCACTCTGTCTATTGCATATGAGAAGGCTAGTAGTTTCCACATTCTTTGCATTTTGAATGACCAAGTGATGTAACATCGAATAGGAACATCTGAAACGGGAGAAAATTGAGAAGAAAGGGGAGATAAAAAGGAAGAAATGGGAGGAAACATCATAATGATCCATATTTAATAAACTTCAAGTCTACCTTTAGAATTGAAATTAAGGCCTTACTTAGAGTGGCGATAACCTACACAAAAGAGAAAAGAAATCTACTTCCAATAAGGACTTAGAGATCGTACTCTAATAGAAATATTCAAAATCAAACTAATTAAAATAAATGGCATGAACACGATTCTCAGAAGAAACTAAAACTTAATGCAAATAAAATAAGCAAAATTAAAACAATTCTAAAACTAGTCTAGCACGTTCTACATAACCAAGATGATGCTATCGCCAAAAAAAAAAAAGATTTTGGGAGCAAATGAGTTATAGGGACTGGAGGATTACTGCTTTTGCCCTGCCTATGCAAAAGTTGAGGAGTGACAATATCGGGGAGGATAGACATGGAGGACGAAAGGATTAGAGGTTGAAAAACACCCTTATTTTCAGCTACTATTGATATGAGCATAACAAGCACTGAGTTTTATGTGCAGGACTTTTGGTATTGGAGTTGGCAGGATTTGGCTCTACGTGGCCTTGCTGAAACGATACATTTCATAGATTTGATCACGAGCTCCAAAATTTTCATTGTTGGAGATTCACAGGTTGAAACCTCTTCCTTTTATTTGACAGTTCACTTGGCTTTTGCTCCTTCCCTCGGTGAGTGCTTATTTTATTTGATTTCATCGCAGCAAACCATCATATCTTTGGCTGCTCTGGCTCTGCCAGACATCGTGGAAATGGTTGAGGCTGCTGCTCTTTTGAGTCCAATATCATACTTGAAAGAGATCACTTCTCCACATGGATTCAGAAATAGCATCAGGTACTGCTAATTATAATTGTGTATTCTTAAATCTTTGCATGTTACAAGAACTGGATCAAGTTTTAGGTAGTGTAAATACATTGTGACCTTTATTTTTATGTTTAAGATATCAAGTAAAGCAACAAAATTTAAAATGTAAAACCGATAAAATTTAAATTTTTAAGTGATATAATAAATTTAATATAATATTATAATTAATTTAATTTAACGAATTAGTAAATTGTCTAATGTTTAATTTCTTACAAATATCAAAAATTAAAATATAATAATTATTTGAATTTATTTAATAAAATTTTATTTAAAATTTAAAAATTGAATGTTAAGTAGATGGTTTTTTGGTGGACTGACAAATTTAACTGGCAAAAGCTTTACGTAATACGTACGACATACTGCATATGCGCTGTCCAAGCCTTAGTGGTTGAAATTAAGGTTGCTGCTGGTCCAAGCCACTGTCATCACAGTAGTGATAGATTAGATGCATTCCGAGCTTGTGTGGTGTGTTGAAATTAAGTATCCTGCTGGTGTCAACAAGCAAGTGATAGATGGAGAAACTGGGTATTTGTGCCAAATTTTCCAAGCTTTAGTGGTCGGAATTAGTATGCTACTGGTCCAAGTCAATGTCAACACACACCAATAATTGGAGAGAAACTGGGTATTTGTGCCAATTTTTCCAAGCTTTAGTGGTTGGAATTAATTATGCGACTGGTCCAAGTCAATGTCAACACATCAATAATTGGTGGAGATAAACTGCGTATTTGTACCAATGAAGAGAGAAGCTGCATTAATTATTTTTGTTAATAGTAATTGAACAGTTACTGTTTTTGAATTTGTGACAACTAAAGTGACAGATCAAATGAACAGTTACTGTTCTTTATGATATATATTTTAAATTTATGTGAATCATTTTAAATTTACGTGTTCAGATTATTTTAGATTTACTGTAAATTCTGAACGAAAATGCTTTAATCTCTACGTGTAACTGCTTTCATTGGGTTTAGGTAAGGCAATGGAGAATGGTGGTCAGCACAAATGAAACCAGGAAGGAAAACAAAGTCTCCTTCAGGTTTTGTGTTAAAATATGCAGGCAGCTATCCGAAATTTCTTTATGGCAGATTGGGGTTTTTATAAAATGATCTCACCTACAGGCTACAGGGGAGGTATGTGCATCTGTGCAATAGAATTACACTCAGCATATCGATTATAAAATGATATCTAATCTCTGGCTCTGGAACACTCGCAGTCTCCACCATTGCTGACTTGGTACGATACAATCTGATTTCTCTTCTTATTAAAAGACATCGTCATATTTTTTCAGCAAGAGAAGAACCTCTCTTTATTGTAATAAAACTTATACATTACATGTTCACACAGTTGCAATTGATTACTGAATTGGAGATTCATTTATTAGCAGTATCTTCTCATGCTGTTATATCTGAATTATTTTACCCAACTAGAATTTCCAATAATCTCGTCCACGAACAACTGAATGTTCCGGACAGATGAACCGCCGCGGTCAGCGGCCACTGCCTGCCTTGCTGCATGCTTCAATTCCTTTGCATTTTTCTTGTAATCTTCTGAGTTTGGTCCGCTAATGATTTCTTGAATACGTTTCTCTACTTCCTCATAGCTAACGATACCATCATTATTTGGTCTGAGCCTTAGACCATTCCTGAAAACATCAGTTATAAGCTTTGCATTTGTTGGCTGATCTGTCCATTGAGGAAATGCAAGCACCGGCACACCTGCAGCGATTGTTTCCATCACGGAATTCCAGCCACAGTGAGTCATGAAACATGCAAGAGCGGGATGAGCTAAGACTTTGGTTTGGGGACACCATGAAACAACAAGGCCTTGATTTTTGGTTTCTTCTATAAAACCCTGTGGTAATTGTCCTTCGTCGTTTATACGGAAGTCTGGTTCTTTGACAACCCATAAAAATGGACGGTTAATGTTCTTCAGAGCTGTTGCAATGGCCTCCATTTGCTTAGCCGATAAGACCACCAAGCTACCAAATGATACGTAAATAACTGAAGAATCTGCTTGCTTGTTTAGCCATTGCAAGCAAGAATCTTCAGGTTTCCAGATATCAACGCTGATGTCGAGCTTTTCATCTTGGCCGAGTAGTGAAGGAGGGACCAGAGGACCAACGGGTCGTATTGGACAAAGCTCAGACATGGAGTCAATGGCGTCTTTCTCCAATTCAAAGAATGAATTAGCTAAAACCCACCTGTATTTCTTCATGTTTTGGAACAAGTCAGAGAATAATTTTGAAAAAGTAACAAATGGATTTGAAGGAAGAACAAATGAAGGCAGATCTTCTTTGTGCAAAACTGGTAATCCTGGTAAATCAACACTTAGATCAGGGGTCTCCAAGGTAGGAAATGGATTCAATTTATTAGAGAAGCGATAATAAATAGCATAAAGAGAACACGGCTGAATCCACAGCATGGCACAAGGAATTTCGAGCTCAGCAGCAACATCAGCTACCCATGGAACAAATGGATTGTTAACGATGCAAGAGAGCTTCTTCTGATTGTTATGGTAATGATCTTTGATAAGTTTTGAGAGATTAGCAGGCCCAACTCTGCCCATAGTATCCATGTATAGATCCAAATTGGCCCCGCGGTTAAAGTCTAAGTCGAACCCATCTGAGAAAAACAGAAGGGAAATATCAGAGACGGAAACGATTGTGCTGCTATCGTTGCTGCCGGCGAATGATTTGAAGCTGTATTGGGCACTTTCAGTGCAGGCAAGCGAGACATGGAGGCCTTTAGAGACTAGATGTTTGCCTAGTCTAAGCAAGGGATTAATGTGACTTTGAGATGAGAATGCTACCATTAGCACATGAACTTCTTTCTCCTCCTTCAGACCCATGAATATTCGTCCTGCTGGTTACACAAGCGCAGTGCTAGGAAAAGAGACGGAGACAAGGCTCGAAGGAAAGAGAGATTAAGGATAGGAAATGAAGCATGGAAAGTTCAAACATGCACTAGGAAGAGAGGCGAAGACAAGTCTCCAGGGAAAGAAACACAAAGGGTTTAAAATCAAGCATGGAAAGTGATAAGAACGTAGAATTATTACCTGGTCCGAAAGTCTAAGTCAAGTTTGGAAATTACTCCCTAATCGTCAATAATTAAATAAATTAATGACTTTAATTGAATAATTAAATAAAATGCTTTTTCGGGGTGCCGAGCAGTCCACTCAGAACTGTGTGGACAAGAGAAATCCGACTACTTAAAGCAAAGAACTGCGATGGACCCTTCAGACAGAGTAGCAAAGAAGTTTTGCTTTGTATTGATATGGTTTGAGATGAAATAACACAACATAATCTAAAGAGAAAACTCACAGAGACTATATAAAAAGACAAGACTTGAAAGCCAAGAAAGAAAAGAGCTAACAAACAAGTTTAAACTTTTGAAGACTGCCAAGGAATTAGGGAGGCAACCCTCCTGCAAGGACGATCTATGCAAACACACACCATGAAACTGTACTGAAGCAACAAAAATGATTTGTCCGAGTTTGAAAGCTGAGTTTAAGGCCTATATTTAGTAAGGAAACTTGGGCTTGAACTGATGGGCTTGAATCCTTAAAATTAGTTGGGATAAGATCGAGCTTAGCCCAAGAGAAATGAGTTGTCTGCAAACATACAGAGAATGGATGATTTCATGGAAGATTTGACTGTTAGATACCTCTAACTTTACACAAATAACCTTGAAAGTTTGGTTACAAGTGGCCAAGTCGAATATGATAAACAGAGTAGAGGCCAAAGATTGCAGTGCATTTCACCACCATGAGAGTGTTAGCCTAGAATTTGTGTCTTGACTCATCGTTAAATGTCAATTCATCGAGCTTTCCTGTTTAGTCTATTCCTAGTGCATTAACTGTCATAAATACTACTCTTACAAAGTTACAGAGTTGGTTTATCTGAAACTATATGTAGGAGTTATTTGTTGATCATACCCTGTACAAATTATGGAAAATGATTTGACAATTTATATAAAAATAACTAATGGTGGTAATTTAATAGGATATTTTAAACATTTAATAATATATGATCAAAAAAATCATCAATAATTATATTTTATCAAATACTGAATATTAAATATCTCTTACTAAAAAAATATAAAATCAAAAGGTATCGATTGATTTTCATTGCTAAATAATATTTTATAAATTTAATTCATAAAAAAAATATATTTTAATTATTTTAGTTAATTTTAAATATTTAATTTTTTTGTCACTTTAAAATATGAATAAACTTTTTTAAAAAAATATTTTAATAAATTTAAATTAAAAATCACCGAATCTTTAATATTTTATTCTTTATCATCTCTCTCTAAAAAATAATTATATATACTCGTTATTCATGAATTTAGCAATAAGATGCATATTGTTAATGTATGAACCATATGAGAGGTCAGTAACAACACACCAATAATAGATATCTAGAAATTGTACTTGTACAAAAAGAAAAGTTGCATTGATTATTATTGTTGTTATCAATCGAATAATTTTTATTTTTTAAAAAATTTTAAATGAAATTATTATATTGTGTTAGTATAATTAATATATAAATAATTTAATTATAAAATTAAAAAAATTATTTATTAATTATAAATAATAAAAAATAAAAAAATTGATCATTCAGAGTTTGGAGAAGATATGCCTAAGGGTTTCTCTTTGTCTTTTCGATTATGACAACGAAATTTGATCACACAAGTTATTGGCATCTCTTGTGGTTTTTCTTCCAAGCCGTAGCGCGTACATTTGAAATTTCACGTTGCATTAATGATGGCTACATGTAACTAAAAGCCCTTCAAACATGTACCCAGCTAGACATCCATTGACGATTGGTTTAAGGCTGCCATTGATATCTCCTCTTGTCTGAATCCAACGAGGGGTATTCTCAGTTTGATGACTGATAAATTCTACTTTGTCCGGACTTAAATTTAGTTAAAGATGATGGGCGAGACAGCATACTATTCGTTGACAGCAAAAGGGCCGATTCAGACTCGAGCATTGTACTTAGGGACGGCACAATGGTCGAGCCAAAGGTGTTGCTGGCTGCACCCGGGTTCTACGAAGATGGAAGTGGCTGTGGCTATTATTCAAGATGGGTCAATTGTGTCAGATATCCTGGAAAGGAACCATACATACGGGTCAGAGCCAAAGGTGTCGCTGGCTGCACCTGGGTCCTGCCAAGATGGAAGTAGCTGTGGCTATTGTTCAAGATGGGGCAATTGTGTCAGATATCCTGGAAAGGAACCATACATACCGGTCAGAGCCAAAGGTGTCGCTCGCTGCACCTGGGTCCTGCCAAGATGGAAGTAGCTGTGGCTATTGTTCAAGATGGGACAATTTTGTCAGATATCCTGGAATAGGAACCATACATACTGGTCGGAAACGAAAGAGATATTACACATCTGCTGTCTGTCTTCAAATGGAAATAAAAAATTAATTATTTATTCTTTCACGGCTTGACAAACAGGCCACGGCACCTCCAGCGTAGCATATAACCGTTATCAAACTGTGGCCTGCACTGAAAAGCAAGGTGTTAGCCTGGTTTCTACGTTAGCCCCAAGCTCAAGCCCTGCACGGACGGCATTGTGGCAACTGCAATTATTGGCTAATACGACCAGCCAATGGAAGTAACTCTCAGCATGTCAATTATGATATCCAATCGCTGGCGCTGGAACACTTGCAATCTTATTCAATTTGGTTTTCTCTTCTTATTAAAAGACAAAGGCATATTCTGTCAGCAAGTTACAAACAAAATTATGACAGAAACTCTCTTTATTGTAATAAAATTTGACACATGTTCAGATGTTCTTGTCTTTTTTCATAATAATAAACATCACATTCATTGAATGAGACCAACTTGCTTACCATACCAACAGTTACAATTGATTATTGAATTGGAGATACATTTATTCAGAGGGATTTATGTGTTCAAATTTCTCGGCTTTCACTAGGATTTCCAAGAATCTCGTCCACAAACATCTGAATATTCCGGTCGGACGAACCGCCGCCGGCCACTGCCTGCCTTGCTACATGCTTCAGTTCCGTTGCATTTTTCTTGTAATCTTCTGAGTTTGGTCCACTAATGATTTCTTGAACACATTTCTCCAGTTCCTCACTGCTACACATTCCATCCTCATTTGGCCTAAGCCTTAGACCATTCCTGAAAACATCAGCAACAAGCTTTGCATTTGTTGGCTGGTCTGTCCATTGAGGGAATGCAATCATCGGAACACCTGCAACGATTGCTTCCAACATAGAATTCCAGCCACAGTGAGTAATAAAACATGCAAGAGCAGGATGAGCTAAGACTTTGGTTTGGGGACACCATGAAACAACAAGGCCTTGATTTTTGGTTTCTTCTATAAAACCCGGTGGTAATTGTCCTTCGTCATTTTTACGGAATTCTGGCTTTTTGACAACCCATAAAAATGGACGGTTAATGTTCTTCAGAGCTGTTGCAATGGCCTCCATTTTCTTAGCTGATAAGACCGAAATGCTACCAAATGATACGTAAATAACTGAAGAAACTGCTTGTTGGTTTAGCCATTCTAAACAAGAATCTTCAGGTTTCCACATTTCAACACTCACGTCAAGCTTTGAATCTTGGCCAATTAGTGACGGAGGGACCAGAGGACCAACGGGTCGTATTGGACAAAGCTCAGAAATGGAGTCAATGGCTTCTTTCTCTAACTCAAAGAATGAATTAGCTAAAACCCACTTGTACTGCTTCATGTTATGGAAAAAGTCGGAGATTAATTTTGTAAAACAAGTAAATGGATTTGAAGGAAGAACAAACGAAGGCAGATCTTCTGTGCGCAAAACTGGCAAGCCAGGTAACTCAACTCTTAGGCCAGGGTTCTCCAAGGTAGGAAATGGATTCAACTTATTAAAGAAGCGATAATAAATAGCATAAATAGAACATGGCTGAATCCAAATCATGGCGCAAGGAATTCCAAGCTCAGCAGCAATATCAGCTACCCACGGAACAAATGGATTGTTAATGATGCAAGAGAGCTTCTTCTGACTATTATGGTAATAATCTTTGATAAGCTTTGAGAGATTACCAGGTCCAACTTTGGCTAGAGTATCAAAGTAGTGATTAATATCGGCATCGCGGTCATAGTCTAAGTCGAACCCGTCAGGGAAAAATAGAAGCGAGATATCAGAGACAGAGTTGCTTGTGCCGCTGCCGTTGCTGCTGGCGAACGATTTAATGCGGTGTTGGGTAAATTCAGTGCAGGCAAGTGTGACATGGAGGCCTTTAGAGACTAGATGTTTGCCAAGTCTAAGCAAGGGATTAATGTGACCTTGGGCTGAGAATGCTACCATTAGCACATGAACTTCATCTTTCTCTTCGTTCAAAGCCATGAATACACTCACACAAGTGCAGTGCTGGGAAGAGAGACAAAATGATAAGGCTCGAGGGAGAGAGAGATTAAAGGTGGGAAATGAAGCGTGGAGAGGCAAAATTTATAGAGAAAGTCTTAGGAGGGTTTTATCCTATCAATATTATAAAATTATTTAATTAATAAAAAATATATTTATTAATAATAAATAAAAAATTAATAAATATTTTATATTAATCCATCCTACCTAAATTTTTCTCCAATTTACAAGAGCATGTGTTTAGTTATCATCATGCATGATCTCCCTAAAAATGGAAATGACGTGCTACCATGAATAAAATTTGTCTCATGTGACATGTTTATCACGAGAAAGTCCAGCTCCAACAATCACTCAACGTTCTCTATTTTGTGGGCCGTGAGGCCGAGCCAGGCTTAGATCCTTACACTTTGGGCTAGCTGTTATAGACTACTCTGTACTCAGGCTCAGCAGGGTTGGCCAGGCCAGGCCTAAACATATGACACAAACATGGAGGCTCTCATATCATTTTTTACTGTTTCTTTGGTCAAATTGGTTTTAGCAAATTGAATACGGCATGCCTGATTGGTAACAAGAGAATACTAATGGAGAAAGTAAAGGTCTAAAGCAAGGAACTTGCACAATCTAATCGAGCCATGTGTTAATGTAGCCAAAGGTCAAGCCTAATTAATTACTGTGTTCAATTAAAAAAAAATAGGTAAATATCGCAATCCAATTACGTGAATAAAACATTCATGATCAAGTCTGGTTAATGCCAACACGAATTCATAATCTTTGCACAGAATTTCACCTCCTTACAAACTCTTTAGTCAACAGATACACACCAACATCTCTTCCAGTTCTATAAAAAAATACATATTTTAGGCAAGTAATCTTAACAATCAATGTTCTCTAATTCTAGTATTCATTGTCGAATTGTTGAACTGTCATTTTTCTTGAACTCAATTCTTTTGTAATATTCGACATGAATCTGTAGAACTTCAGAAAAAAAAAATAAAAAGCCATTGACATGGAGTAGTGGGAGCAGTATTGTGGAACTCTGATAAATTTGTCTAACACCTCTACAATTCTGGATCTCCAGGCAGATGTATTTATTATATAAAAAGAAAACAGAAGATCAGCACAAAAAGGAGCAAATTGAATGCCCAAAATATCTTTTATTTATTAAACACCGAAAGAACAATACTAACAGAACTTTTCTTCATGCAGAGTCAACTCCTACAGCACGATTGGACAAGATAGCTGTTCTATTACGCAAGTTTAACTTTCTTTGTACAGAATTGGATTTGAATTATACTGCATAAAAAGTGTAAAGGAAATTAACTGTTGTTCATGGACAATTTGGACTCACTGTTTATTGCCTGTAACAGTTCAGTGGCCGTCACCAGGGCTAGGGCCAGAGTTCTTAATCCCTCCTAGGGTTTTAGCATTAATCTTCTTGTTATTGTATCCGTGACCAACACCAGGGCTTGGTCCTGAACTCTTCCTCACCGCGAGAGAAAACAACCTTACACTGAAAGCCTTGATCCCTTCAATGGTGGCGTCACCGCGCAACGTTGAACCATGCAACGGGCGCGCTTCAAGCATGGAGCTCATCAAGACAGAATAAAGAAGAAGAAGAATGAAAATGCAAGAAAAATTTTTGTGTACTCCTCCGGCTGCCATGTTATAATATGCAGGTTTAGAATTGGCGAAGAACATGTAATCTTGAGTTGTATTTATAGTGATTAAAGTCAAGAGCTTTGACAAAAATGAGCACTGCTGCATGCATGAATCAAACGCATGTGGGTTTTAAAGATGCTGAGGTACTTGCCGCCGTGACGCCGTCCTTGAAGGTTCATGTTTATTAAGAGCCATCAAAGCAGGATCTTTGGAAAGTGAAATTGAGTTGAAGTCTAGGGCAAAAGAGAAGTTTGGTGTTTCTTGAAAAGACCTCCATTAATGAAACCCTGTAGTCAAATTGAGACTTTTCGTGCTAATTTATGCAATCAATTTGCTGAAATACACTTGTAACGTGGATTAGTCTACCACATGGGTGCAGCAGCTTCAAATTTTTGCAGCCTATTCGTGCGTGTACGACTTGTGTGTAAGACTTCATATCGCTTAGGTAAGAGTTTGGATTGTAACTTATAAGTGCTCTTCTTAACTAGTACAAGCCTTTTTGATAGGCTCTAAACAAGTCCCATACAAGAGGTAGGAATAAAACTTTGAGGCAGGTTGGGCCACAAATGAACAAGGTTCAATTGATGTGGTTCATAGCAAGTAAGAAGGTTGGGCCACATGGTGAACACTGTGAATCAACAAGTCTGCAAGCAAATTTCCAAACTTAGGGCGGTTTGCAGTTGATAATTTGTATTGAACTCACATAATGGAAGGGTCAATTTGCTGCATGGGACTGTAATTATTGGGATTTACTCAGAATAATTCAGAAATTTGAGGGGGGAAAAGGGTGCTTCTGAACCGAAATAATTCTCGTATGACCTGAAAATGAAGTGTGCCAAACAATACGTCAAGATAATCTATTTTACAGATTTAGACGGTGAAAATTTGTGTGCTTTACAGAGAAAGTTGTAGAGCCCACGAGGAATGTTGCTTCTTTCCACGTACATATATTTTCTTCTCGTACTGGGAACTGTCAGTAGCTTTTAATAAGAGTCAATGGCGACTCCTACCAGCCTAAAAACTTCCACACATGCCGCTGATTGTTGGTCATCCATCACCCTACACATTTGAGCAGAAAATATGGACTTTAATTTGATTCGATCTGTAGTCTTTTGCATGTTCTCATTGGCTAACATGCTTTTCATTGTTTACAAGTCGTGAAATTTGGCTTTCTGGTGATCATAAGAGGAAGCTAAGTGGAAAATCACAAACACTCAGACAGTCAAGGTCCATAATTTAGGTCAAAAACAAATAAAATCAACCTGTGAATTCATGGAGTGTTAGGCTTGGTGTTTAGGGTGATATTGTTTGTAATGTCAAACAACCCTTTAGTGAGTGTTAGGCTTGGTGTTTAGGGGAATTTTGTATTCAATTGTAAATTTCCCTTTTGCTTTTTTCGGAAATTGCTCTTTTAGTATGCTTAGAAACCACAAAAAGAGAAAGCTAGTCAGTCTTGCTGAGAATAAATCTATTGAGAAAGAGGGATGAATTTGGCCCCGTTGAATCCTCTCGACAAAAAGAGAAAAGTATTTTAGCTAGTTTGGTGCTTATGCATTATGCCAGAACCCAAAAGGTATTTCAATTTCTCTCAAGTAAAATACCCAACTCTTAGTCATCAAAGTAACACTGTAGAATAAAAATCAGCACGGATTAGCAACTAGGATAGAGCTCTTGAAATCGGATGCTCTATCCCTTGTGATTTTTCTTTCAAAATTTTCAGAGATTTTTCACTTAAGATTTAGTGTTATTTTAGTATTTATTCGTGTTATTTGCTTAAATTTGATAATGCAAATAAAAGATACCGAATTCTATATTGTATCATAGGAATCATACCCTAATTAACCAAGTTATCAATTGACATGAGAGTCACCTACACATCGCAATGGCAATGTGATGAATGTAATGTAGGTGATTGTCACTTCACTTGACCTCCGGAAATGCACGCTATCATATCCAAACAATCAAATATTATTACCTCGGCCAACCCAAATTCATTTTCACTACATACATACGAAACCCATCACTGATCTACGCTCATTGAAATGTTAGCATATTAGGCATTAACAGATTGGTGATTCATGACCTAACTTAAAGTCGAATGATTTTGAAGAATCGGTGAATGACCCAACACTCATTTGTTTATTTTATAAGGAAATGGAGTAATCATTGCTTCGTATGTATCCATCCATCTTCACCTTTCTTGCTGCCGAAAGAAAATGAAATCACTGTAAACTGCCAATTTGTGCTATTGAATTTCTTTTCGTAGGCTTTCTTTGCACGTCAACACTCGAAATTCTAACTTAAACCCATGATGTATAACAACTTCTTGTACATAAATCTCATGAAAATGGAATTTTTTGTGTAGAAGATCTTACGTAGAAGCTAATACAAAGTAGGATGATATCATTTTCATAAAATATCCATATCCATTTGCTGTTTCAGGTCCACCCTAAGGTGTTTCACTCCGGCTTACAGCATTATTAAAAATATTTTTAATAACCCCACTCAACCTAACTAAAGGATTGGGATAAGTTCTTCACTATTTGGTTGCCTAAATTCGCTGCATAGATGCATGCAAGGACTTGCTTTTTGATGCAACAATAAGTAAGGTTAAAAGAGAAATGTGGAAATTGGGAGGTCAAACCAGCAAAGCTTGAAACAAGAGCACTGTTTGTGGCTCGAGCAACACTTTAAATGAATATTTGCTATCTCATAGTAGTCAATGAATTATTAATCTTGTTGAACTTGAACTTATTAGTTTCCTTAAAAGTATGTCAAAGATAATATTCATTGAGATAATTATATTTAATATTCTTATCGTGAAAGTACGATTTTACATAATACGTTGAACTCAAATGATTATTATCTTTTTAATTTTTTTTTCAAAGTATTTAAATACTAGACTATTAAATTAAATTAGTTATACTATTATATTAAATTTATCATTAACTATTAATTGAAAAGAAGCTGCATAGCAATTATGCCAAGTAAAACAAATTCATAATCCACCTTTATGTGTGAATCATATATTTGATAAAAATAAATAAATAAGAAAGAGTTTTAATCTCTTTGATAAAGAATATCACTTATTTTTTAATAAAACTTGGCATTCTTATAATTTTAGAAGGTGATAGTTGCTATTATTTTTCATTAAAATTTAACATTTTTATAATTTTAAAAGGCAACGACTGCTATTTTATTCTGAAAATTTATTTAATATTATGAATACGTCAATTTATTAAAATTTTATTATATATAATAAAATTATAAGATTAAAAATTTTAAAATATATAACATATTTTATTGAACAATTTTAATACGTGTGCCATATTTAAATTTTAGAATATCTTATCGATGAAGGTGGTGAATAAGAATGGTACAGTAACATTGGTCCTTTAATTCTGCTGACCAATTAACAATACAAAAATGTTACATTCACAAGTCATGCCCGATGAAATAATTTGACATTAATTGGCATAAATTATTTAATATTATAACATCATTATCATACATTATATATAAAAATATAAGTGTTCTTTTAGAGAAAATTTTAAATACGACAAATATATTAATATTTTTTAATATAATTACACGATATATTTTAAATTTTCTATCTCGTGATTATAAAATTTTATTAAATAGACGTACTCATAACGAGATATGTACATTTCACCTAATATTATGTCGTTATTAAAATTTATTTATCTCTGTAATATCGTAAAATTATTTTTTAATAATGGAATAAATTCTTTTTCTAATTTTATTTATTTATAAAATCCAACTTGCACTTTTATTTTCTTTTTTTTTTTAATTTAATTTCCAAGCTTTTCCTCCCAACTAGTTACTTGCATAGCATATATAGCCTATTCAAGAACTCCATGCAAATTAATACCTTAATATAGCAAAGCTTCATATATAGCTTGTGTTATCATTGTGGTGTCGTTCTTGTTTCACGATGATTAAGCCACCGTCTCCCGGAGTTGCAGCTCCTCTCCTCCCCCTCCTCCTCCTCCTCTTGTTCGGCTTCATTTTCTTTCAATCTGAAGCTCCGCCGATGAACGATCATTTGAAGCTTGATAATTCTTTCATCATGGACAGATTTTCTTTGCGTGCAATCAAGCATTCAGGGCCAAGCCCTCGTGGCCCTGGACACATGTCGACAGCCACTGCTGAAATTCAGGACTCCGGTCCCCGCTCCGACGCTGGACACTACTATTTTAGCCGCATGCAACACTAAACTGTTACTGGTTATGGTAACTTGCTGCATATCAACTGTGCCAAGTATGGTATCTGTGACAGTGTAATCTCCCTGTTAGACTTTGTAGGAAACAGGGCGGTTTACATACTTGTTATGAAATCAAGCCTTATTATTTCTCATAATCTCTGTTAGATTATTACTGTTCATATTTGATATTCAAGTGTCACACTTAAAGAAACTAATTCAAAATCTGTATATAATCTAGTATTATAAATTTAAATTTGTTAATTTACGTTATTTTTATTTTAAATTTTTTAACGTAAATATAAAATAAAAAATTTAAAATAATTAATATAAATTTAAAATAAATAATATATAATATAAAATATTAAAATTAAAATAAATAATATAAATTTTAATTTAATTTTAATTTACAAAAATTTAAATTAAGTCGGATTTTATTATTTAAGAATCGTCCGTTTATCTTTATTTTTAAATCGATGTTGTAATTAAAATGGGCCGTTTGGGCCCATATTAAAGCCCAGATTAAAAATAAATAGAAGATTTTAGGGCCATATTAAACAAATTTAAAATCTAAAGCCCAAATGCTAAGGACGAAGCGAATAAGCAGTTGTCGTTTTATATTTACCGGTAGCGGGTAACCTTGCGTTTCGCGATGCCAAAACCCTGATGGTCTCTCCCGCGCACGTTCACTGGGACATCAAAGTTTCACGGTGATGGTACTGCGCCGCCATTTCCTTCGGTTGCTACCGTATTCCGCTTCTCACGGTGGCGGTATACCCGCCGTATCATCCTGTAACCATTTCCAATCTCACTTCTACACTAAAATCTTAACACACGAAGGCAAAACTCGCATTAATAATGATGATAATGAAAGGAGAGGCAAGTGGTTTACTTTACCTCCGTTCACTTCCACCATCAACGGCTCGGCGTTGGGGAAAGCGCTAGCTGGAGGCTCGAAATCTGCCAGGACCGAAACGACGGCGCTGAAGTGGGTTCTTCGGTGCTGTCCCAACTTGCCAAGAAGTCTAATTCAAAAACTCTTTCGCCTGAGACAGGTTTGAGCAGTCTAATTTAAAGACTTAAATTTTCGCATCAGTTTAATGAAATGATTTTGGGACATTTTTGTTGTTTATAAAAATTGTTTCAGTTGTTTTTGAAAATTGATCTTCTAGTTGAAAATTTCATTTTCGAATTTGGTTGAAAATGTAATGAAATGTTGCAACGTTTGAAATTGTCTTTAATTGGATAGGGAGAGTGCCTCTGGAGTAAAGCAAGTTTCTCATGGAATGCTGTATGCAGGTTCGAAGAGAATCCCCTAGCACAGAAAGTTCTGCTAATGAAGGGAAAGTTCAAGAACTTAAACTGAAAAGGGTATTTTATATGCTGTTACCTTCTCATTTGATTAAAAGTGGCTTGTTCTTTTGTATGTATGTAAAATTTAATCGTATGTACTCCTATGGTAATTTATAATGTGTTCTTTAGCGTGAACTTAGGAAATCAAATGTTTCTAATCTTTTAAAATTACTGGAAGGTCACAGCTAAGGACTCAATGAACCATGGAGATCGAATCTTTCTTCCTATTACCATTCAGGAGTTGCCTTCCAGGAAACAAGAGTGCCTTTGCACAGAGGAGGAAGTGAGATTTATTCAAAGCCTAGAGTTGTATAAGGTACTCAACGTTAACTCTTTCGTGGTTGGTATTTGTGTTTCTTGCCCTTGCATATATCTCTTGTAACACAGCATCACTTTCCAAATCTAGGATCCAGCCATTGTTGTTGTCAATAAACCTCCAGGGATGCCTGTACAGGTAAGCTATCAGATTCTGACTGACAACTCTTTTTCCATACATATATGTTTTTTTGGCAATTGTTTTTAAATATTTGCCTGAGTTTTATGATTAGACAGGGCGGTGTAGGCATTAAAAGAAGTATAGATGAACTGGCAGCTACTTGTTTAACTTATGATTACTCAGAACCACCAAGGCTGGTGAGTTTCCTAGGAACTTAAATATAGACATATCGCTTAATCAATTATAATGTTGTATGCATCATTTTTATGTAAGGTGGACTGGTTCTAGAAGATTGAGTTCAGGTCTTTCATTTTTCTGTACTGTTCTCTTTTTCCCTCACTTGGTCTCTTTGGCGTGATGGAGAAGAGAAATACGGTACTACAGACTGTTTTATCTGCACTATTTTTCACCTTGTGCACGTGTCTAAATATGCTTCCTCTAAGATTAAAATGAAAGTGAAGTTTCTCGCGTTGAAAAATATGCTGCAATGCAATAACAATATACTCAAATTTACGAGAACTTGGTGAAGTTAATGAATTAGGATTGATGGCATATCTTCTACCTTTAATGTTCATTGATGATACAAGTGAACAAAGTTCAAAACAGTCCCATGTTGTATTCATGGTAGATTTTCATATTCATCTTTCAGTTCTCCACTTACAAGCTATCTAAAAACATTTTTATCGTTACAGTTATAGTGTGAGTTGTGTTGTACATTGCTCTTCATTTGACCGCTATCTTTGATAAATGTTCTGGTATACAGTTGGATTGAAATGGCAGCAAATTTAATCTTTGTTATGCCGTATGAACTCACCTTGTTCAGGATATTCTATTTTGTTGACCTGTCTGGGTGTCAGAAGTTCATGCTGGATTATGCAAGTGACTGGGTGATGCAGTCTTTTATTGATGTCTTCGATGTTTGACAAGTTACTTTTTTATCTTTGTTTTTCAGGTGCATAGACTTGACAGAGACAGTAGTGGCATCTTGGTGATGGGGAGGACGCAAACAAGTGCAACAGTTCTACATTCTATTTTCCGTGAGAAAACTTTTGGTGCATCAGAAGATGTAATGTCTCTTCTTCCTGTTGATGCTTTCTTCAGTAATGACCTCTCATATGTATGAGAAAGGCATTAGTGTTAGTTCTGGGATAATTACAGTTCAAAATGTTATATGTTAAGGCCCATGACAATGAAAAAAGAATCTTGCAAAGATGGTATTGGGCGCTCGTCATTGGAATGCCAAGACTCCCGAAGGGAGTTATCTCAGCACCATTAGGAAAGGTTAGATCTTGATTCTTGAAAACTGTTGTAATAGAAAATTTGTTTTATTTGAGTCCCTGAACTTCTCAATTAGAATGCGCATTGAATACAATCCTAACTTGGTGTACTCTTAGTTTATTGCATCATGTTGAGAGACTTCTGATTTGTGTTTGTGTGAGAGAGAGAGAGAGAGAGATTTCTGGTACTTATGGTTTATGGAAACAAAAAGGATAATGACTATCTATATACCTGTTCATTTTTTGTACACACTTTGATTTTGTCTTTGAGCTGTTCAAATGATACCAGTACTCCGAGGTATCACTTGGATTTTTGTAACAGCTGGTTCACCTTCTACATATCTCCTTTTCTGTTAATTTAAATCTCTGTATATTATAAGTATGAATGAGAAGAAGATAGTCAGCTTTATGGCTTCATTGCTCTTGGGATATATAGCTTCATCATTTATTCATTTTATTTTGTTTGCTGGATTTTAGGGCTATATTGCTTATGTTTAATATTGTTAGAATGGAGCACAATAATTATTTGTTACTGTTCACACCTTCACCGTACAATTGGAACTATACAATTTCTTTTAACATAAAAAAAAAAAAAAAAAGTTGGGCTGATGTACCAACATTGCTTCAACTCCATGTTTCAAGTAGAGCATAAGAATTCTTGTAGTTTTTATCCAATATTGAATTAATGGCTGATGAACATCAGCTCTAGTTTTAATTTTACTTTTTGGCTGTTATCGCTTTCAGGTTGTTGTGGACAATGGAAAGTCTGATCGAATCACTGTGGTTAATAATGCTCAAATTATGTCATCTCAGCATGCAATTACAAAGTATCGAGTAATTAAACCGACAAGTCATGGTTAGTATAGAACTTCATTGCATGCAACATTTTAGTTCCATATGAAAACTAAAATATGCTATTCCTAGCCGTTTCTCCTAGTGTGTGTGTCTGTGTCTTTGAGGCTGAAGAAGAGCTTTATGTGCATATTAAAGTAATATGGCTGACCTTCCCCAGAGGAGTAAATGTATTATTACAGGACTTCTCCAGTGATCAGATTTATGAATTTCTACCTTTGTATCATTGTATATCTGGCTTCAAACCACCCAAATGAAAATGGTGCAGTGCAACTTGTTCCACCATCTTGAGTCTTCTGGGGGAAATTGTTTTACAGCGTAACTTGCACTTTTAGTATCTGCTTCTTATTCTTGAGGTATAATGCAGGTTACACATGGTTGGAGTTGTCACCTCTCACTGGTAGAAAACACCAGGTATAGATGGGAACAAAATGAAAAGACCCAATGATTTTATTATATCTGAATGGAACTTTTTTCCTTTTGTTCCTTACTCATTTTAAATCCTATTTAACCATGTATTGGTCCCACAGATCCGTGTACACTGTGCTGAGGTACTGGGAACACCTATAGTTGGAGACTACAAATATGGGTGGCAAGTTCATAGGAGGTGGCAACAATTGGATTCATCTGATCTTAACAAGAACTCAAATGATGAGCTTCCCGAAGAAAAATCTCTTCCCTTTGGCCTTGATTTGGAGAATGGGAGTATCCTGGAAAAGCAGCCTCGCCTGCATCTTCACTGCAAGGAGCTGGTTTTGCCCAATATTTCTCAGGCTGAGCAAAATGTACAACTATCTTCAGAATGTGATCTTTCCGAACTGGAAAGTCTTAAGTTTGTTGCACCTTTGCCTTCACACATGCAAAGAAGTTGGCATATTTTGAACTCTTGAGCTGCAAATCATGCAATTTATAGGTGTGCCATTTGTTCTTTTTTTTGGATTAAACAGAAATATAGAAATGGTAAAAGATGAACATAGCTTCCTTGTTGAGATGGCTGGCTTTCTTACATCTAATGCTAATGTGGTGGGTCTAATTTAGGGCTTCCACAATGGTGATAAGGTTAGGTTACTCAAACATAAGGAAAGTGACCTATGGAAACATCTGTAGTCTTGGATTATTCCTTGGGAGATTCATAGAATTAAATCGCAATTCCTATGGCTTAAATAACAGATGGTGTGATGAATAATTCACTGAAGATTTAGTAACCTAGAATTGCCGAGTCATTTAATATTTTGGTGTGTGACTTGCAGAAAATGTTTGCACCTTCACAAACATTACATTTTGGTAAGTATAACAATTGCAAAGTAGTTTGATAATCGATAGAAGTTGCAGGCTGAATTTCTTTGTGGGCATGATGTTATCCTTGACTCTTTCAAGTCTACTTTTGATTGATTGTTGTCTCATTCAAGCTATAATCTGTTTGATTTTTTCTGCTGATGTTTATGTTTAACTGTATACAAGTGCTGTCCTTTGCATTCAATCGACCACAATGTGTGGCTGCCACAAGCGGGTATTATTTTATTTAGATTAACATAGGTTTGTTAATCTCCACTAGTACGGAGGTTATAATATTCAAAGCTGGAATTGATTTCTCTATCTACTTTTCTTCAGTTTTTGATTAGTTATGGAACTTTCTAACTAAAGTTGTTTTCTGTAATTGTTGAACTGATAGGAGCATATCCTTAGAAACTCAAATTTCAACTCACATGGAAGGCATAGTCTCTGGCCATTAACTGATAGATAGAGGCACATTGAAGTTTGATTTAGTCACAGAATGTGGAAGGTAAAATATTCAATCTCCTGTGGACCTGGCAATGATTTTAGAAATGCAGTTGACAATTTCCATTTTAACTTATATTTCATCCTTAACCACCCACTTTCAATCCCAACTGTACACAGATAAGAGCATGTTTAGAATTGAGGTGTCCTGGCTGCAGTATTAGTATTCTGAAACTGGGGATTAATCATTTGGGGTACTAGGGATTCAACAACTTCATATTCCAATATTATGCACATATTAGCTAGGAGGGAATATAATTAAATTAATAGGATTAGTGGTGAATTAACATCATAATACTGATTTCTATTGTTGTTGACCTTTTATCATGTTCTGTTGGTAGATGTGCAAGGTGCATGTGCTTCAGAGTTTAATGGTTTTATGGACCCCATCTCTTTCATATCCTTCGAAAAATTACAAATTGGTGGCAATCTTGATCAGATGATGTTTACAGAATGGGTTTTCAGTCTGTCAAATGGTCCTTTCGTTTGATGCAAGCATAGCAAACAAGTGGTCTCAAGAATTGCAATGCAGGAGTGGCGATTGCGATTGTGATAAGATAATAGAAGTTGGGTGATTCAGAAATGAAGTGAGATTCTTGGTGGTAATTTTATACACCACCCCCCCCAAATCAACACTATTCAACATAAATTCGCAAATTTTTAATAATATAAAATAATATAATTATTAAATAAATATAATATAATATATATAATTAATAATTACGTCGAATTTAAATTTAAAATTATTAATACATAAATTTATTAATAATATAAATAATTATTTAAATAATTATAATATTTTAATTTTTATAATTTAATAATTTTAATATATATTTTTTAAATAATTGAGTTATATTTATTATATTTTAAATAATATTTAATTATATTTAAAATAAAATTAATTAATACTTATATATAAAAAATTATAAATATTATATAAATATATAAGTTAAATATATTATTTATTTATTATTATATTAAATTAAAAATTTTAATTTTTAATATATTTATTAAATAAATTATAAATATAATTTAATATAAATATGACATAATAATTCAAATTAACCATTTCAATTATCTCCTTGCAAATTGTTAAATGTACAGAGAAGAAGAAATATTGGAAGCCAGCAACCAAAATAATCGGAAAAGTTAAAATAGATAATATTAAATATTTAAAATAAAAAATTAAAATTTGAAAGGAAAAAATTTAATGTATCTTATGCGGACACGTGGAATGATAATATAGGGTCAAATAAGTTTAATCTGTCACCGGTAGGTAACGTATTGGATATTGACATATGCATGACGCATTACCTAATAAACTGGAGATTCTGTGCTTCCTTTGGTAAGGCAATCAACACCGTCAACCCCATAGCCTCACCCGTTGTGGACCCAACCCGTCCAATGCCGACGTGGCAAAATTGGATTCCAATACTTGAAAAATGTTGAATGGATATGAAAACATAGGATTTCCGACCTATCTCACTGAACGCAACCCTACTCATTGCTGAGATGTCAGTGTCTCCTGGCGAAATGAAAGCTCTGCTTATGCTTTGTCAGTTTGTCTTCTCCTTCTGGTTCATGCATTTACAATTATATAGTTTATTTGATTCTCCACAGCGCAAACTCAGCTCTTTCTTCTCCTTCTTCACACATTGTAACGCTAAAAGCTGTGTGTTGGGAAATGGGTACCCTTGAAACTGAGAAGACAACAGTAGGATGGGCAGCAAGAGACCCATCTGGGATTCTGTCACCTTATACTTACAATCTCAGGTTAATATCGTTATCTAACTCTGTGATTCTTCTTTCGTTTGCTTTCATGTTCGTCTTTTTTTTATTTTGTTGATGCAAGTTTTCCGTTTTCTGTTCTTGAAATATTGCAGAAGCACAGGACCAGAAGATGTTTACATTAAGGTTCTTTACTGTGGAATTTGCCATACTGATATTCATCAAGTCAAAAATGATCTCGGCATGTCTAATTATCCAATGGTTCCTGGGTATATTTATTGACAAGCCCTTTCGTACAAAACTTCTCTCTCTCTCTCTTTCCTCCCTCTGTCGTTCATTTGATTTTCATTTTTTTTCTCTGAATTGCAGACATGAAGTAGTGGGTGACGTGACGGAAGTCGGTTCAGAAGTGAGCAACTTCGCTGTAGGAGACATGGTGGGTGTTGGAGTTATCGTTGGCTGCTGCAGAAATTGCCGGCCATGCAACTTAGACATCGAGCAATACTGCAATAAGAAAATCATGTCTTATAACGATGTCTACACCGATGGCAAGCCTACCCAAGGTGGCTTTGCTGAAGCCATGGTCGTTGATCAGAAGTAATTATCAAAATAGTTCTGATCTGATATAGATTACAATTTTTTTTTGTCTAAGTTGATTTAGTGCACAAAATCAACGCTCATAAGAAGGAAAAATTCGTTCTTGTTATAGGTTTGTGGTGAAAATCCCAGATGGCATGGCACCAGAACAGGCTGCGCCGCTGCTGTGCGCTGGTCTGACAGTGTACAGCCCATTGACCCACTTTGGATTGAAGCAAAGTGGACTGAGAGCAGGGATTTTGGGGCTTGGAGGAGTAGGACACATGGGAGTAAAGATAGCAAAAGCAATGGGACACCATGTAACTGTCATTAGCTCGTCTGATAAGAAAAGAGAGGAGGCTTTGGAGCATCTCGGTGCTGATCAGTACCTAGTTAGCTCTGACACAACTCGGATGCAAGAGGCCGCTGACTCACTTGATTATATCATTGATACCGTGCCTGCGTTTCACCCTCTTGGGCCTTACCTTTCCTTGTTGAAGCTTGATGGAAAGTTGATCTTGACCGGTGTTATTAACACACCCCTGCAGTTTGTTTCCCCCATGGTAATGTTTGGTGAGTTCCTTCATCTCTCTTTCCCACAAAGCTACATATTAACTATGCAATTTGTGATTGACAATGATATTTTGGGTCTATCCACTTTCATGTTGGAAAAATCTTGTTGAAGGATACTTGAAATACGTATTAAATACGTTTCTTTTTAAGTATTATTTTTTCTTACTAGATTAAGTTTAAAATTAAATAAATAATTTAAATTAAATCAAAATATAAAAATATATATTAAAAAAATTATAATTTTTCGGTCTATGTCGCGGTCACGATTGAAAACAGAGAGTCTATCTCTGCAATCTAACACTGTGGCTCCAAGGCCACTGACTTGCAACATTTCCTGGCTTGGATATCACATGCATGACTTACCTTCTCCAAGTAAAATTCTTCTTTCAATGGAAGTTATTCTTCCATGGTATTATCACGTGCACCTATAATTTAATTTCATGCAAAATTCTTCTTCCATGCATGCTTCTTCGTGCATGATTATATTTAAATAAATTCCAACGCTTCATAAAATCGGAATTTTTTCTATAGCTTCTGCTCTGTTTGTTGATCTGTTTGTTCGAATTCACGAGTTCTGATAGTGGGAACTCTGTTTTCTTGATGGAATTTCACGTAGGGAGAAAGGCAATCACAGGGACCTTCGTTGGAAGCATGAAGGAGATAAGGGAAATGCTTGAATTCTGCCAAGAGAAGGGACTGACCTCCATGATTGAAATGATCAAGATGGATTACATCAACACAGCATTCGAGAGATTGGAGAAGAACGACGTCAGATATAGGTTTGTCGTCGACGTCGCTGGCAGCAAACTTGATCAATAGAATAAAGAAACCTACATGTTTCAATGATACTCTGTTTTTGAGTACCCTGTTTTTTCTGCTTTTGCTTTTGGCCAAACTATGGCGCTCTATGTTCTCTTTTTCTTTTCGGCAATAAAAAAAGACTAAACAGTAGCCGAATTTGTTACTCTCACTCTGTTATTTAAAGCCTTATCTCAGAAATTTGCGCACTGAAAATTACACCCGTGATGGTTCTGCCCACTAAATTGGTCCAGGGTGACTCAGAAAGTTTACCAAACTTTCCTGAAAAGGTGACAACTTTGCTTGGAAATTCAGAGAGACATTATGTCTGATCAGAAACCAAGTGTTGTTTAACTCTTTGGATCGGTATGAATGTGAAAATTCTGAAAGTTATGTTGTTTGATAGTTAGTGTATGGATTTGATTCCCGTGCACTAACTGTGGTTTAAATTGAAAGCATAGAAATTTTCAAGTATGAATGCGATGGGATTTTTCTGAACCAAGAGTTTCATATGACAGTAATCTTGACAGTACTGACCAAAATCAATGAACCAAATTAATTGATGGTTCAACCATCATACAACAAGGGAAATCCACCAATAGGATTCATTCTAGAAATTACTAAATAAATACACGTGTTAAGTTTGAATTTCGAAGCCTTTGTAATCTTTTTCTCTTTGTGCCTTTGCCAAAAAAATAATAGGTCACATGTTTAATAATTAATTATTTAAATTATATTTTTTATTTTTTATTATAAAAATATAAAATTAATTTATAAATTTTATTAAAATATTATTTAAATTATTTATTATTAAATATATTATATATTATTATCTAATTAAAAATTAAAAAATTATAAAAAAATCTAAATTTCTTGCAATTAATAAATTATTTATTATAAATTATTATTATATGATAATATTTAATTAAATTATAAAAGAATTATAAAAGAATCCTAATCCTACTAGTAAACTAATATATTAGAAATTATTATAATTAAAATCCTAATTAAAAGCTAAAGTAGAGATTTAGTTCCCATTTTCTTTGTTAAATCTTACTTCTTTCTTCCGGATGAATGATCACTGAAGTCAAACAGGAGAAGAAAACAGAACCATTGTAGTTGAATGGCCTACAATGGAACTCATCCAAGAGTCGTCTTCTTTATTCGTATACTTCGCAAACTCTTAAGAGGTTTGTATAAAGAGAAAAAGAAATTGCATACTCCAACCTTGCATTTATGTTTGATGTCCAAAGCTGCCTAATATCTACAGAAATCAAAATCATTACGTAAATTTATCTTGTTGGCCAAACCAGGACCACATTAAACGTGGTTCAATGCAAGTCTGTATCTATGCAGTTTTAGGTTTGATTTTTCATTGTAGGAAAACTAAAAGCTTGGGATTGATGTCTCTGTCTCTTGCATTTTCTGAAGAAATGGGAGTTGAAGTTCAGAGATTTTTTTTACAATCTAAGATGCTGGTTTTGACAGCAAAGTTTTTATTCAACAATGCTAGGATTTTCAGAAGAGTAAATCACACACACTTACTTGCCTCAGACCTCACATCTATAGTTGCAAATACAGCTTAAAGAAAAGACTTTGAAAGAGAAAGGACATCAGCATTAAAGAAGGAAAATGACTTCTCATCAGGGTATGGTAGTTATCTGCAATTGTGGACAACTCCCATCACCAGAACACCTACTCTGAACGCAAGGAAGGGAGGAAGGAGAAATTGCAGAAAAGCTGGTATTTGGCGGGAGTGTCAACAAGTTGGGCTTCAGCTGCTTTAATGAAAACAACTAGCCTTGATGTTTTGGCAGCCCACAAATACAGGCCCATCAGCTTGTGTGATTCTCAACTATGGGTAGCAGCGAACTTTGAGAAAGACAACAAGATGGGCAGCCAGAGACCCATCTGAAATTCTATCACCTTAAACCTTTACTCTTAGGTAAAATCTTCATACCTCAGTTTATTATCACCATAATTTGAAATCTCTTTGTGTTAGTGATTTGGGAAAATAATTGCAGGAACACAGGTTCAGATGATGTTTTCATCAAGGTTATCTTCTGTGGTGTTTGCCACACCGATATTCATCAGAGCAGAAATGAACTTGGCTTGACACATTACCCAGCCGTTCCTGGGTAATGCCTACCACAAACTCTCTTCTATTTTTGTTTTCAGGATTCTACGTTGATCTGAATCTTTATCTGACCAAATATACACTCGTGCTAAGACAAGCAAGTTCAATGAGACGATCGATGGCTAATGTTTTTTTTACTGTGTTCAATTTTTACGGGAATGAAGTGGTGGGTGAGTTGGTGGAGGTCGGATCAGACGTAACAAAGTTCAGAGCAGGAGACAACGTTGGAGTCGGATATATCGTAGGATGCTGCAGAGCTTGCCAAGCATGCAAATTGGAAAAGGAACCATACTGCAAGAAGAAAGTCCTTATTTATGGCGATGTGAACACCAATGGCGAAACCACACAAAGCGGCTTTGCTGTTGCCATGGTCGTTGATCAAAAGTAAGGTTCAAAATAACTGTAGTTTAATTCATTCATTGAGTCTATTAGATTTATGTTGATTACTTCTTTGACTAACCAGCAACCATAACCATATGTAACATTGGTTCTCGTTGCACCTGCAGGTGTGTGGTGAAGATACCGGACGGGATGGTGCTGGAGCAGGCGGCGCAGCTGTTATGCGCCGGAGTAACAATATAGAGTCCGCTGAGCCACTTTGGATTGAAACAAACTAGATTAAGAGGAGGAATACTAGAGCTTGGAGGAGTGGAACACATGGGAGTGAAGATAGCAAAGGCAATGGGACACCACGTAACTGTGATCAGCTCTTCTGACAAGAAAAGAAAGGAAGCTTTGGAACATCTGGGTGCCGATGAGTACCCGATCAGCTCGGATGGAAGAAGCAGCTGACTCATTTGATTATATCATCGATACAGTTCCAGTCTTTCACCCTCTCGAGCCTTACCTTTCTTTGTTAAAAGTTGATGGGAAGTTGATTTTGATGGGAGCTATTAAAGATCCTCTCCAGTTTCTTAATCCTATGGTCTTGCTTGGCGAGTGTTGTCTCTTATGGAATTACATCCACAAGTCTAATTAACAGCATAGTATTAATTAGATTATAGATTATTTTAGTTTAATTTTTTTTTAATATGGGATAATTATAATGTTTAGAGAGGAAGACAATTACAGGGAGTTTCGTAGGAAGCATGAAGGAGACATGGGAGATGCTCGAGTTCTGCAAAGAGAAGGGATTGTCGTCCATGATTGAAATAACTAAGATGGATTATACCAACACAGTAATGGAGAGGCTCGAGAAGAATGATGTTAAGGGCAGGTTTGTTGTCGCTGTTGCAGGCAGCAAGTTTTAATATCCTTGGCTAAAAATTCTCTCCACTCAACACCGTGAAGAGCTAGATGGCTTGTCATTGTTGGATTATACAAACGTGATTTAAATGTTTCATTGTCATTATTTGTTTCATGTTTTATTTATCTACTTAGTTCTTGTGTTTTCACTTAATTTTATAAAAGACAGAATGGAATATGGCTAGAAATCAAGAAAGAATAATAAAAGAACTTCACAGGTGTAAGTCCATAAATTCCAAGACCAGACTACCATGGAATTTCCAGATCTTGGAAAGTCGGAGCGACGTACAAAATCCTGAAACAGCTTCTCGTCCTGGTTTCCCAGATGGATAGACAAACAATATATACCCACGAGTCAAATCATTACATTCAGTAAATCAATTTGATCAAATTATGTGGATCGCTGAAAATTCCCTCTTTCACCCTGAGTTCGCCCAGTTATGATTTTCATATCAGGGTTACCAGGCATACAAAAAATGAAAGAGGCTATACCGTACTGTAAATCACGCCTTCCCTGTATGCGAACCATCAAGACATCGTCAATTGTTGATGCATTCTGAGTTTAATTGCCACCCCATGATGGGCTATTCCATGCCTAAAGCCTTGGTAAATCATAACCTCTGACTAAAGTACACGTTCATAAAATATCTCGACGGATTGAAGCCACTTAAAATCACTGCAAAGAATAGGTTACGTTTCAGAGAGGAAGGAATGGAAAGCGACGACTATCAGAAGCTATATTTGAAACTTACGGATAGGAGAAAGGACGATGAAAACACCAATTGGATAAAGGAAAAATGTGGTCCTCTCCAGAAAGGGCAGAACTGCAGCATAACACGTGTCAGTAAATCAATGCAAGAGAGCAATTTAGTAGCTGTTTCTTGAGGTAAAAATTTCAAGGGGCAACAACTTAGGAACTAAATCAAGAAGCAATTTCATTAACATAGGTAAATCTATTAATCTCATTTCTCATCAAGCGAAACATACTAAAATTTCCAGCAGTACATTTGTTCACACTCTGACAGAACTGAATGATGCATAGAGAAATATGAATGCTTGAATTAGATGGATGAACCATTGAGCTAAGTTAAGGCTAGAACTCATTCCTAAATATATTTCACATATCACATAAGCATGTAAATCTCTGGCACATTTTCTCCCCCCTCGCAACCCCCTCACTCAGGATTGGAAAATACTTAATAAGGTCAATAGTATTTATTCATTTATCTAGAAACCAATCTTATCTAATGATCTTGATAGAATAGACGAAAGTTCTCTAACCATGTTCGCAACAAATAAATTTTATGTTGTTCAATAATGCAAAAATGTTAAATATTTGGGTAACTAAAAAGGATGATTCCTATATACCATGTCCTAGATGGCACCCATCACAGGAAATTTTGTGTCATGCAGAGTGTATGTATGAATAACACAAATTGTCTGCATTGAGATATCCCTAGTCTACTTTGTAAAGAAATGTAAAATAATATACAAAAAAGCAGCTTACCATCATAACCCAAGAAGTTAAGATAATGATAGTAAGAAGCCGCCGCCATAAAAAGTATATTTGATAGCAGTACAGGAATGAAACCATGCGCCACTAATAGGGGTGACAGAAAATAATGTATAACTGCCACAAAGACATCACCGCAGTTATGATAAGAAATAAAGTCAGGTTACAAGATGTAAGAGCCAAATAAATTATAACAAGCCAATTACCATAAAGCATAACGAACATTGGGAAGAACGAATTGCAGTGCACATCAAATGTATAGAGCCTTCAGCCCAAAGAAGATCACAGTCAGCCACTAAACAATGAATTAGATTGTTATATATGCAATAAAAAATCAATCTATGTGCTGCACATGGAAAACAACTGCAAAGAAATATAAAATACAACATTTATAGATATATATTATACAAACACAACCAACCCATACACACACAAAATAAAAAATTGTAAAAGCAGGAATTAAAGGTTTCCTGACTTGCCATTCAACTCGTTGCTCAACCACATGACTATTTAGAGACTCCTCCCGGAGGTAAGAATTAGTCAGGAACCTGCATGGAATAGAAGAATGAACAAGACATATAAATGTGAAGCATACAAATAAATAATCTGTACTTTACTATCACACACACTGATCAACCAAGCTTCCAGCATCAAAAAGCTAAGGAGGATCAAATGTAGCAGCAATAGTTTTTCCAGAACATGCATTCTCTATGAATACTAGCAAGCATTCACTCTATTGTTAAGCAGCTATCTTATTAAAATCACCACATAACCCAGCAATGTGGGAATCCAATTGAACAACCTAAAAGATAAAGGCAAGTATCATCATACATGTACATGTAGAAGTAGCTCTTACCAACAACATGTAGCAAGAATTGCTCCAGTAATTAGAAAATGGAAAAGTAAGACTGAAATAACTACAAAAACAGCATGTGTGGCGCTATGGTCATACCTGAAATACGGAGAACACAGCTCATAAGATTATATCAGAATGGAAAACTAAACGAAGCAGTATGCATTTGAACAGCATAAAAGTAAAATAAAAGATCATTAATGCAAATTTATTGGGAATAGTAAAAATTGTGCCCCAAAATCAATTAAATTGGAAATGGTGAGGACATCCCATTACAGATTTGATTCGTCCCGCTTAGTGATATAAATAACCACAACTTCGAGAAAGTAGTCAATAACAAAGGAATTCGTGGAAGGATCTCTCCGGGAAAACAGATTCAGATATATAATTTTGTATTAATTCAAGATCATCACAATACTGTCACCCTTTGTAATTTTGATTGGAACAATAGGAACTTAAGACCTCCCCTAACCCCAGCCACCCTTCTCTATCACATTTATAAACTACCACACAGAATGTACACTACAAACTTACGCAGCACAATAAGCCATAGTTGCAACTGACAAAAGGAGGCTGCAGATTACAACAAAAGCAGGATCATCCCGTGCCCATTGATTCTTAGTTTCTGAGAAGAAAAAAAAAAGGCCCATCTTTTAGCATGTTTAAGTTAATACATGAATGCTTAAAAGACACTATATCCTGTTCATGGCTGCAAACTGAATTCTCTTTCTACCATTTTGTGATAATATTAACAGAAGAGTTGTAATGCACCAGGGTTTCAACCAGACAAACTACATTTCATTTAAATCATTTCACTTTATTTATTACTAATAACAAATATCTCATCATTATCATATAAACTTGTATGCATGAGTTTGGTCAAATTAAAAAATAAAAAATCAATAGAGCTCCCCATACTTGTAATCTATTTCACTTTAAATACAACTGGCTTTATTGGTGGAAAAACAAAAACAAATTACTAGAATATAATCAAACAGCTAACCATACTTTTTAACCATTTTCACGCCTGATTTCAGGGTCTTCCAAAAAGCTATATATACTTGTAGTGTATTTCACACTGACTCGATTGACAAACATAAGATGTCTAAATAAAATGTAATTTAGCCACTTAAGTCATCTGTATTATTGCAGAAGCAAGAAATATAACAAGACGGAAGGAGTGATGCTACTAATACGGTGTGGAACCAAAACCAAAAATCATCATGACGAGAAATATTATTATGTGCTTGATCTAAGAATGAGTAGTGCTATTACATACAGGTCACTAACCAAGCCCACAGGACCACAAATTATAGCCAACCAGTTAACAGAAGCCACAATTTAAAATCCCAGTCTTTTTTCTTATGCCCTAGGCATTACACCAACTGTAAATGTTTGGACCAAACCAACCAATTAAAACTGATAGAAAGACAACAAGGCATTCCTAAAAAATAAAGAAATCCAGAAAAATCATATATCATATCAGAATAGTAAGAATGCATGAAAACAATGACAGCATATCATAATTCATTGCATTACAGCAATTAAAAATCTCCAAACCAACCAGATGAAACTGATTTCTTTACTAGCAAATGCACTTACGTTTGTGATATTTCGTGTGTTGGTAGCTGCATCGCCACTCAGTTCCACATGCAAAATGCAGAAATACAACAATTAGAACATTGACATCTATCAAACTCAAAACACTTCTTATCCAAAGTTTATCCAGATTTTGACTCTACTTTAGGCAAAGTAATTCCCTTCTCACAAATGAGGCAGACAGAAAAACTTAGTAGGAAAATTCGAACAAAAAGTCAAAATAACAATAGGGCCAATCAACAAAGCTGCTTAAACTGTGGTCTGTCAGGAAAAATTAGGTTCACACCTCCCTTCCACCCATACACTCTCCCATTGTAATATCCAAAAAGGAGCAATATGAATTGTCTTGTATAGATTATATTACTAGTCAAGTGTTTTATTTCAACGATTCTGAAGAATGAATGAAGTACAATAACTGAATGCTAGCCTGCACAACTAGAAGAATTCAAGGCTTCACTCTTGAGTTATTGCTTTGCCATCAAGATGAAACCCTTGCTGTTCATAAAGAACTACTTCTCCATTCTCATTCTCACCCAAAAGATAAGTATTTTCTACCATAAAACCGTACACAGATCTACAGACATAGAAGTTACTACGGGCATAAATCACAATGTGTACAAGAACTGTAGCATTTACAGGAGTGATAACAATTCAGATGAGTTGATACTTACACAACTTTTGGTGAAGTGCACAGGTGAAGCATTTGCCAGAAAGTATATTCGATATCCATTTGTTGCCACTACAATGAATCAAAACAATAAAAGGAAAAAATTTGATGATAATACTCAATTCATATTAGGCAAAAACAAATGTTTTATTACTGCTCAAATCGGATGCATTTAATTAGGCATAGATTCAGTTTGTTGAAGGTTGTATTTCCATTAATTTCAAACGTTAAGCTCGCATCAGGATAGCGTCTTGAAGCAAAGACGAACTACCTAAATTGCAAATCAAACACCAAAGTATGAAGCTAATATAACTTGTGCTCGAGCATGAAAATGTATTCTAAACTCACCACATTCACCAGACAACGTACCACGAGTCATTTTCAACTCAAAACTACTCATGAGAATATCTAGACTGGAGATGGTGAGTAGACTGGATAATTAGTAAACGCAAATGACTAAAACCTAAAACCAGCAAGACAATTGAATATTAAAGAAAAGAAAAACACCGCAAACGAAACTCTCCAACGCGTGTAAGAATCAAAATAATTACATGAACTCACACTAAAAAGATAAAAATTAATTCATCCAATCCATATGAAACGGATCAGATCTGTTATGAGAAACATAATGTATAAAAAGAACCTTGATGATTCGACGGAGGTACTGAGGGAACATGTGGTTCGCTCTCGACGAGGCAGTCGAAGAACGCCCTCTCGAGACCGACGTTGGCAGCATCTCTTCTCTCTTCCCGCTCTTTCTCTGTGCTTCTTCCTCTTTCTCGAAGCCGATTTTGATTTTGATCCGGATCGGAGCGTGGTTTTTTTTTTTCTTTTTTTTTTAACCTTCTTTCGCGGGTCCTCTCCTCTTGTTTCAGTTCAGAGGCGTAGAAGCAGAAGTAAAAACGACAACGACGACTCACACTTGCCCCCCCACCCCCTCTCTCGAAAGACTTCGTGGATAATGGGCTCTGATTCGGGCTTCTAATGTAAGACAATTGGACCTGAGCCCAACATAATGTTTCTTTTCCAGTGTTGCTATCCAGTCCCACTCATAGTCCCTGTGCACTGACCTAAGAGTGGGTCTACCGGTTCGGCGTGGTTTGGTTGGCTTGATATAAGAAAGTAATTAGCTTGTGGGTCAAGTTTATTTCCTTTTGTTAAGGCTGTTTGGGTAGGTTTATGTGAAAAGGGCTAAAGTGATGTAATTTCAAAACATCACGGGGCTCTAAGTTGTGTTGCGTGTGTGCCACGTAATCTGTAAAAGTCAATGGCCCTTCCAACAACCAAGGCAAATCTCGTACCGTCCAGTACACACCGTACCATACTGCCTCGTTGAGTCGTGACACCATTTAAAAATGTAATAACATCCAGATCCCCATTTTCTATAAAACATTTTTAAAAGACATGGTTTATCATTTTATATCAAACTAGCCCTTAACTTGCATAAAAATAAATGAAAATATTAAATTCGATAATATTAGTAATTTTGTAATTTTAATAAATATAGAAATCTATATATGTAAATAAATAAAAAATATTTTAAATTTCATAATTTTACTTAATAAAATATAATTTTTACTTGATAAATTATTAATTTATAAAATTAATAAATTTATAAATAATTAACGAATTTATTCTACTTTTACACAATTTATGAATTCAAAAAGTAATCGTTATTTCAAATACTATCTTTGAAAATTCATCCTAAACAATCATTTTCATTCCTCAATTATTGAATTTACTATACTCTATGAATTATAAATTTATTGAACAAATTACTCTATGAATCGTGATTTTATTCTAAAAATTGTTAATTTTATTTGATAAATTGTAAATTTTCTTAACAAATTATTAATTTTATTTGGCAAAATTTTAATTTACTCTACAAATTGTGAATTCACTTTATAATTTATTTAAAATTATTATTACAAAATTAAAATTATATTCTAAATTGTAATACTTTTATTATTTTTAAAACCTTAGAGATAAAGTGTTTAATTAAATCACTTAACTCTATTTTAAAATAGCCCTTTTTTCTTTCATTTATATACAAACCTCAACCAAAAAAAAATCCCAACAAAAAATATACTTTGAAGACAATTTTCCCTTGTTTGTCTTTTTTTTTTTTTTTTTCACTAAAGCTCCTCTCTAATTCTTGATTATCCTAATGGGAATTGGGATTTACTTCGTTAATTTTCTTAATCTAATCACAATTAATCAATCTTGCTAATCCCTGTGCGCTTTAATCCAGAATTCCTCGCTGCCTCTTCCATGTAATCTCTCACTTCCTTCCTTATCATCTCCTGCATCACAGCCAAAAACTCTGGTCCAAACGACGGCGTAGGGGAGAATTTATCAGAATCACTATTCCTTTGCTGGGAAACCTCTTCTACCGTTGCGGCCTTCCATTGAGGTGAGTAATGTTTCTTTAACTCGCTCGAGTCAGTTACAGGTAAACCCAGACTGAGATCAGTCGACACGTCGAACGAATCATTACGTCCAGGTTCAAAAACTCTAGCGGGCAGACCAGAATAACTAACGTCCGATCCGGACGGGCTATACGAAATACCCGAATGCGAAACCGTCGTTCTTTTCATCTCTCTCTCGTTCACATCTTCGCTATCTTCATCAACCATCCCGGCCGTTGCGTACTTCCGTTTGAGCGTTGAGTTCCAGTGGTTCTTGATTGCGTTGTCAGTCCGACCGTTCAAGAGCCGTGCTATGGTGGCCCACTTGTTGCCGTACATAGCATGGGCTTTAACTATGATTTCATCCTCTTCGTGAGTGAAGGCACGGTGCTCTACCTCTGGCGAGAGCTGATTGCACCACCGTAGCCGGCAGGACTTCCCGGACCGACCGAGAATAGACTTAGATATCAGAGACCAGTTCCTCGCTCCGTGTCGTTGCACGAGTTTCTCCAACAGCAGGTCCTCTTCCGGACTCCACGGGCCTCTGACCCGATCCCGTACTGAATCTCGATCCATTCTTAAAAAACCTGGCCCTAGTAACTGAAGTATGAAGATCACAGGGATTTACAGGGGGAGAGGGGATCAAGAAGGTATTGTGAGAGAAGAGACGAGAGGTTAAGGGAGTTTATAAAGAATGATAGTTAAGGGTAACTGATGGTGCCCGTTTAACCAAAACAGGTAATAAGCGTTGTGGGAAACCAAATGGCCGGTACTGATAGGTGACCGGTTGAATAATTTGTACAGCTGTTACAACGTCCACGCGGGGACACGTAAACAGCTTGAATTTCGGAAAATCCCGGTAATATATGTCGGGTAAAGTTGGAATTTCTCGAGAGAATTTTAAGTTTCTATGTTTGATTCGTTAACAGTAATGGCAGGTTCCGTTAGATTGGTTACACAAAGTAAGCACATTTTCAGACAATTCCGTTAACAGTCGTGACCGAGCCAGGCTGGACAGCATTACCTGAGGAAATTTGATTCTTTTATTTTCTAATAATCAGATATTGTACTGTTGGGATTTTTTTTGGGTGCAAGGAAGTAAAGAGATGAGGTGGACAAAACGACAAGTACGGTCGCGGAATTAGAGAACAGATGATGACTGACAAGCTGTCAGTCCAGCCTGTAAACCTGCCAAATGGGATGACAAGTTAACGGCCTGGTCACCGACTTCCCGAATTTTGAACTGAACTGACTCACTCCATTTATTCGTACACCCGTTAAAGCAGACACTACAGGTAAGCGACTACGCCGTTTGTTAAATTGCTCAATGAACTGTCTACTGTACTCGTCACACGTGTGCGACTGTGATTCGTTGCAAGGGCAGGTAGTTCAGCGTTTAACTCCGTTACAGCTTCCCGTTACTTAATTAATTTGCTAGTTTTAAATTTTGAATTTTATTTAGTGAATAAGTAATCATCAACGGACTCATAACGGAATTTTCTGTTACTTCCACCTAACGCTGGGCTGTTTTCCGGGCACAGTTGGTGTTACGTTGAATTTCAACTTCTCAATTCGGGTCAACTTAACGAAACGGCTTAGTAAAGCAAACGTGTGTTTTATCATAATTTGACCAACTGATGCTGATTGATGTGGACAATGTCGTTTTATTCATCACACATGCCGTTTCAATGGACAAAGAATCCGAAGAAGGGAGAGAATACAAAGCGTAACCGGCCTAATCCCATGAAAAAGAAACATGGCGCATTATGGTATGTTGTCATGTCGAAAGGGCATTGGATTTTGGTGGAGATCCTATAAATTAATACATATTGAAAACGTTTTACACGTGGGCGGTGAAGGATCGAGGATGCTTCCTCTACCAAATGTATTTGATTGTAGGTTGCTTTTCCCAGGCATTGCACGTGTTACTGCCTTCATTGCCTAGTCAAAGGTAGGTATTATGCAATTAATTAAATATAATTAGACAAATGATTAATAGTTTTGTAATGTCACTAAACGTGAACCTAAATACATCCCTCCCAATTACTAAATACAGTCACTAGAATAGGAGCATATACCTGACTGAGAATGGGGGTGGTCAGAATATGCAGAGGTGGTTTTAGTAACATTCACTTAAGATGTAAAGGCGTAGAGTGAAATTCGCCACAGCGGACCAAACCCACCAGTGGGATGCTCCCGGGATTAATACCCAAAAGCTGTAAATCTGGTTATGGCCTGCAATCGATCTCTGTTTTCATTTTTTAAAATCACTTCCCTGATTGCAAGTTTTCATAGACTCTAGTTCATGATCATTATCTTCAAAAGCCTGGCAATTTTCTTTACTTGGGTTTTTCTCAAAGGGGGGTACTTTTGCAACTGTGTGGAAAAAATTGCCGAGTGTTTAGTATTAGGGTTTTTTAGGCAGTTTACGGGGATTATTTTGCACGACTGTCGGTTCATACGTTGTTGTAGATATAGAAGAATTCAGTTCTCAATCAACCCAGGATATTGATAGGATTTGGGTACAAGATGTCGACAGGGAGACCGAAGGACGGGGACTTTCAACTGGCTGCGGTGGCCGATAAGTCGAGAGAGGGGGCGGCCTCGACAGCGCTTGTGGAGTATGCGCCGCCTGTTTTCAAGGAGGAGGAAGAAGACCTGGAAATTAAGCTCCGCCGCATTTTGGAAAACGTGCCTGTTCGCGTCAGCAACACCTCTGGAAGCTCTGCTGGTTCCGGGTCTGGAGACTTTCACCAGGTAACCTTTTCATGGTTGGCTAATTTTTGCATTGAGTTAATGTTGATTGGGAATGTGCAAATGGGTAGACTAGTGGACGTTCCAGTAGCTATTATTGCTACCTCTTCTCGATCAGGGTATTTGAGGGAGCTAGACAAGTGAGGTTAGAACTAGTTGTAACAGTTTCATGTTAGTTCCTTGGAGGAATGTTATAATCAAGCAAAACTACGAGCTTCAACCAGATGTAGGAAGTGCAGCAAGTGCTCAAATCATTGTGGCTGTAGCAGGGTTTATTGGCAAAGTGTTAGCAGAGGTTGTGGGAATGATATCAAATGCAATTGGGTTTGTCGTTACTGGGTGATTTTATTTCATAATTATGGTACATGTTTGTGTCATGGATATGTCATTTCAGCTAAAGCTTAGCTAAGTTACATATACCATAAGAAGTCCGTTAATCCAATATGGCACAGGCGAGGGTGAGTCAAATTATAGTTTGCAACACGTTCATACTTGGTTGACAAACTTTATCACCGTGAATGGAACATTGAATAAAATGAACCAAAAATTTTCTGTACACCAATTTTGAGAATCGTTGAATTTGTCGTTGATGCTACAAGCAATGTCTGCAAATATACACCGGCCCAACTATAGATAGGAAAGCCACAAGCTGAGCAATTACTTATTCATGCATCCAATCATGTTCTTGATGCTGGGGCTATCTGCCGCGTAGAATGGAAAATTAAGCTACAATTGAGCTACAAAGTGATGATGTATATAATGATCAAAAGTTATGCATATGAATATCTGCAGTCTAGGTATTTAGGGGTTAGTATCATGAGAGCTATAAGAAAAGGTTACAGTTTGCAGATATCTTTGCTACTTATATTTTGAAAGATGCTGAAGTGGAATTGAATTAGTTATTGCATGGGGATTTGCGAAAGTAAGTTGGTTGTCTTTTAGGAGTTGGATGATTGCGGCCCAAGACAGACAGAGACTCTTCTCCAATTTGATTGTGTGCAATACAGGAAACAATTTCCTCATATCACCTGGAACTCATCATATAGTGCATTAGGCTCATGGCTGCTGCCGTTCTGTCATGGATTCCTACCTGATGGGAAGTGGTAGTAATTTGCATTCTGATATTTGTTGTTTACAAAATTGCCATTAAAAGTTTGCAAGACTGGTCAAACCACCCTGTCTATCTGACTAATTGCTGGTAGATCCTTCTGGAATTACTTTCTTAACTAGATTTTATTTATTTGCATTTAAACTTCTTATTGTGAGGTGTATAATAGTAAAACTACACACTCTCGCAATGGTTTTGGTATAACATGTGAAAGATGTCATTGGTTAAACTAGAATACTAGTTTTTATATACATATATATTTTAGCTTTGAGGTTCTTAATTTCAAATTCTATTTCTACAGTATCGGCAAATGAGACGGAAAGAGCAAGACCGGCTTTCTAGGATGGATGCTGACTACCAGAAAAGGAAAGAATTGGCAGAATTCACTATGAGAAGGGAAGAAAGACTGAAAGCTGCAGAGGAACGGACAGCTAAGAAGCGATTGAAGCGCCAAAAGAAAAGGCAAAGGAAGAAAGAGAAAAAGAGCAAATTGAATGCTGGAGGGAAAGAGCATCAGAAAGACGAGTCATCCAATGATGAGGATGATGGGGAATCTGATAATGGTGATGAAGCAGCGAAATGATGAAATCTTTGCGGAATATTTCTTTCTAAATTCTAATCAATCTGATGTTGATTTTCCTATGGACATCAAATCTGTGGTATGGCGCACACATATGATTTTGCTTTCTGTAGTTAGTTTTTGCTACTCGAGCAAAGTTGGATTCCACTCCCTAGTGACAGTGAAGTGTGCTGACAGAGTGGGAAATGAGAAAACATGATATATTTTGATTTGATCTAACAAATTTGCAATCCTTGCTGCTGAGTGAACAAATTCTGTGCATCTCTAGTTGCTGTAATGCCATCAAATGCTATTTAATCCACTTTGATTAGCTGGACCTGGACCCAGATGGAAACATTCCCAAGTCTTAACTTTCTATTTGGTTGTGCCAAGTAATTTGATGTTTACTTAGAAGTTACAACAGCTAAATTTAAAGCTTTCTTTTCTTAGTAGACAATGAAGGTCCGACCAGCCAGTGGCCTACCTCACCTAATGTACTGCAAGTAAGAGATACACATCCAATGGTCCTCCTTTCCAATGTATTTTTCAAAGAAGGTGCACAAAATTTACATGGCTTAAGGCAGCAAGCATTGCTCATTTGTTCTTCCTTGCATTCATACATAATTGCATATTGAAAGACGATTGCTTCTTCTAAGGTGATGTCAGATTTAAAGGCTTGGTTCTAAGATGACCAACTTATGCTTGGTTTGAGTTCGAGACACATGAAAAATAATGGGGGTGTTTCTATAAGTGCTTCTGACACTTCACAAAGTGCTTTTTTATTTATCGTCAACATCTCAATTACGTTATCAATGTATCTTTACTACCCAAATTTGGGCCGAAAAGTCCAAATTCAAGGCAGCCCAATCAAATTCGGCCACCAAATTTCCGTTCGCCAATACCAATTCTCACATTTCTTCGTACGCTCATCTCCCTCCCTCGTCTCTGCATCTCTCTGTTTCTAGCTTTCATCTATATCATCACCGTTTCAATCTGAATCTTTAACCGCAATCGCTGATGGGAGACTCTCATCCTTACGATCGTGTTTCCGTTCACGAAGCCCTTGGCGGCGGCTCAGGTCTCCTCTCTTTCCTTATAGTATATCCGCACACATAGACGAATACGTGCACGTTTTCGTTTACACATCAGTATTTATACGTACAACCAAACTACTGCGTTTTCACGTGATTCCGATTGTCAACCGATTTGATTTAGTTGTAATAATAATCATTCTAATATTTATTGAAGAACTGTTTTGTGTTTTTTGATTCTAAATATTTGATCCATTTTTTTAATTGTTCTTATTTTGAATTATCGATTTTAATTTTTCTGTAGTTGCTGATTTGCTGTTGTGGAAGAAGTGGCGTGGAGCAGTTGTGTTGCTAGTTTCTGCTACGGTGTTGTGGTTTCTCTTTGAACGAGCTGGTTATAATTTCTTATCCTTTGTGGCTAACGTGTTGTTGCTGCTTGTCGCAATCCTCTTCTTCTGGGGCAAATCTGCTACCCTTCTCAATAGGTAGTTCTAATCACTGTTTTTGTCATCTAGATTTTCCTTGCTGTTGTTATCGTTCAGCAAAATTTATAATGTCTCAAATTTTTGGATGGAAATTGTTTCCTTGGAAAAAGAAAGTTATGTGTAGATAAATCGAATCAATATAAGATGTTATAAATATTCTGCCCGTAGTAATGGTAAATGTCTCGCAATGACAAGTTCGGGCTTGGTCGAAATTGGTAGGCCTGTATTTGGGAGATTGATGATATTATATAGCAAGCATTTTTGTCCAAAACACCTATTTAGTGGTCGTACTGTAATGAGACTTGAATATGTTGGATAGTAAACTTAAGGTTGGAATTCAATAATGACCATTGGTGGTTTTAAGTAATGAAAATGATTGATTTTGTGATTCAGGCCTCTGCCTCCCCTTCCTGATCTGGAAATTTCAGACCAATCTGTTGTGAAGGCTGCTGAAGCAACTCGAGTGTGGGTCAACTATGCATTGTCTCTTGCAAGGGACATTGCCGTAGGCAGAAATTTGATAATTTTTCTTAAGGTTAGCTGTCGAGCCTCCTAGTTTTTCTACTGAGATATCATATCGATTAACATTTATGCATAGTGAAAATAAATTGAACCTCGTTTTTATGTGGGTATGAAATCAGGTTGCTTTTGTATTGTGGGTGGTATCATATGTTGGTAGCCTCTTCAATTTTCTTACTCTTGTGTATATTGGTGAGTTATCCACTACTTGTTACCATGATTTTCATTAGATCTTTTATGCATGAAATTAATTATTTCATTTTGGTTTTTTCTGCAGGAACTCTCCTTTGTCTGTCAGTTCCTTTGTTGTATGACAAGTACCAGGACCTCATTGATGAAAAGCTAGGCCAAACTCATAGAGTTATTCAAATGCAGTACCGGAAAATTGATGAAACTATACTTAAAAAGATTCCAATTCCCCAAACCAAGGAAAAGAAGACTCAGTAGGCAAGTCTGCTTCTTTGCCCTTGTGTAAGTTGCCTTGTCACTTTAGTGAATGTTGCATTCTGCAAGAGATAAAAAATTGAATGTTCTTTAAGTAATTATGATTGCTTTATTTTAGGAAGCCATGTATTATCCAAGAATAGTTGCATGTCTGTATGTCACAGAATCCAGTAACAGTAGTAAGAATTTTACAACCTCATAATGTTTCAGGTCATAAGCGTGACTCTCATGTTAGTTACTAAGATGCCAATAGAGAAGCAACCTCCTGTTTGAGAAAATGGTGCTCTAGTAATATACAAGGAAGTTTGTTTCAATATGTTTGTTGTCATCATGCGTAGATGATTCAGGGTTCCCTTTTCTATCTTTTCTCATACTATTGTGGTTATGAATGGGGATTAAATGAGGTATTTAGATCCACTTTTGTCTTGTGTGTAGATCTGCAAGACTATGAGTTGTGTTTTAAGTTGCAATGCCTTAGAAAGATGTATTATATATCGTAGAGCTTAAGACATTGATGTGCATATTTAAGATTTTTGGATGTATCCTTGGAGCTTTACAGATGGCGGTGTTCATGATAAAATTACTATACGGAGCTTGAAGGTTACTTGCTTTTTGAAGTGATGAGTCATTTTATTCCCCTGTTAAAGAATAGTTCTCCTCTGACATTCCATGACCTTAATTCCTCTTGAAGGTCTTTGGCCAATTGTATGGCAGTGGGTATGTTTCTAGTATATTGCATATTGGATGTTGGATTCCTGACTATATAGTTTATGTATGGTTCTATAAATATTCTTAATCTTAAGTTTTGCAAATTATGACATGGTTAGTATTTTTCCTGTTGTTTCTGTCAGTTGGCAAACTTAGAATTATACAATCTTGTTTCTGGCCACATTTGTCTTTCTTTGTTCTACTTGGCATATAAGTTGAAAATCAAACAAAATTAATAGGTGAGCACCCTGTGCATGCCTCCAGTGTGAACTTATTTTTACTGTACTATTGACCAGGATGAGCTTCTGAAGAACTTTTATGATGATTTTCCCCTCAGCATAAGATAATTTATAAAGCATTAAGCAGTCATTTTATATAGTTGACGTAATGATTCTAATTTGTGGGTTTAACTGTGTTATACCTATATAAACATGTTGATGCAGGCGAATTAGACATATGAGATGCTTTCTCTACCAAAAACATAAATATGCATGACATTTGTTTTATAAATGTATATTACAGTTATTTACTACAGGGAATCCTATGTTGCAGGTTGCCTGTTAGTTCATTAAAGTGGATTTGAGGCCTAGAACTTGGGTTTGGTTCGGGGTTTTTACAGATTTGAAGCTTTTTGGGATCGTTCTTCTGGGTGCTGCCATTATTCAATATCAAAGCCAATTAGTAGGGTTATTCATTAGGAACTGAACTAACCTCAATACCTTTCACATTTGGAACAATATGCGATATTTCGTCTGCCTTTTCCCGTGGTGAATCAATATTTCTTCATTAGTCGTGGTATGAGTTTTCAAGATCGCGTGATTACACTTTCTTTTCCACAGATTGAAGTTCTTAGCGATTGAAGGAGAAACTTGCTTTTTGGTTATGAAATTTGAGTTTATATTTTTCACCTCAATGTGGTTCATTATCGTGCAAATCAAATTCTCGAATGTTTATGGTTCTCTGTAAAGTATCTAAATTTTCCCAACCTAGTTCACTTGCAGCATCATGACATGATTAATCCAGCGTTTTTTTTCCAGCAAATGTGTTTTGACTATGGAGGTTTCAACTATAACCAACTGTTGGCCTAACATGAACAACAGCAACAAAAAATAAACTGAAAAATAAAATTATGTATGGGCAAATCCAAAAATTGTAGATTGTTCTTAATGAAGAACAAGAAGGCCAATGTTGTACACTCCACTGTTTGTTTATTATTAATATAACACAGAGAAATGGGGGCTGTGAGATCTAAGAATTGCAACCCAAGATTTGGAGCTTATAATAAACTCATGCAAACATTCCACTTCTCGGTAGTACAAAAACCTTGTTTCCAAGATACACTTAAGCACATTATGTTTGACCAAAGGGCCAGTTTATGCGACCCTGGGAACTGGAATGCTATCCGAAGGTGGTAGTGTCACGGATCGCAACAGCTCCAACGAGAAAACAAGCCCCAGGAAATGAGAGAGGATAGTGTTCGCTGATGCCTGCACAAGCAATAGGTGGATGAGGATGGAAAACAATACCTAAGACTCAGAAATCCCCACCGGAGAGTGTGGTAGTGTGTTCTATGCATGCATTTCTAAGTTGGGAGGCTTGCAGGCACTGCACAGCCGACAGAGTTTAGAAGCAACTCTTTAATTCTCTTAAAAGTACTTTTGTTACCATCTGATGTTAGTCAAATACTGCTCATTAAGCATAAAACATAAGCTTGAAAGTTTGGGTCCAAAGGCTTCATTTCTGTTTAGATATTTCTTTTCCATTTTCCGATTGTGGATGAATGCTAAACATTAGTGGAAATAAATAGACACCAAAATTGACGTTCACAACAAGACAAACCAATATTTCCAGATTTAAATTACGAAGTAATGTGAATCTAAAGTCAGTGATGAGTACCTGCACTAAGAATACATCCAATGCCAGAACAGGGCTATACCCAGGAGAGACTCCTTGGTAATAGGGATTTGCCGTGGAAGTCAGAGCTTTTGCAACCAACAACCCGACTGTGGCTTGCATGCCAAGAATAGCAGCACCCATTCCCAGAAGATTCACAACTATACCATTTTTCAAGCTTTTCACCACATCAGCGCGGGGAGGAGCCTGAAGCATCAAGCAATCCATAAAGTTTACTGAAATGGTGAAATCATGTCTTTTGTTCATTTCATGAGCACCAAAAGTATGTAAGAAGTATTGACCATAGCTCAATAAGCATTAAATGCCGTTAGAAATCTAGAAGTTCTGATCTTCCGAACCAAACACAATCCTATAGGTGTCATGAATGGATCGTCTACTCATTGATTCAGAGACAGGAATTACATATCATAATATAGAAGAAAGAAATCACAACTAACTAGGCTCCTCTTGAACAAAATAACTCGAAGTTAAGAAAGCCATTCTTGACTAAGAAATTTCTGTAGTAATTAATTACATGTATACAGGCTTAAAATGATCAATTTATTCACACAATGTAGCAGTCATGCAAGACTAATGCCATCGGTCATGAGCAGAAAGATTCAGGGAGGAATGCACAGTTCATTTAATCATACACTTTGGATATCTGTTCTTCTGAGAACCAACATCCATTTGAAGCAACATAGACATGATTTATGCACTATAGAGAACCACAAATCCACATGGATAAAGAATCTTAAGTATGCCAATGAAAGAACTATAGTACCTTGGAAGGGTCACTGGCAGTTTTCCGAAGCTTCTCAGAAAGTCGAATATAACCAAATGACCAAAACACCGATATAAATGCAGCCGCAATCCCTCCAGCGGTGGAATAAAAGGTTGCAGGTGAAGTGATCTTTCCAGTAACAACAACAGAAAATGACAGAATCACTGCCGCCACCACAGTGCACACAAGCTGCCCCCAGAACCCTAAACTACCCAACCGCTTGAAATACCTGGACGTGTTCTCTAATCTCTTCGAAACCTATACCATGTAAAATCCACACAGTAAGAGGATTTCAATTATTATAAAGAACATAATGAAACAACCTGCATCATACAAATCCAAATCCTTTTGTTCTTAACTCCTCATTGCACAAATATTGCATTTAGAATCTACAGACCAGAAATCATAGCAAATAATCATAAACATTCTCAAAAGAATTTCCATATGCATGCATGTTACCAAGTTCACAGACATCCCCTGAACACCAAATAAACCTATAAAATCGATGCATCAATCTTCGCTTCACTTATCCTTTACACAACAAGTATTTCAATTGCATATAAAACGAACTGAAATTCCTAAGATAAACTTCAAAATCTTGACAAGAAATCTGAATTAATTGTACTAGATAACTCAATACCTTTTATTCCATCAATGTTTCATCCTCCATTTGTTTGGCCACATTACATATTTCTCTCTTTCTCTCTTCTGGTCTCTAAACATAATGAATTATGATTCACTTACAAGTCAAATGGTTGAATTATGTATAATTCAGCCTTCAATAATGAAAAGGAACATTTTTTTTCTCATTTCCCACAGTTTCTGAGCAACCAAACACAGAAATCAATAGATAAAAGACACTCCAGAGAAAGGGGAAAACCTGGGCAAGTTTTTCCTTTTCTGACTCATCATTTGGCGAAGTGAAAGTGGGTGAGACTGGAGCAGAAGAGAGTTTAGTAAAGCAGTACTTCGATCCTCTGTTCGCTAAAGCACTGTAGGAAGAAGACTGGAGGGCTTTGAGGGACGGAAGACAACTCGGCGAAGAAAAAGCGACATTGGGGGCGGTATTTATGGAGAGCGCTGGGCGTGAGTGACCCACGACCACCGCCGATGAGATGCCGACGCGACCCGCCGGTACTAGAAGCGTTTGCATAGTTGTACAATAACTAATCAGTGAACGAACACAGAGGAAGTTTGGCTTGAGCTAAGATACCATACCGAAAGTCTACGAAACTTTGACGCCCTTTTTTTTAAAAAACTATTTAATTTCGGTCAGAAATTGTTGGGCCGCCATGCTGGGCTTAATTTACCCGATACGGCCCAAATTGCGGCTTCCCCAACTTGTCTTCAGAAACTACTGAATGGGTTTTCCAAGCCCATTCGAGGGGAAAATTGCATGCTTTGCGGTGTACTCGTAAGTACATAGTCTTCATAGATTTGTTTGTGTTAGTAATCTTGATTAGAAGTATCATAAGGGCCTGGCTGGCCCGTAAGTCCGGCCTGATACGGGCTCGAACTTAGATCTATGGGCCTCGCATATATTTTAATTAAATATTATTTTTTTTATAAAATTATATAAATACGTAGATAAGTCTGATCAATATGATCTATTAGAATTAGAACTTTTAAATTGTGCCAAATCTCTTTATCTTTTTGCCAGGCTGGTCCGATCCAATTGTTTTGACACCCTAATTTTGATTATAATTAATAACATTTTGTACAAAGACATGATCAATGTTTAATGACATTTTACCACAACATATAAAATGAAAAGAAAAGTACATGACACACCAATCAAAGCAGTCCAGCATAAACAATTGTTGCTACCAATTTTAGTTTTGGATTACCCATTAAACCTACTTTTATAATCATATGATGTTATTGTTAAAACATTAGGGTTAGGGTTAAACTGCCAAATGAAATTCATATCATAATATAATATAAAATGTGTCAAGTTCTGTCCATGTAGTGGTGCAAATTTTTGGGAAGTTAAAAGTTGTTTTGGTGACCAAACATCTCACATGTGAGAACAATTATTCAAGGCCATGGACCCCACTGGCAATATTATGTGCTATCACATTAGAGATTTGTCTAAATTTATCTAAAAATTAAAATTTATAATGACATAATTTTTACATCATGGTTAATTTTATCGATAAAATTTAAAATAATATAAAAAATTTAAAATTTAAATTATATTCTCATTATATATTTTAATTCTTATATTAATTATTTTAAATTTTATATTCGTATTTTAATTTTTTTATATTATATAATTTGAATTTTATGTTAATTACTAAAATTTTTGTATTAATTATTTTAAATTTTATTTTTAATATTTTAAATTTTTCGTTAATAAATATAAAATACGTGTGATGTAACTTAATCAAATTTTAGTAAATGTTATAATACTTGAGTTTTATCTAAATTTATTTGAATTTAAGTTAATAATAATATATTTTTTAAATTATAGTTATTCAAACTATGGTTTAAATCATATTTACACTAAGTTGTAAATAGATTAATTTTATTTTTTTTAAAAAAATTAAAAATTAAAATTTATTTGTCATTATTATTATTTTTATTATTTTTGTTACTTGAGGACAAATTCCACATGAAATGGAAAGAGAATTGTCAAATTTGACCAATTTTTTTATTTTGCATTTTCCTTTTCCCATAATCCCATTTCACTTCCAATTATTGCAATATTCTCAGAGTTATTGTAAAGTTACTTACAGCCCATTAAGAATCCTGGTATCATTAACATCACAAATTTGATGTTTTTGAAAAATTTGGCCAGAAATAAATATTAAGTAGAATAATCATGATAGTATAATAATATGATAAATTATTTAATTAATAAAATAAAAAATTATTTATTAATTATATATAAAGAATTTAAAAAATTTTATTATTTAATTAATATAATAATAAAAAATTATAAAATTTTTAATTTAATTTATTTATAATTAATAAATATTTTTTTATTTTTTTATTAAATTTTTTATTATATTAATGTAATAAAATTATTTTATTCAAAATTTTCTCATTGCGCTCACGGTAAAAACTGAAAAACCGGTAAAAACAATGGGAGCAAAAGTCAATAATCAACGTGAGTGGGATTTTGGCTCTTCTTGGAGGTGATGGGCTCCAACTCACTTGGGCGTCTTGTAGTGGCAGATTTCAGATTCCTGTCTGATATCTTTCCCTAATCATATACAGCAAAAGCAAAATTTTGCCGAAAGAAAACTCGAAAATATTGGCAGCAGTGACAGTACAGTGGGCTGTGGGCACCCCACCATTTTCATTATCAATTCTACTTTCAGTTTCAGCTTCACTTCATTCATCACAAGTTACAACAACTCCACACGGATAGTCAGTGCAGCAGCCCTTTCACTTTCTGCTTATAACCCCTCTCTCTCTGTCTCTCTCTCTCTCTGTGCATACCCACTACAACTTTTCCTTTGTTAGCACCAAGAGAAACAAGTTATTATCATCTCCATGTAGCTAGCTTTAGTTTTTTGATTTTGATTTTGCTTTTGTTTTCTCTTTCTGCTTCTCATTTATTGGTCAGAGATCCTCATTGATTTTGGTTACCTGAACAACTATAACTGCAGTTGGTCACCCTCTTTTTCTCTTTGACTATGAATATGTAATCTAAGAACTAGGATATGCAGAATCAGTTCTGGGAGCAATGAGTTGCAGGGCTAGTGGGAATTTTCTTTTCTTTGCTTTCATTCTTCTTCTAGTTCCTTCTTTTGGTCTTAATGCAGATGGGATTCTTTTGCTTTCCTTCAAGTATTCAATCCTTAGTGATCCATTATCAGTTTTACAAAGCTGGAACTACGATGATGAAACTCCTTGTTCATGGAATGGAGTAACCTGCGCAGATATTGGCGGTCCAGGGACACCTGATATGTTCAGGGTAACCAGCTTGATCCTCCCCAACAGTCAGCTTCTGGGTTCAGTTTCCAAAGATTTGGGCTTTATTGAACACCTTTGCCATCTTGATCTATCTAACAATTTCTTCAACGGGTCTTTGCCTCTTTCTATCTTCAATGCTACTGAGCTACAGGTGCTCTCTCTTTCCAGTAATGTTATTTCTGGTGAGTTGCCTGAACTTATTGGTCACATGAGAAGTTTGCAGCTCTTGAATCTTTCTGATAATGCCTTGGCCGGGAAACTACCTCAAAATTTGACTGCTTTGCAGAATCTAACCGTGATTTCCTTAAGAAGTAATTATTTTTCAGGCAGGGTACCAAGTGGGTTCACTTCCGTTGAAGTATTAGATCTGTCTTCAAATCTATTAAACGGGTATCTTCCTTTAGATTTTGGTGGTGATAGTTTGCGTTACTTGAACTTGTCTTCCAACAGGATTTCTGGATCAATATCTCCAGAATTTGCAAAACACATCCCAGAGAACGTCACCATTGATTTATCCTTCAACAACCTGACCGGAGCTATTCCAGAGTCTCCTACTTTGCGTAACCAGAGAACAGAATCATTTTCCGGGAATGTTGAACTTTGCGGCAAACCGCTCAAGAATCTTTGTTCGATACCTTCAACTCTCTCTTCACCACCCAATGTGTCAAGTATATCACCAGCATTTGCAGTCATTCCGAAACCAATAGACTTAGTCCCAGTAACAAACTCATCACCAGCAACAGCAACTGGGTCTCAAAATCAAACCCCGCAAAGTGGTCTAAAACCAGGCACGATTGCAGCCATTGCCGCCGCAGACTTAGCCGGAATCGGCATCCTTGCTTTGCTCATTCTTTACGTCTACCAACTCAAGAAGAGAAAAGCAGCAAACTCAACGACAACAACAAACTCGTCAAAGCCTGAGAAGAAACAACCGGCTGAACCTGTGACAAAAACAGAATTTGTAGAATATTCAAGAAAACCAGCGGCAACATGGTCGTGCTTGACAATGATGCGAGGCGGGGAGACATCAGAAGCCACAACAAGCTCTGATAGCGACCAAGATAACAACAATAATGAAGATAATATCCAAGCAGATCAGCAAGAAACCAGCAAAAACAAAGGGCAAGGCACGCTGGTAACAATTGACGGGGAGACCGAGCTGGAGCTGGAGACATTGTTCAAGGCTTCAGCGTACATTTTGGGCACGAGCAGCTGGGGCATCGTGTACAAAGCCGTGCTTGGAGATGGAACTGCGCTTGCAGTAAGGAGGATTGGGGAGACTGGATATCAGAGGTTGAAGGATTTTGAGAGCCAAGTGAGGGCCATTGCAAAATTAAAGCATCCCAATTTAGTTAAGGTTCGCGGGTTCTACTGGGGAGATGAAGAGAAGCTTGTTATATATGACTATGTCTCCAATGGCAGCCTTGCCAGCTTCAGTTACAGTAAGTTTCATCCCTCAGCCTCTCTTCTCCGGTACATGTTAGAAAAATTATATTCTTTTTTGCTAAAATATGCCAGAACCTTTAGGTACATGTTAGCATTATTTAATTTTTGGCGATAACATGCACCATCTTCTTCCCGACTATCTCTACTCTACGCTGCTTGTCCTGTTCAATCACGGACTATAGGTTTTAGTGCTTTGTAGTATCACCATACGGTAAGCTGTTAAGGGAAAGTAACCGTACGATTCCTTATCTTTTCTTTTGTGGGGCCCGCTAGTTAGTAGATCGAACGGTCTAGCATTAAGAATTAAGTGGAAGGGGTCAAATTCGGGGTACAGTAATCGCCGAAAGTGTGTGATTACAGTGGGTACTAGGGGAATCTCATAGTCCGCGAAGCAGGGTAGATAAACTTCCGATAAAGTGGTAATCCAAAGAAAACGCATAATACGTCAAAGCCCAAGTGCCGTTTTCGTAAAGAAAACATTACCAATGACTGGCTCACAGTCAGTTTTCCGAAAAGTCACGGCTCTGTTATCCAAGCACAGAGTATTGTCGGGCTTCTGGTAATGTTGCTTGTGACCATATGGCATGTGGTTTGGTTAGACAATGCGAACTCAGTCACACCGACTACTTAAAATACTTATGCCATGAAATCCGATACCCTTTTTCCATTGTGGCGGTCCAACCCTTCGAATTTGTGGTACAAAATTTTTGGTCCATGGTGGGTCTTCAAGTTCAGGGTCCCAAGCCAGAATAGTGTTCACATAATATTAATATCTGATTAAATTATTTATTTATTTTTTTAAATCTTACATTGGGTATGACGTAATTTTGTTTTCTGAATTTTAGGGAAACCAGGCTCGTCGCCATTGCATCTACCTCTTGAAACCAGGCTGAAGATAGCAAGAGGGATAGCTCGAGGTCTAGCCTACATTCACGAGAAGAAACAAGTGCATGGCAACGTTAAACCTGGCAACATCCTATTAAGCTCAGAAATGGAACCCATAATAAGCGATTTGGGTCTTGACCGCCTTGTTTCTAGCAGGAGCAGCAACAATACAATACACAAAGGAAGCAATTCAGCCAGGCTTTTCGGCAGCCAAAGATCAACCTCCTCCACCACCCAAGACCACCACACAACTACTACTTCAAGCCCTTATGCACCCGCTACCACCTCCGGAACCTCGACGTCGCCGTATCAAGCCCCCGAGTCGCTCAAGACCCTCAAGCCAAACCCCAAGTGGGATGTGTATTCGTTCGGAATACTTCTGCTCGAGCTTCTCACAGGGAGAGCGTTATCAGACAGGGAGTTGGGTCAGTACAGCAGTATTGCATGCAGTTCAGCTACAGAGGAGAAGATTAGGGTTTTGAGGATGGCTGACGTGGCTATCAGGGGCGACGTAGAGAGCAGAGAAGATGCCATGATTGCTTGCTTTAAGTTAGGGTTTAGCTGTGCTTGTTTTGTACCGCAAAAGAGACCTTCCATGAAAGAAGCAGCTCAAATCCTAGAAAAGATTCCATGTTAAAGAGTTCTTCATGCTGGCTATGATGTGTTTGGGTCCCAGTAAAGCGGATTTTGTTGGATTAAAGTGCTTTGGTTCTTTTGTTTTCTTGACTTGATGTTGCATAAAGAGACGGCTTGGAAGGAATCGATGTTGATAAATTATGGTACGTTAAAGTGTTGTATGTTTGACCCACTAATGAAATATTATTATAATTTATTAATATTTAAGAGTATTTATATATATATATATATATATTTTAAGTTATTTTAATTATATAATTAATTAATAATTAAAAATAATTATATGTGATATTTAAAGCTTTAATTAGGGCTTTGTTTTTTTACTTTATGCTCAAGACTACCACCCTAGTATTCTAACTACACCCCTTTTCTAAGTTATGTTCTTTAACGTCATGAAGGTGAGTGTCTAACGAAATCAAAGGGGTGTATTTAGAATTATTCAAGTCACACTTGGGCTTTATAAATGGGCCCCATTTAGCAATCGGTTTGCCCACCCACCAGCAGTGCAAATATACTCTGGGGCTCCATATGGCAACTCCCGATCCCGACCAGAATCCCGACATGCAAAACCCGACAGAGTAACATGGGAGGTCGAGGTGGCGTAACGAAACACCGCCACTGGGACGGCGTGTTCCCACACGAGTGCCAACCACACACCCTTCCATCCTCCGCTTAAACGCCAAGGTCCACCAGGAGCACGAGCGCGAGCCACTCCACTCCACTCCACTCCACTTCCTATAATTCAGGTTCGTGCGTTCAGGTAGCGGTTGCATCTGGAAATAGGCAAACGGAGAAAGTTACGGAAGCTAACGTTGATACTCACCCAAGAAGAGAAAGTTTCAGATATTATTACAGTGCAAAACATTTTAAAGTATAGGTAATATAATTAAAAAAACTTAAATAATTTTATTTAATTTTTTTATTTATTATTAATAAATAAATTTATTTTATTTTATTAATTAAATAATTTTTTAAAAATTAATATAAAAATTTAAAAAATGAGATTATATTACGTAATCAAATTCTAATTAAATATTATAATAGAGAGTTTGTAAATAATCCAAAATTTCAAAGTCGTGGGACCCACTTACTTTTGGAAAATACGAGAAGGGCTTTACGTCATTACATGACAAAGCAAAGCTAAATAGATCTTTTCAACCTCTCCGCCTACCAGACCGGATATGCCATTTGGGTCCCACCCACTTCTGACGGTTGATCCTTTGATACTGAGAGATGAGATTTGCCACCCATCGCGTGTCCTACATTTCCTCTCCAAGCGCGTCATTAGCTTGCCCTTTTAGTTATATTATTTTTTATTAATTTAAATTCGTAAATTTTATATCGAACGTACATAACTCATGCATGCAGCAGGAACGTTGACTATAATTTTAATCTGGTCAAATATAAAAAAAAATAATACACACCTTACGAGACCAAGATTATCGGAGAAGCCACTTCCACGCGCAAACTACAGCACGCGCCTGCATGTACTTTCGATTCATGGTGTCATTTGCTCCCCCACTAGCACCTGAATCGGTCGCTGCTTCACCGACCATCCAAACACTACACTGCTAATATAAGTATTACAGATCTCTCCCGCCTTCTTCACTGCCTGTTAACGACGCCGTATTCACCGAAATGGCCATGTCAGCATCATCCGCCGCGTCCCTCCGCCACCCCTCCCTCAAGCTCTCCCTCTCTTCCAAACAGCCCCTCTCCCCTGTTTTCTCTGTCTCCTTCAACCGCGGTAAGCGGTCCATTCCGCGGTTTGTTATCTTGGCCTCTGCCTCCGATATGTCCTCAAAACCGACCGTGCTGGTGGCCGAGAAGCTCGGACAAGCCGGTTTGGATCTTTTGAAGAAGTTTGCTAACGTCGACTGCGCGTACAACTTGACGCCAGAGGAGCTCTGCACCAAGATCTCGCTGTGCGATGCGTTGATCGTGCGGAGTGGCACCAAGGTGAGCCGCGAGGTGTTCGAGTCGTCCCAGGGGAAGATGAAGGTGGTCGGGAGAGCCGGCGTCGGTATTGATAATGTGGATCTGGCTGCAGCTACCGAGTTCGGATGCTTGGTAGTGAACGCGCCGACCGCGAACACGGTTGCGGCTGCCGAGCATGGTATCGCGCTCTTGGCTGCTATGGCTAGAAATGTGGCGCAGGCTGATGCGTCTGTTAAGGCTGGTGAGTTGGTTGGTTGTAAAGTTTTTGAGTTTCTTTGTGGCATATTTTTGAACAGGTTTGAATTTTATAAGCTTTTACGACTGAACTTTCCTTTTGTGCTAAGCAAGAGAAAGGCGCAATTTTTTAGTGAATTTGGTTTCCAAACCTGGTTTTCGGATAAAATACCAAAACCTGGTTTAGAATCTCGAAACCGCGAAAAGCTGTTTTTGCTGCTTTCTATGATACTGTATCCAACTTATATTGACAGAATGAATGGCAGTGAAAAGTTGCCTAGAAATTTGGGCTGTGGTTATGTTTCGATGAACTTAGTTGATTGGATGTGGAAGAATCCGATGAGGATGGTTTAGAGTTCTGATTTTACAACGTAGAAATACTAAAGTTGGTTTATTTGAATGTGTTTTGAAAAATTTTAGGAAAGTGGCAAAGGAACAAATACGTGGGTGTGTCCCTTGTGGGGAAAACACTTGCTGTAATGGGGTTCGGAAAGGTTGGATCAGAAGTTGCTCGACGTGCCAAGGGTCTTGGTATGCATGTCATTGCACATGATCCTTATGCACCAGCAGACCGGGCTCGTGCAATTGGTGTGGACCTTGTGAGCTTTGATGAAGCCTTAGCAACAGCAGATTTCATCTCTTTGCATATGCCTCTTACTCCTGCTACGTCGAAGATGTTGAATGATGAGAATTTTGCTAAAATGAAGAAAGGTGTTCGAATAGTGAATGTTGCTCGTGGAGGAGTGATTGATGAAGAAGCTCTTGTGAGGGCACTGGATTCCGGAATTGTTGCTCAGGCGAGTCTCCTCATAATTTGAAGCATGAATGCATTTGTTGTTAAGAAGAATGAATAACATATATCTTTGTTACAGGCGGCTCTTGACGTTTTCACGGTGGAGCCACCGCCGCAAGACAGCAAGCTTGTACAGCATGAGAGAGTTACTGTGACTCCACATCTTGGTGCTAGTACAGTGGAGGCTCAGGTGTGTATAATTATCGACCAATGCATCTGGTCTTGCCTTTTCCTTTCTCTGATTAGTGTTATCAGATAATATGTGGTGTAATGTTCAGGAAGGAGTTGCCATCGAAATAGCTGAAGCTGTTGTTGGAGCCTTGCAAGGAGAGCTTGCTGCTACTGCAGTTAATGCACCAATGGTTCCTGCTGAGGTATAACACAAGTTCGATTGTGCTGTTATCATCATCTGCTTTGGTTTCCTGATTTCAGTAGATAGATGATATTAAGTCTTCTTTTACCGATGTTACATGCGTTGGTGTCATGGGCACTTACTAAATGAGATGGTGGAGGAAAAAAAGATCTTAATGAGCGTAAGGTTTCACTTTTTGCTTTTATTCCTGATTGCAGGTTCTCACAGAGCTGAAACCATTTGTTGAACTGACTGAGAAACTTGGTCGGCTTGCTGTCCAACTAGTAGCTGGAGGAAGTGGTGTGAAATCCGTGAAAGTGACATATGCTTCTTCCAGAGCCCCTGATGACCTTGATACAAGACTCCTCCGCGCCATGATCACCAAGGGTCTGATTGAACCCATATCTGATGTTTTTGTGAACTTGGTTAATGCTGATTACACGGCCAAACAGAGAGGCCTCCGCATAACAGAAGAACGAATTCTCCTAGATGGTTCACCCGAGAGTCCACTTGAATTCATCCAGGTTCAGATTGCCAATGTGGAATCAAAATTTGCCAGTGCCATATCCGAGTCTGGGGAGATTAAGGTGGAGGGAAGAGTCAAGGATGGAGTTCCACACTTGACAAAAGTAGGATCTTTTGAGGTGGATGTGAGCTTGGAAGGTAGTATCATATTCTGCAGACAGGTCGATCAGCCAGGTATGATTGGCAAAGTGGGCAATATTTTGGGAGAGGAGAATGTGAATGTCAGTTTCATGAGTGTTGGAAGAATTGCTCCTCGGAAGAAAGCAGTGATGGCAATCGGAGTAGACGACCAACCCAGCAAACAAACTTTAAAAAGAATTGGCGAAGTTCCTGCTGTTGAAGAGCTTGTCTTCCTCAAGCTGTAGGGTGGCAGTGCCACAACCCTAACTAGATTCTTTTCTATATTTTCTTTTTCCGCTTGAGAGAGAGCGGGGTGTCTTGCTGCACTGCAGTGCCAGATTTTGAGGATTTTCATCTCTGTTTGGTGTTAGACTGGTAGATTTAGGAAAAAATTTTGAATAATTTTGCATTGAGAAGAAGGGTTTGTGTACTTTGGTCGAGTTATTATCATCTCAAAATTAAGTTTCATGTTTCAGTCTTCTTGTTTGTGAACTAGCTTTCATGGATGGTAGGCTGGCCGGTTCTTTTGCTTTATGTCTCTCTGCTCAGCCCTAAACTGAGCCCGTCGTTCGCACAAAAGGCATAAACAAAAGCAATTTTAGCACCATATATGAATATATGAAGTACGGTAGTTGCCATTTCCCAATTGCTATGGCGATAATGCAAAATTACATACAAGAATTTATAGCCACAGAGCTTCCTCAAGGAGAGTGCATAACCATGAAGGTTAGAAATGCGACCTGTTCTATCTGATGTCAGTTCCGTAAATGCATCTTGCAACAGAAAGCATTTGCCACTTTATTTAGATAGCAATCTTCTTATTTATGCAAGCATATATCCTTGATGGGGCAGGGTGACCGTGAGATAATAATTTCAACCCTAACTGTTACAGTATGGAAATAAAGAAAGAGTGTCATTGGACTATAAGAAACATTACATTTATAATAAGGCATGATGCAAGTCTTTTGAGGCACAAGATCTAATCAACCTCAACTTATTAAATCTAGTTGCTTTTCTTTTCCTTTTGCTTGTCCCTTTCTGTATATTCCTCAGAAGAATCATGCATAGATTACCCACTAGTTCACTTCTTCATAACATCCATCTAGTGTGAAATCGCATTTTGATAAATATGCCTTATTTGGAACCAGAAAGGAAAGGTGCCTGCGCAAGAGTTGTGGAGAGGGAGAAGTGGAGGTTACTAACTGCTAGATAGGCAGCAATACCAGCAGCATATCCAGCCAAAGCGAAACCACTTACCTGTACAGAAGAGAATGGTATTTTTTAATGAACAGAAATGGTGTTTTGATCCAAGAAGATAGCAAAAAAGTCGCTGTAAATTACCTTCCGCAAATACCAGAAGAAGTCCACCTCTTCCATTCCCATAAATGCTACTCCAGCAGCAGAGCCAATAATAAGCATGGACCCACCAGTACTAACACAGAATGCAACCAGCTGCCAAAACTCAGAATCTTGCGGGAAAGAGGTAAGATCATACATTCCCATTGTCGCTGCAACCAGTGGAACATTGTCTATTATTGCTGATACGAAACCGATTGCAACTACAATCAGGTCAACATTAGGAATATGAGCATCAAGGTAATTTGCCAATTTCCGAAGAAGACCTGCTGCCTCCAGACTGGAAAACAAGATTTCAAAATTTCAAATTAGGGATCTCCTGATGGTACTCTTTAAATGAAGGTGGCCGTATTGTAGAAGCAACTGACATCATGACTAAACCAGTAGTCATGATGCATAGATGTTTCTGTGGTAATGGGAATAACACAACAATAACCAGAATCAAGAACATAGAACTTCTTATTTATTTCTGTAAACAGTTTTTTGACGAATCAAGAGATGAAAGTGTTTTGAGTCAGATTTATTAATTGCTGGAACTAGATTTGGTTTGTGTAAACTTGTTTTTGCAGTAGGATTTGGGTTCCTTATTCGAAGCAGATTTCTAGTTTCCAATTTGATTATGCTTTGTTCACTGGGGCATTTAAAATTATGTTAATTTGGGCAACAGATAATGATAAAGTGAGTCAAGATATCATGAGCATTAGTTTTCTCTCATATTTTTTCTCATTTCTCCCTCTTCGTTTCTGTTTACCGTCCTAACTATGGAACATATACTGTAAACTACTTCCTGCTTCGAAATGGGGAGAATGTGGGTTTAACTACTTAGAAGGATGGTCATATGGGAACGGATGCGGGAGGCTATCCCCACTTCTAACACCCAACAAAAATTAAGCAAGACAAAAAAGAAAGAACTTTTATAGCCTTCTGTGCCTAAACAGAAACAGGAAACCAGATAGGATGTCTGTACCTGCTGACAGACAAAAGGATTCCAAGGAAGAAAAGGGCTCCTTTAGTGTCAATCCGTGATAAAGCCTGTGGCACTTTCAACTCCTGCCTTTCCAATTCACCATAATGAATAGCATCTGTCAGAATCCACAGAACTCCAAGTCCAAGCAGAATTCCCATGTAAGGAGGCAAACCAGTTAGTGCCTTGAACACTGGAACAAAAATCAGAGCTCCAATAGCGATAGAGAAAACAAGCTGTCCTCCAGGAGCCATCTGTTCAGATGCCAAAACATTGGGAGATTCCTGTCCTTTCCCATTCACTTCACTGAATTGAAGAAGAGAAACTCATATCATTTATCCCGTAAGATGAAGTTAACCAAACCTTTCAAACTCAAATTCCCTGGATTGGCTTTAATAATTCAAGAATAGTACCTAGTCAGGGATAAAAGAGCAAGTGGGACAGCTAGAGAAACCGCCGAAGGTATAAACAAACTCTGGAAGCACAGAAAATTCATATATGAGAACATTTTAGAATGAAGTCAGTGCACTGATAAAATTTTGTCCATGGTGACAATTAAACAGACTATCTATTGTCCATGTGTGAAACATCAAAGGCATGCCCAGATTAGTGGTTAGCAGTAAACTTGGGGATAAATCACCAGTAACTTATCACTTGAAGCATGATTCTATCCTCCCTCGTACATTTGACGGTTATTTGTTATATTCCTCTTCATATTCTAATTTTCAACTTCGATTAGCAAGAGAATTTTCCAAATTCAATAGTAACTTAAGTTCAACCTACTTAGAAGTTTTACAATTGAATAAATTTTAATTTCACCATTCCCATAAGCAACAAGATTCTTAATTAAAAATTTTCCTACTGCAAATAACCATCCTAACTTTCCGCACAGGTCAATTCAGAACAGTTCATTGTAGGATCCCGAACCTTGTCTTGTATTCCAGACGTCACAGAGAGAGAGAGAGAGAGAGAGAGAGAGAGAGAGAGAGAGAGAGAAGCAGAGGAAGAAGCAAGCTTAGATCAATTTCATCAATTATTTGTTATGTTACAGTGTTTCTTGGAATAAAGGTTGTCATCTATAGCTACTTGAAAGAAAGCCCACGTATCACTGTTTCAATTAACCAAGGCATCTGATGACATGGTCAGATCACCAGAAATGCATTCTCTTTGAATGTGAATCATGTTCTAGGCAATTTGAAAACCAGAAAAAGCTTGTCCACTCATATCACCTCCCAAGTTCACTTAATTACTATCGAAGGGCCTTTTTTTTTTTTTTAAAATATGCATCAAGAAAATGAAGCATATTCATTGCAGGCAATACAATTACTACCATTGTTTAAAAATAGTAATTTTGTACTGGATAATATGTCAACATGCATCATGCATAAACTCAACAAAACAGATGTTTGGGAAACATAATGAAGAGAAAGACCTTCATTGTTGGCAATGGGGATATCTGACCATGTATCCATAAAATGGTGGTGGTAACATCCCCTATTGGAGTCCATACACCACCAGCATTTGCTGCTATTACAACAACAGCTCCTAGAAGCCTGCAGGTAAAGTCCAAATGTGTGAGTGCAGCTTTACTGAGCCAATTGATAATTCAACTAACAAAGAATTGATTTAACAGATTCCACTCCAGGGAAGACAGCAAAAAACCATATAAACAATTTAAACAAACGAAGGCATGTTAGGGAGCACAAAGATGTCAAGCATTCAAGAACATTTTTAGGTGAATCAAAAGTCACAGTCAATCACCAGCACTTACTTGCGGTATTCCGAGGGAGGTAATGGCCTTCTCAGTAAAGAAACCGTGACAATGGTAGAAGTCAGGTTGTCAAGGATTGAACTAAGGAAAAAGGTCACTAAACCAATCTGCAATTTTCGGAATAAAAGGTCAAATGTCATTAGCTGACAAGATTTTGTGAAAAAGTTATGGTTCTCACAAAAATCTCAAAATACAAAACAATATATTATCCAGTAAATCTCTATTCTTTCACAGTAAGCAGCATAAAAAATGCAAGTAAAATTAATATCTGTAGAACCTTTTAAATCTTTGGATTTATATTGATTGAAAGTTGGACCACAAGTCAAATCCACTACTACCTGATGGACTGCTCTATTTCCTTGACATTCAATTACAAAGGAGAATACCGAAACCTTATCTGTGAATCAAGATATTAATTCAGTGATAACCTATTACAGCCTATGGCCTATGCCTGTTTAGAAATGTCTAACAGAGTCTAAAAGCTTATTTGTGTAAATACTCTGCCTGTCCCTCAAGAAAATCTTTTGTTCAGGTGGAACCAACAACTTGCCTATTGCTGGCACTAATTAGGAAACTATTGTTGCTACAATGACTCACTCTGTGGTAATACTGCAACTTAGTCACTAAATAATTTAGCAAGCGATCAGTATTTTGCAAGAATCCTGATTTCTCTACATATTAAGTCTACGGTTACAGAAAAAAGGCATTCATAAAAGTAATATGGAATTTGTTTCTATTTGCTAATAAAATATCCAGAAGAAAGCATTTGTAAATCTGGCCATGATAGCAGAAATAGAACACCCACCACCCAAAGCAGCGTCCGAGGCTTTAGAGTAGTTATCTTGTCAGTAACCAGCTTAAATCCTTGATGAGCATCCACTATCTCTACAATGGTCATCGCACCAAGCAAGAAAAAAACTATTTCACTGACTTCTGCACATGCATGAGACAGCTCTGATACAGCTATTTCAGTTGAAGGAGCCTAGCCAAGAAAATCAAATGAGCTAAAACCCAGACAAAAATACCCAGAGAAACAAGAATATATATTTAACAGGAAAAAGAAAACCTCGAAACGAACAGATATGACTACATAATTGCAATTAGTCATTAACAACTAAAGTGCCATGAAAGAGGTTAACTTAACTTTCAGATTTCACTACTCTTATCAAATAGTATCAATCCGAGATGTTAATCATATTCAGGCAATAGTGAACATAAAGTGAGAAAAATATTGCCAGAATCACTAGAAGATGGTAAAGAAAATAGATTTAAAGCAACAAGTCTATGGATCTTCAAATGTTTGATCAGTCCATAAGCAACATGGGGTCATTAATCTTGTTATCAAACTAATTTATAGATTAGAAAACCGTAAAAGTAATTCAAAATAGTAGGTGATATATGTTTCAATCCATCATGCTATATCCAAGAGAGATACAGAACCAACAAAATGAGAAACAAAAGTTGAGTACATGCATAAATATGTGGAGTAAGAAAAGGAGCAGTAAGCAGCTACAGGATGCGTTATTGTCCCCCTAGTAATTTCAAGTATTTAATATAAATTATGAGGCTTACTCCAATGCTTCGCACAATCCATAAGCTCACAGCCATCAATAATCCTACTGCACTTTTATTGAGAGCAAGAGACTCTTCAAAAATGATGCCTGCATATCCCATTACAAATAATAATGCCATAGCAAGATCCTGCACCAAGAAATTTGATTAAATAACTCAAAATTGTCATCCGGCAACTAAAAACATGAGTGCTCTTTCTGCTCAGAGGCATCAATGTCATCACTGAAAACCAGCTAAAGGAAAATCACAAGATAAAGATAAACCTGATTGGCAGCAACAAAGGCAGCCATTAAAGCTAGCGCTTTTTTTTTTTTTTTTTGTTTCCCCAGAAATTTGATCAAAATGAAAGCTTGATGACGAAGAAGAATGAAGCGGCTGTTTCTGGTATTTTCAGTTAATGTACGATAATTTTCTTTCAAATCAATTACTTCTCTTTATTCTTGTTTTTGTTTTTCTCTCTTCTTGGGTGCTGATTGCAATTGGGTTTGGATTTACGTTAACGACTTTGGCAGTAGTTGCTTAGATTTTGTCCAAATGCAACGAAGTAGAAAGTACTTGTTGAAGGAAAACTGCTACCACAATTTACATAATTTTCTTTGTTCATCGATTCACAAATTTTATGAACAGAAAGATGATTAAATCCAGTTCCCTAAAACACTGATAACCCATCAACATCGCGGAAATTGCTAATAAGAAATGTCTGCATAAACATTTATATTCTCTCTCTCTCTTCTGTAAAATACAATTCTGTACAATCTGATATTTGCACACATTTCTACAATCTGTTCAACTTCAAGCTACAGACAATGTACGGAAAAAGAAAAAGACAAGAAATCACTGCAACTTTTGTTTTCTTGGCGTAATCACCTGCCATAGCGCATATATGAAGAGTGCTATGAACAAGATTTGATGAGTTTAAAACTTTGGAAACTTCGTCCACTGAAAAACTGTCCAAAGAAGAAGCTTCTTGCTGCCTCCTGAGGAAGTGTCCGAGGCATATTCAGGTTCCCTTTCACCCGTAGCATTGTTTGTCCTATCAGATGCTGGACAGAATCAACAATTTTTTGGTCAACAGGATTTCCAGACGCGTCTGTGACAAGGAAAGTATCTTTAGATTTTCCATCCTTTGTCGATATCTCTGCTCTTCTCATGCACAAACCGTTCTCGCGAAGTATCCTGGTAATATCTGATGGGTGGCCAAATCGATCATCTGTATAAAGTTCCAATTCCAGGCCCTACAAGAAAACAAAACTTCTATGATCAAATCACGCGGAGATTACTGTGGGAAAGTAATTGATCAAGTGGTAAAACTAACCTCTGAGGCTCGCCTCTCGATTGCTGCTTCAAGACACGCTAGAACACGATTGTCGTTCAGCTTCTGAACTAATAGGGAATCCATCCACATGTTTGATATAATATTCCTACAAAATTGGTTATTTCCAGGACGAAGAGAGTGTGGAATGAATAAAAGTAGGAGTGGTGATAGTGGTAATTTACCTTATCTGGGATTTGTCAGTGAAACATAGTCATTGAATTATTGGTTTTTGTATGCAAAATTAAATTTTTATATTGAATTTAATTAATTTCAAAAGAAATTTCTTGCTTCTGGGTTTGGCGATATCAAAAATAATTCTGGTCATAGTAAGTTCATTGGCTAGCAAGAGACGTGTCAGTTTCTCTGAATTGTCTGGTCATCATCATCTTCAAACAACGAAATTAGTCGCCAGACACAAAGTAGATATAGTTGTCTGGCGCCACTTAAGCCTCCATTCGCGCTTCCTCTCTCTCTGCAACTTCACCAGAAAATGGCGTTAGCCCAAGTCTCCGCCTCTGTTTCCCTGTCCATGCACGGTACTATCTCTCTCTCGCTCTGTGTGCTGCGTTTTACATTTTGCATTAATCTCATGTATAAATACTTGGATTTTGCTGGCTGCAGATGCTTTTACTTTTAGGTCAGCAAAACCTCACATCATTTCTCGATTACCCATCTCGAGTCTTGCTAGAAGAAGCACCACCTTTGCCACTGGTTCTCCACTTCGTAAGATTGCTACTTCTATTACTTTTTTTCTTTTATCTGCCAGCTTTTATTAATGATATGCTGTAGCTATAATTAAGGCCAAGAGCATTGAATCTCCACTTTTTTTTGGTTTGTGAGTCAGAATATCTTTGGTCGGCTAAATTCTCAGTTTATACTTTGTACAAGATTTATCTGCGCGGTAGAGAATTTTCGGCGGGGCCGACAAGTACATTTTCGGTGCGAATTTGTCTTAAATTTCTGGGTTTTTTAAAGCTAAAATTACACTAACTAATAATTCTTAGTCTGGCCGAGATATTGTCTTCAACATCATCAGTTTTAAGTCAGGCAGTTTGTTTAATGAGTTCTAGAAAAGCAGTGCACTGTATTTCTAAGAACTCGGGGTTCTTTTAGTTGGCCTAAATGTCCTTGTGCCCTTTCATTTCCGAGCTTCGAACTTACAATTCTTACTTATTAAATCTTTATAGCTGCAAACGATATTCACTTGAAGGTTCCCTTTCAAATTTGGACTGTTTGACAATCAACAAAATGACATATTTGACTTTTTTTTTTTCCAGTTTCCTATGTCCTTTTAATTGCTATGATATATAGGCTGATATTTGTTGCTCTCTTTCAATTTCAACAGTATGGAGAATTTCTTCCCAAACTAAGTGTTCAAGCAGAGCAACTTCAGTTTCAGTAAGATGTGAGCAGAGTACTCAGCGAGGTAACAGTTTGGATGTATGGCTGGGCCGGCTTGCAATGGTTGGCTTTGCAGTGGCTATTAGTGTTGAAATAGCAACAGGCAAGGGACTGCTGGAGGTATGGCATGTCTTCGTGTTTTCTAAATCTTTTACAAGAAACAACTTTCTTTCAGATGCTAATATAATTTTTTTAAGTATCATTTTTGATCTCTGTACCTATAAGCCATGATACACAACTCAGGATTGACTAATGTGTTAATAGACAAAGAACTGGAAACCCTGTGCTGTAAAGAAGATGCCATAGAATCTTGGTTTGAGAAATCAATATTAGACAGTTTTAGTTTCTTTAAACTGTTTGAAAGGCTAAATTGAGGTTGCTCCCAAATGAAGCCAGATTATTCTTGCTTTATGTCTTGTTTGATTGCTTGGTTAGGTGGAAAACCCTTTGGCTGATATGCATTTTAGCTTTAGCGCCAGGCATAAAAATAAAAGAAAAACATCATTCTAGAAAGCACTTCCTCTTTCTGTGCTTTTAGACAAAGTAGCTTTTCGCTTTTGTCCCCTTAAAAGATTATGCTTCTTAAAGAAGCCGCTGCTGTTGAAGAGCAAAAAATGTAAAGCAAATGGCGTCTATAGAGCTTCATCATACCTTAGTACATCCTTCTCACCCCCAAGTTTACACACATTTAAATCCTTACCTGAAATTATGTTGTAGTCTCCAGCCCCCGGCACTCACAACCAACTCAAAAGAGTTATGTTCTTGTGAGCAATTATCTTACCGCATCCTCTTATAAGCATGCTTTCATGTATTTATCTTACTGCATCCATGTATATTTTTGTTTTGCAGAATTTTGGGCTTACAACACCCTTGCCTATTGTGGCCTTGGCAGTTACAGCAGTAGTTGGTGTTTTAACAGCTGTATTCATCTTCCAATCTGCTTCTAAAAGTTGATCACATTTGATGTTGCTTTTTGGTGTCTGTAAAGTCTGACTGAAGATGCTCATAGTTACATCTTTTTTTGGTTATTTAATTGTAATTGTCTAGTTGCCAACACTTGAAAATGTACTAATATGGAAATTTGTATGTGAAGGCTTCCCCCCTGTGTTGTTTTTGATACATGAATCTCACTGTTACGTGTGATTACATATAATCCGCCCCAATATAGAGCAAAATTGATTGAATCGTCATATGCTTCTCTTAGGTTATTTCTGCATACAATTACACTGGCAATTGTAATCAGTGAGAACAACGCCAGACACTCTCATGATATGACAATTTGAGTAGATTGTTTCTGGCTTAAAGATACTGCAAAAGGCAAGATAATTTGGCGTCGATCAGTTTTGCTAATAGGAAAATCAGTTAGGTGTTTATTTGGGGGATTCTCTTTGTCTTTGTTTGATGCATGCACAGGTTTATGCATTTGTGAAAGCTTAAGTATATTGTTTTCAACTTTCAGCCATTCAACAGACAGAATCTCACCCATTCCCACAACTGTGTTGAGTTTTTCCCGCTGGTTGGCTACAATTCATGGAAGTAATAAAATAGAATTTCTTCCCTCCTTACTTCTACCAGAACTTACTCTCTTATGCCTTTTCCACTCCACTTCTTAGATTTTCACAAAGGAAACGTTATCCTTCATGTTTATTCCTCAAATATTCAAGCATCTTCCATACTTTATATCTTGACTTTTGATTCAAGTTTGTTTTTGGGAGTTGGACTAAATTGTGTTATGGGAGATCTCTAAGTTTCTGATGGTAGGTCTTGATGCTTCTGGGAAGACAACAATTCTGTACAAGCTCGGGCATGGTGAGATTATTACAACTATACCCACAATTGACATAACCCCTACAAGCTCGGGCTTCTTGGTCTCATTCTCCCTCGACATGTATCTGTTTGCTTCTATTTCTTTCTGTCTGCTATATTTCTCTTAAGTTTCTTAAGGCTCTCCCTTGTATCGACTTTACTTTTGTTGGCGTAATGACTGTCGCAATCATTGTATTCCACGAATTACACTTAAAATTCTTGTCATTAAGAACTTGGAATACCAATTGTCACCGATTTCTGGGTTGATTCTTTCTTCAGCGAAAGGGATGGTTATCCTTCTCTACATACTCTAGCCTGAGATTGTTCAATCTACGAATAACTCAATGATCTCTTGCTCCATTTCTTATGTTCCAGGTTTTAATGTATAAACAGTAGAGTACAAAATATAAGCAGAAATTATGCAATCACCTAAGCGTGCACGGTATTTTCCCGGTCAAATCATCTCTTCATGATGTATTTGTATTTAATAAACAGTAATGCTACTCTAATCAACAGGAGAATAATTACCTTTATATGTTATGTGCCTGAAACGTTTAGGATTCTGGTAAGTGTGCAAATTTATGTCCTGCTGATGCCAAATCCCATATCTGCCAATGATCATGCCCTTCATTGTGTTTGCACATAATGGATAGGTTAACTTTGTAAGCCGCCCCCGAAAAAGGGCGCTAAAATTTGAGAAAATGCATAGCTTTTAAATTTTTAATCAGCGGGATAAAAATACCCCATTGCAAAGAAGGGTACCTATAATGGAGCATATCCAGATCACGAATTTCAGTAGGTTGACATTAAGGTCATTCATGTACAAAGTTGAGCAATGAGATCTCTTCAGGATTGACCCAATATTTTTTGGCCCCAAGAAGCAAATGATTGAAAGCCCACATATCCTGTTAGATATCCATGGATTGATCTCCAGGTGAATTCTTAGACTTCTCCCCCTTTTTCTTCTTACTCCCATTTTTATTTACCTTTTTCTTCGGTTGCACATCTGAAACAGGTTGAGTGCTCTCTATATGTTGACAAATGGCAGCCAACGGATCCACTTGGAATGCAGGATGGTTGAGAACTGTACTCAACTGTTTCCCTTCCCTCAATCTGTAATCAAAGTCCACACATGATTCAATGTCATGACAGAAAGGCATTAAGTGCAACAGAAAAATAAAACTGAATGAAGAAAATTGGATAACATGGAATTAGAGTACTCACATTAGTTTTTTCCTCGATTTGCAGTTCAGCTTGAACTCAGCTGCTGGAGTTGGTTGCCGAGACTTGAACTCTGGAAGGAATTCTGAGAGGGAGGAGAGGTCATATGCTTTCAATTTCTTCTGTCGACTTCTAAGTTTCTTCTGTTTGAAAACACACACACAAAAAAAAAAAGAATTAGCATACCACATATAATGAATATCATTAAAAGGTAAGAAGTTTTACAGCCAAATATAAGCAGTCCCAGCATATGCACTCAAACATACTAGCATGACAAATTTTGCATCATGCAAACATTGGTATTCATCCCCTCAAAATGTGCTATGTTGTCAAAAAAATGAACAAACAAAATAAAAAGATCAATTCAGTGCAAGCCCACACTTAATGATATTCTACATTAGATCATCATTGGACAACTTTTCCATCAAATTGACAATCATTACCTTCCTGTGTATTCATGTTGCAGCAAGCAGGTATAGCTAAAAGCAACTAACATTTTTTGGGGTAAAAGGAGTTTAAAAAGTACATGATGAAGATACTACTAGGCCATTTACACATGTTTGTTGTGTAAATTTGAATTTGTTTATTGTGCCAACATCACGAAATTTGAAATAAATGCACGACACATATTTTTGTTTATAGAATTTACACAAATTTTACTGTGCTAACAATCTATAAATTTCAAATAAATACTTGGCCACACATTATAAAATATCAATTTAAAAACAATAGTAATTCAACTTTTAGTTGAAGGAAAACACAGAAATTTGGAAGTAGCATTGTCACCTTTGTAATATTCTTTTTGGCAGTCAAGGAAGCAACGGTATCTCTGACCTCTGCACAAAAAAATAGTAAAACTTAATAAATGGAAGCATAAAACAATATATAAACTGTGTAAGATTTATATTAAGAAGTTTAGGCACATCACAACTATGGCAAAAAACTATAGTATGAAGATAGCTATCTTCAAGGAAGATCTACACATCCACAACGCCCAGCTTAGACAGTCAAAAGTACACATTTGAACCAAGATAGACAGACTCAATCTTATGCATATGGCTTAATCAATAAGAATGATTATAACATACCCTAAACCAAAATTTTGTAAGCTAAACAAAACTCGGTAAACTTGGCAATGATATCTTTGGATTCGCTTAAAAAGGTTCAATAACTACAATAGTTTACCCAAAAAAAATTCTATCTATACAAATTAACAACACTAATAAAGGTGAACAATGGATACTTCACTACTCATTTGTTAAATAAGCCAAGAAATTAAAGGTGCACCTGACAGAATAATTTGAACCAACTCTATACTTAGGAGAAAAGCTTAAAACAAAAACATGAGAACATTTTTACAAAACAAAATCTTCTAGTCATTTAACAGTAAAACTCATTCAAAAATGTACTTAAAGTAATTCTTTAGCCAACACAATTCCGTTGTCAAAGACCTTCAGCTATCATATTCAAAATATGATCATCCATATTAGTATCATTGTATAACTTTAAGAGTATCCACATAATCATATTAGGATCCTCACAGAACGAGAAAGAATACGTGCGTACGTACATACATACGTACAAGAGCATTCATAGCGAGGTTTTCATTGGGTTTCTCAATTTTTCACATATCAACTAACTGAGGCTGCAGATTTCATCAATTATAAAACTCACTGGCATAAAACTGAAGTTTCTTTTCGAATTTACGGTCGGCTTTGCTCGGCGATTCGGGTCTGCGTCAAATTTTCAGTAAGAATAGATGAGTCAAGATAAAATTTGTCCACCAACAGATGAAACTACGAACATATAAACAAACCCACAAAATAAATTGGCGAGAGAAATTCTTACTCTACGCTCGATTTTCTCGATTTGCTCGATTTGCTCGATTTTCCCATGATTATAGTTTACGACACTGTACTTACCAGCCTAAGATGCGATATTCACACACTAATAGATGGATGCTTTAAAGCTAACAAGATTAGGGCTTTGGATAGACGGTCAGCTGCTACAGAGACGACCGATTGAGAGTAGGCAGGGTTTTGTACCGATTTTGTTTTGGGTCAGTTTGGGCCTGTTAAAATAGATTGGGCCAAAATCGTGGTCTTGTTTCCCCGCCCACTAGAAAAGTGGAAATACGACGATTGAGCCACATTTTCTCGAGAAAATGTTTTCTTGCTTTGTACAGAACTACTGTGTCCTCCCATTTAGTTTCTAACTGTGATTTTTTAAAACAGAGAAAGAGAATGGCGGGAGCGGAGGGATTCGTTGAAGCAGACAATGCAGAGGCCATAATAACGAGAATCGAGCACAAATCTCGGAAGATCGAAAGCTTACTAAAACAGTAACGTTTATTGATCCTCTTAATTTCTCGGCTTTATAAGAAAAAAAAAACCCAAACACTAACACTAATTCTTGAGTTGGAGATCAGGTCTAAACCGGTGGAAGCTCTCAAAACTGCCCTGGAAGGCTCTCCTCCTAAGACTCAAGACGAGCGATGCAAGGTTCTTTCTTTACGATTCCTTCCTTTATCATTTTTTTTTTTTTTTTTGTAATTGTGATTGTTGAAGTAAATTGCGGGGCTGGTTTTGCAGTCGGCGAATTGGATAGTGGTTCACAGAGCAATCATGGCTATAAAGGATGTGGATGGCATGTTATCTTCTCTGGATCCTGAGTACTACGATATTCTGATGAAGTAAGTGCGTTATCTTTTCTTAATTGGATCTTCTACTTTAGTCCACCTGATTATGATTTTACACTCAATTTAGTGTCTAATTCTATGTTCTTTGCAGTTTCTGCAACCCTATTTTTGTTTATGTAGCCAGTTGAGATTATTTCTGTCTCGACCATGTTGGATGTAAATACTATTTCAATGGAAGAATCTATAAAGGGAAACTATCCCTTGTCAATAAAAATTGGGTGTAAGAACGATTTCATCTGTTTGGTTCTTTGGTGTTCATCTTGACAATGATCAAAAAGGAAGTTATTTTCTTTCGGAAAGTGGGTTGAATTTTAGCGTAGTTAGATGAAGTTCTGATAATTCTAGTGCAAGAAGGATAAAAATGAGTTTGATCAATAAGCTGGACGTTGGTGGCGGTTCTACTGCAGACAATGGAGTGACTGAAAAAAAAAAGTTAAAAAACAGAAATTTTTCTACAGCTTTACTTCACAGATATTTGGCTAAAAGTTTTGGGTCTTGTTGGGGACTAATAACAAAAAGTCAAGGCAGCTGATTGGAAAGAAAATTTGAAGAGGAAGAGGTAAGCAGGCATTATAGGCTGCTGGAAGGATAATCTTTCCAGGTTGTGGTGGTTTTTCTATTGCATCATTTCAAAAATGTTGGATCTCATTAAATGGGATGCCGTAAAGGTGTCTCAATGACTTCATGGTTAAGGTGTGGGAAGAATTTTAATAATCTAATTCCAAGTTTTGGATTGAGGATGGAGACATGCGGTTACACTTTCTTGGAGAAGATTCCTAGTTTTAAGTGGATAAAAATGATAATGCAATGTAATCGGAAGGAAACATGAGGAGTGAAAATAATGCAATGTAATCAGAAGGAAACATGAGGAGTGAAAGTGTTATTGAAACTAGTGTATCAGTTAAAGCTTCATCATGGCATCTCATGGTAAAGCTGAGACCACACAAGGAAATAGCATCTTTCAAGACTTATATGGTTACACTGTCTTGGAGAAGATACCTAGTTTTAAGTGGATAAAAATGATAATACAATGTAATCGGAAGGAGACATGGGGAGTGAAAGTGTTATTGAGATTACTGTATCATTTAAAGCTTCATCATGGCATCCTACGGCAAAGCTGAGATCACACATGGAAATAGCATCTTTCAAGACTTATATCACAGTACCATAGATGGATTGGAGACAGCTGAAATTTTCGTATTATGACCTGTTAATCATTGCATGCATAGTGATAATTTTATAACTTATTAATGGGCATAGTGCATATTTCTGTATGCTTTCTGGTTTTCTCTTAACAAGCCAGGTTCATGTTTGGTTTGGCATTGAAATTGTGAAGTAAACTGATTAATCCTTGGGACATTAGTTATTGGTTACCCACCTTTATGTTGGAAATTCAAAATATTGAGTCTTAATTTCTAAAATTTCCCCTGTGATGATATATTATGTACTCACTGTATACATTTTTGTTTACCCAAATATTTGTGGTGCCTGTTTGGATATGATGTTTCCAGGAAAGTGATTTAACCATTTGCTGGATCCTACTGCTGACTTGTGTGTGCACTATCTATTATATGTAAACTTTTAGGGGAGATAAGAAGGATCTATGGATTCTTGCTATAGTATATGCCCAAGAATATTAGAAGTCACTGGCATTTTGACGGCCTTTTATGTTTCTGAGTGCTGAACAATGTTCTGAAAATTTACAGGTACCTGTACAGGGGTTTGTCTACAGGCGATCGCCCCACCTGCGACCAGTGTCTGCGGATACATGAAAAATTGACAGAGAAAGCTGGTTTGGGATGCATACTGCGTTGCCTTGCAGACACTACAAATACAGTTTAAGTCCATTACTTCCTGGCATCTGAAAGCATGTTTGTTTCATCTGCCACCGTTTTCATTTACACATAAATGATGGAATGCAGATTATAGTAGGCTTCATCATTGTAATTGTGAATTTCTCATAAACGCTCTATGTCCAGAAGTTTTCTAGTTTTGGTTCAAAATACACTTAACATGTTGTCAATTTTTCTGGTTTCATATGTCCTTGAGCGCTTTCTTTATTCCTCAAATCTTCATGCTGCAAGCTGCCCGCAATTTTTTTTTTAACTCCTTCTGGGCAATTACCCTGTTATCTAGTTGCTTGCAATTTAAAGTACTGTGTCTTACATTGCTTTCCTTTTAATTGAAGAAATTCAGACTTCATCCTGTTGATTCTTGATAGTGCGGCGATTCACATGAATGCTGAATTGTTGGGGAATGTTAGGAATAAGCATCTTGGCAGCTGGTTTTTGTTCCATAGAGAATGAAACAATGCATGCTCAAAATTCAAAGCCAAACTTTTTCAGGGATGCCCTTGTCTCCTACCAACCTTCATCTGTGAACATATGATGAATTTTATGTGCTTATAAATTAATACATCTTGTAGTTCATAAACAATATCAATGCTCAACAGTTGACTCTTAGGGAAGATACTCCAATGTAATCAATCTCTAGTCATAGGTGATCAGAGTGAATGCTTATAATATTAGAAGATGTTAAAATCATTGAGATAAAGATTTTTGCCAGCTTTTTCCGTGAAAAAGAATCATGTAGTGTGTTTATTAATCCGTATCAATGATGGATTGGAATCGAAATGAGTTGAAATTAAAATTAAAATAAATTGTTTACTTTAATTGTAGAAATCAAAATTAGAAAAAAATATATTTTAAATTATTAAAATAATTTAATTAATTTTTAGCTCTATTATTATTGATATATTATAATAACTATAATTATTATTTAAAAAATTATTTTTATTAATAATTAATTACAATAATAATAATTTTGTTAATAATATAAAAATATTAATAAAAATAATATTAATGATTTTTTTTATAAGTTTAGATAATTTTATTCAAAAATTAAAAATAAAATAGATAATTTATTATTTTTATTTTTATATATTTTTTAAAAAAATATGAATAAAATAGGTAATTTATCATTTGAGTAAGAATAAATTATCCATTCCTAAGGGATGTGTTTATTAACAAGAAATTGAAATTTGAAATTCAAAATCGAAATGAATTCAATATTTACTTGTTAAAATAATGATGAAAATAAGAATCAAATATATGAGATCCACACATGAAAAATAAAAATTTAATTTAAAAAAGGGGTTGAAAATTAGATTCTCATTCTTAGAATTATTCATTTTACCCTCACTCAAATGATAAATTACTTATTTTATTTTTATTTTTTTAAAAAATATAAATTATAAAAATAATAAATTATTCATTTTATCTCCAATTTTTTTTAAATAAAATTATCTAAATTTACAAAAAATAATAATAATTAGTATTATTTTTATTAATATTTTTATAATTATTATTGTAATTAATTATTAATAAAATAATTTTTTAAATAATAATAATTAAGAGTATTTTAATAACTTAAAATAAATTTTTTATTTTAATTCTTATAATTAAAATAAATAATTTATTTATATATATATATTTATTATTCTAATCACAATTCAATTCAATTTTAACTCATTTCAATTTTAGTTTATTTCAATTACGAATTAATAAACACATTACTAATGTAAAACCGAATCTGGGTTTCCAGCAATATAAAAAAATTGGTAGTTGTAATATAACAGTCCAAGTATTGTGGATTGATCCAAAGGAAGTATTTGTTTGTGAATAGAGGGGGAAATAGACCCAGAAATCTCAGCCGGAAGTTATCTTGCTTGCTTAATAATCATCCATACAGTGTCTCTGATGGCTTAAATTTCAAGCTTAGCTAAAGGAATAATCGCAACCACCAGTCATGCTATGACTTGCAATACTGATGTTATTATCTTGATAGATCTTAAAAATTTGGGTGTTTTACTCAGTAATTGAGTTAGGCAAAAGCACATGCAATTGTCTTGTATCCTTGATATGTTTACACCCTTCCTTTCACATACAAGGGAGCCACACAGACAACACTTGTAATAGCCCATGAGTGGGGCATTTATGGACCTATGCAACAATGTTCTCTCATTTTGGAGGGCAGTTCCTTTCTCTTCAATCATGGTCCTCCATGCTTCAGTTTCACTCACTATAAACAGTCTTTGTTTGACCTTTGCCTTAACTGGCTACCACTTCCACCTACCTACTACTTTTAGGTCCACTGCCACTACCACTCACTGCCTCCGTCAAGAGCAAGAGGTTAGAAATGGAAGCCAATTGCTTTATGAAAACCATTTTTAATGATGCTTAAGCAGATTCTAATCCACTACTTTATCTAGCGCTTGGAAATAAGACCACTGTCTGACAGGTTACCAAACTTTCCCTGACATTGTCAGTTGCCACACTTTTCTTTTAACGAAAAGGTCCCAAGCGCATATGCAGAAAGAAAACAGTAAAAGAAAATCAGCGACAGACATGCCGGCAACAATTTCAAAGTTTTCACCTGCAAACTGTTCACACTTCACACTTTGCCTTGTTTTATTATAATCCAAGTGGGTAAACGGTTTGAAATGAAAATCCATCGAGTTTCACTCTTGAATGTGAAAACTGTTTTTCCATTTTGTTTTTACCCACAAGCTTTCTGAAACAATTTTTAATTTCGTTGAGTGTGAAAGTCAGCTTCTTCTTTTGATGGGCTTCTTCTTTTTACACCATGATCGAATGTGACAAAAGTTACACTTTTGCTTCAAGTTGAAGAGATCATCATTATTCATTAAACAAATTGATAAACTTTTACAAATTTCTGTACTTCATCTACATTATTTTTGTTGATTTAGGAAACAGAAAATGGAAAACAAAAATGAAAAATAAGTATTGTCTGAAACTGTGTTGACACTAGGGCCTTGGTTTTCCACCGTAAGCTTGCTTGCAAACAGATGAAGATTTTTGTGGAGGAGTGCACAGCTGAGAAGAACCTGGACATCCCTGTAGACAATTATCCCCAAAGCTACCATAAACCGACGCTTCGCCGGCGAAGAACCGCGCTGGTGGTTTACCGATCAAGAAATTCCCATCTAAGAACAGTCTCCTCAAAGACTTTATGTGACTGTATTCCAATGGGATGTTGCCACGTAACCGGTTGTAACGCATTGACAGAGACGACATAAGCTGATAATCGGCGAAGTTCACGGGTAAATACCCCTCGATTTTGTTGAACCCGAGATCAATCGCCACCAGGTCGCTGTTGCCGTTCGTGGGCTTAGAGATCTCGAGACGTATCAGGCTGTTATTGGCTAAGTTAACCTGTTGAAGTGCAGGCAAGAGAAAGAACCATGCTTGCAGTGTTCCACTGAAGGAGTTTTCACTGAGTTCGACGACTTCCAAGTGATTTAACCCGTCAAAAGCGGGTTTTGAGATAAACCCAGATAAAGAATTGCTCTTAAGAGCAAGTTCTCGTAAATTAGCTGGTAATTTTGGTAGTGTACCAGTGAGTTTGTTGTAACTCAGATCAAGTCTTCTCAAACTTGACATCAAGTATGTACTTTTTGAAAGAAACCCAGATAGAGAATTGTGTGAAAGGTCCAAAACATCAAGATTTTTGAGTTTTGTTACTGACTCAGGGACTGTTCCGGAGAACGAGTTGGATCGGAGAGTCAAGATTTGGAGATTTGAAAGAGAGGAAATGGAAGCTGGGATGGGGCCAAAAAAGTAGTTATCAGAGAGGTCAAGAATAGTGAGCTGGGTGAGACGGGAAATGAGTGGGCTGAGCTGACCGGAGTAACCGGTGGGATCAAGAGTGAGTTGGGTGACTCGAGTTGCGTCAGAAGAACAGAGGAGGCCACAAGTGAAGTGGGTTCGGCGGGGAAGGGCGCATGGGTCGGTGTTAAAGTCCCAAGAGGCCAAACATGACCATGGTGGGATTGAACTTGGCTTGATCGAAGCTTTGAAAGCTTTGAGAGCTGAGATATCTTGGGGTGAAGTTAGGGCCAGGCATAAAGAAAATTGAAGAAGAAGAAGAACAAAAGGAAGACAGCAATGACTGTTTAACATGGTGAAAGTTTCCATTTTTTGCCTTTGGTTCTATTCCGGGGGCTTTTATGCACATGGGATGGAAAGCATTAAACGATGTAGTTTACTTGATCAATGCATACACGTTCATCACATCTATGTATGTATGCATCTATGTATGTTTAGATATTTTATTAAAGAAGATTGGTTTAGTTGTCTTTAGGTTGTCCCCCTGGTCCTTGCATATCAACTTCTGATTTAGTTAAATGTATTTGGTGGACCATGACTTTGCCACTTTTCTAATCAAATTTCGCATTAGCACTCTTGGTCAATGCATAACCCTCCTTTAAATGCTTGCTAGTTTCTCACCTCTGATGCCCACTCTTGTTTCAGTGTCTACATTTTAGTTTGCCACTGCTTCAGAATTTCCCCATTGCCTGGACGGATTATGTCCCACTTAATGATGCAGATGTGATCTGCTTCAGGAAATCATTCTGGTGGAAGGCCTTAAACTTGATGGTGTCCCAACAGGATTATACAGTCTATTGCTTACATCTCAGGTTGGTGGGCACGGAAGCTTTATCCTTTACTGTCTATGTTTCTCTGGAATAGTTTCTGCATGTTTCATGCAATTATAATCTTATTCTCGACTGCTCCTTCACCTTTCTAAATGCAATTGATGTTACTTGAAGTTCCATTGATTATCTGATTCTGCTTATCACATGCTTCTTTGAATCAATTGACAAGCTAATGCAAATTGGTTATCTTTTTGCAGGAATCATTGATGGGTTCAGGAGGTATTGAATGAAAATATAAGTGAAAAGCGTCTTTAAAAGTGTTCAACAATTTGACCAAACTGCTCAACTATTCGAAACAATTTTGAAAAGTTGCTCAACAATCTATATCGCCACAAATTTCCTCTTCAGACGTGTCTTAATTTTTTACATTAACTAGAAACCTCTTAAGCATGGCTAAAACTACCGGTAACTCTCAGTTTCCGCCGCTACTCTTCTTAATAAGCTCAAACTCACCGTCGTCGCGACAAACGCCGTTTACCCTACGACTCTCGATTGCCCTCTGCCTGTCTGATATTAAAGCCGGTTCGGCGAGAGGTGTACGGCCGGATATTTGATATCAGCCACCGCTACACGAGCGACTTGCCATCGTGCGATACGGAGCATGAAGAAGGGATCGATTGTTACCTATCGAAAATGAAGACTGCAAGACATACGGGATTGTTGTACTTTCAAAACACTAAGAAAGACACAATCGTTACAAACAATAACCCTTGTGGGATGGTTATTGGTTACGATGTGGAAGCTGAGCAGATTCATTAACAAGTTTAACGCTGCCTAATTCGATATCTATAGAATTGCCTTCCATGGCAGACCTTTCTGGTTCAGTACATAATCTCAGAGTTTCGTCTTGATGTTGGTAAAAATATAGCAAACATGAAGTGGTGTAGATTATATGGCCCGCCGGTGCAGCAAACGTTAATGCATAGTTGTAAAGTGGAACCGCGTCCCGTAATGGATCGAAACCCAGATGAGAATGAGATAATCAGTGCAAGAAATGAACAGAGCTCTTAGAAAATCTTCCTCACAAGCAACTCCCTATTTATCAATGCTCATTGACACCGAAACCTGTAAACTTTTCTTTTATTTGTTTTCTCCAGGCTGATCTAATAGTTCAGCTAGTGCCTTTCAGTCTCCAGATTTCCAATAATCTGCAAGCGGTTAACGAGAACGAGCTTTTAGATGGAGAAGGGCAACATTCGCAAGAAGTGTAGCCTTGACCCTTCATGGCTACGTGATGCCATATTCGCATATTGCCATCCATGTTCCTTGAAAGCAACAGAAGCAGATGTATAAAATAGTATAGTATGTAAGACTTCCAGGCTGACTTACTGAAATAATGCAATGTAATAGACAACTTCTAAAAGTAAAATCACTGAACCAGAAGTCTTGATCCGAAATATTAGGGCAATTGCCAGTCACAACCTCACTCAAAAAATAATAGAGAGCCCCTAAGAACTAAGTAATTAATATTTCAGAGTTGCTCTGCAACTTGAGGAGTCCAATGGTTTACTTTAAGCTACGATTTTTTGTGCCAGTTCTCCTGATGATGATGCTAGTAACAGCGGAAGCAAAAACTCCGCAAGGAATTGCGAAGAACTCCAGCAATGCAAGATGTTTGATCAAGAAATACAAGCATTGTTATAATTTAGCGCATGTTTATGCCCCAAGGTTTTCCCTGATCAATGCACAGTTGAGTGCGTCTCTTGCATGCCTATTTGCTCAGGGTTTCAACTCCTTCACCAAATGATGATGACGATCACGGTGATGTTCATGGTGATGGTCAGAGCAATGGTAAAGGTGATGATCACGGTGATGATAAGGGTGATGATCATGGTGATGGTGGGGGCAATGGTAAGGGTAATGATGACGGTGATGATAATGGCAATGAGGGTGATGATCATGATGCTCCGGCAGTCTCTCCCACACCTTCAATTCCGGTTACACCAGTCCCATCGCCTCCTGCATATTCTCAGCCACAATCAACGCCTTCTCCAACACCCCCTTCATCTCCTACGCCATCAACTCCTTCAGCAACACCTCCTACTGCTACTCCCCCATCGCCTACAACTCCAACAACCAACACCAACACCATCAACTCCTTCTCCAACATCCCCTAGTACGAGTCCGACACCATCCTCGCCTAAATATCCAACACCCTCTACTCCTTCGCCATCGTATCCTACTCCGTCTCCCTCTACTCCTTCGCCATCGTATCCTACTCCGTCTCCCTCTACTCCCACTCCTCCATCGTCAGAAACGTCGCCAGCAACAGCCAGATGTAGAAACAGTTACTATCCCCAGTGTTACAATATGAACCGTGTATGCCCAAGAGCTTGCCCTCCCGAAAACCAAATTCCAAGTGGCAATCCACCAATGTCTCCATTGATAGAGCTGCTGAGACCAACAGTGTCATAGTCGAAGTTGAAGGGGAAATTCAAGATCACAGCAAAGGTTGTGCCAATTACCGAAGAAGACTCGAGAATTCACAACTATGGCATAACCAAATAAGATAGTTTCGCTCATTTTGATGTCGGATTCAAGCTTTATTCTTATAGACCAGACTACGTGACCAAAGAGGACATGGGTGCAAATATGCCTGTAATGGGTGGTGACAGGGACTTCGAAACTACAAGTCTGTTTGCTGCTCATTGTGCTGTTGCTCAGTTCAATGGCGCCGCCTTTGATGGTGAAGAATCGATGAAGGTTTTGCAGTTGCCAAGCTTGAGCTGTGATAGTGGCATCGCTACATGTTTAATGTTTTCACTTAAGTATTTTCATAGATGATAGAAGTCTGAATTACTATCATAATTACGGTTTATCTGCAGTATTAAGCTTTGAACAGAAAACGACACCGTTTTTACGCCTTTTAACAAGGCAGTTGACACCATAACAAAACCTCCCTCCTTTTGGGTTCTGGCGCACATTCTGACGAAACCCTCATTCTCGCCGAGCAACGAGAGAGAACAATGGATGGCGTGTCGTACCAGCGATTTCCCAAGGTCAAAATCCGCGAACTCAAAGACGATTATGTGAAGTTCGAGCTCCGCGACACCGACGCCTCGATGGCCAACGCGCTTCGGCGCGTTATGATCGCCGAGGTCCCTACCATAGCCATTGACCTCGTCGAAATCGAGGTCAATTCGTCAGTCCTCAATGACGAGTTTATTGCGCACCGCCTTGGCCTCATTCCGCTCACCAGTGAACGCGCCATGAGTATGCGCTTCTCTCGCGACTGCGATGCCTGTGACGGAGACGGTCAGTGCGAATTTTGCTCAGTCGAGTTCCATTTGAGAGCCAAGTGTCATTCCGACCAAACTTTGGATGTTACCAGTAAGGATTTGTACAGTTCCGATCATACGGTTGTTCCTGTCGATTTCGCTGATCCTGCTGCCTACGACTCCACTGATCAGCAAAGGTTAGTTTCATTTTACTTGTTTTAAGTATATCTAGAAATAAAGTTTATTTCTGTTTCGTTTTCTTGGCAAATATACTGAGCTAGTTTGTTTCCCGGATGCAAGCATCTTTGGTTTGGTCAAGTTTGTTGCTGTTAATATGTGCTGAGTTATTGATGTTTCAAAATCGTTCACTTTTGCTGGATGTTGCATTGCAACTATTCTGGGGTGTTTATGGTTCTCTACCCCACTCTCTTTTGTCCTGCTTAATATGGATTTGGAATTTTTAGTTCTATATTCTTGTTTGTATCGTCGTATTCTTTGTATGCTGTTGTGATGTTGCTAATATATGGCATTAAGAGTTTTGTAATTCCAACTTTTCTTAAATCCTTTCTCTAAGGTTTATTTGCTTATGTTTATTTATTCTCGATATAAAGTCCGTTGTTTTCTTCTTTGTTGCAAAATAAATAAACTTATTTATTTATTTATATTGAGTGATTGATAATTCTCAAGACTTTTTTCTTCTTTCTCCCTTGTTTTTTGCTCCCCCAACCCCCACAAAAGAATGTGATGCAACTGTGTTTCCTCTGTTAGGAATGTTGATTTTGAATGAAAAGGAATTAATATCTTGTGATGGGCTGTGTTATAAGTATCATATTTGAATGGTGTTGGTTTATTTGGCATTTAGGGGGATTATCATTGTAAAGTTGCGCCGTGGGCAAGAGTTGAGGCTGAGAGCAATAGCTAGAAAAGGGATTGGCAAAGATCATGCGAAATGGTCACCTGCTGCAACTGTCACTTTCATGTATGAACCAGAGATACACATCAATGAAGATTTGATGGAAACTCTGACACTTGAAGAGAAACAAAGCTGGGTTGAAAGTAGCCCAACCAAAGTGTTCGACATTGATCCCAATACTGGACAGGTTGCATTTTTTTATTCCTCTAAAGGTTTATGATTAATTTTACTCATTTAGTAAATCTATCACACATTTCACTTGTATGTTTAGAACTATGCCTGCTATTGTTGTAAAATGTGGGGATTTTTGAGCTAAAGAAAGTAATTGCTTGAGAGGGACTTTAGTTTTAGGGGCGCAATATTTAGCATTGTCTGTCTTCCACAGAATTATCATTTTGCAGTGAGTTGAGGATGTATGTGAAAGCCAACTTCGCACTAAGCAGGATCTATTATATGAATGACTGTTAGTTTACTCAGTTAAGAGCTCTCCAAAAATAATAATAGTAATAATAATAATAATAATAAATTGAAAAGGAAGAACAGGGAAGATTTGAAAGCAGAGAAAATACTTAGGGTCCATTGGCGAGTTCTAAAGAAAGAGCACTAAAATGCATAGTACTTTTTCTTTTGCTTTTTCTAGAAAAATCTATTAAAATACTGAATGTTATCTATAAAGTACTTTAAATTTTATTTTAATTAGTATGTAATTATGTAATAGTTTAAAAGTCATCTAATGCTAATTAAATTTGATAACACTTATATGGAGTAGATAACTAAACACATGGATAAGTGTTTATATTGTAATTTAGTACATATGTAGTGCTAATTAGCATTGCCAAACAGGCACTTATTAGTTTGAGTGGTTTTATGCAGATGGGTATGAATGTTTTGGATATGTTAGAGACCTTGTGCAATGTTGCTGTTGTCATTTAAGGAGCAAGACACTTTTATGGGTTCTTTTTTGTAGAATCAGAGTATCAATTTAGTTTCTCTCATTCTTTCTTAAGCTCTTAAAATCCTAAACTAAAATTATCATCAACTAAGATTTCAAATGGAAATGTTAAAATCTGTAACTTTTGGCGGGTAGGATGCATTCTTTGATGTCATTATGTAAACATTCCTTCTTTTTTCCAGTCAATTTATTCCTGTGTGTTTGGTGGAAAAAAATACTTCAAAGTTCAAAAGCCTCAAAGTGAATATCTTATACCTGTGCTTTTTGAATGTGTTGATTGTGTTCTTTCCCCTTCCCCCCCTTTTTAAGAAAACCAAAAAAATTAAATAAATAAAAATCTTTGTTCTTTCCTGCCGTTATCCACAGCCTAGATGCCAGTATACAGCTCACGTTATCATTAGTAGTCCACAATAAAGGAGGAAAGACTTTATTTTTTAGAGCAACGTTGGAGGTATCAAGGGGTGGGGTGGTGGGTGGGTATGGCATTTGAGCACGAAGTTTATTGGAGTAGTAGACAGGTTGTTAAATTTGCAGGTATGTTGAAGTTGTTGGATTTCAGGTTGCTGAAGCTATTATTGGGTCTGTCCTGCTGTACTTACACACAGTATGCAATGAAATTACTCAATGGGAAGCTGAAGCTACAAAACAGAGATGTCCTCGTGTGGGATTAGGAAATGTCTAGCAATTGTAATGCAGCATATGTGGAAATTATTTATTGTTTTAAGAAAAAGTGAACAATCCAGTATAATCGTCTTTGGAGAGTAGACGTCTAAGGAGAGTAACCTTTTGGAATTCATTTGGCGAGGTTAACTTGGATTTGACTTGCTATCTCTAAAAATAGCTATTGATGATTGTTTGGACTTGCTTGTGATTTAATTGTTTCTTTTGATGCATGGGTTCATTTAAAATCAGTTTGCCTTAACTTCTTGTGATCGCTTCATATCTTTTTTTAGGTGGTTGTGGTTGATCCTGAGGCATACACTTATGACGATGAAGTGATCAAGAAATCAGAAGCTATGGGGAAGCCAGGGCTTGTGGAGATTTATGGCAAAGAAGATAGTTTTATATTCACGGTGGAATCTACTGGTGCAATTAAAGCTTCTCAGCTGGTACTCAATGCCATAGAGATTCTGAAACAAAAGCTGGATGCAGTTCGGCTGTCTGAGGATACAGTAGACGCTGATGATCAGTTTGGTGAACTTGGAGCACATATGCGAGGAGGATGATTTGTTGGCAACAAGACAGATAAATTGCACTCTGATGAAGGGTCTACACAGTTGATCAACTTACAGAACTAACTCCATGTTTTAAGTAGTATTATGGATGAATCTCTTTCCTGCTATGTTCTTATATATCTGGTAGACAATTAGCCTTATATCTTTGCTTAACTTGAGATGTCAAAATGTTATTTAACTTCCGAAGTCAGCATGTAAGCAGTGCGTTTAAATGTTCTATAAGCTGGTGCACATTTTGAAAAAACTGTACGCTTTTTTGGTGTATATTTACCATCTTGAAGCTATCGTATGCTTCTGTTAGTGTAGGTTTCCGTTCCTGTTGGTGTCCTTGTGCATATGTTTCAGCATAACTCTGGCTCTGTTTGATGAAATTAATTGTGTGCAACTCATTCGTTGTTTTTCCCTCGTGGTAGCTGCTGCAGTACCTATCGAAATTTGTGCCTACAGCTTGTCATCACATTGCACATATTATATGAACGTGAAGTGGTGGGGGCATGTGCTTGCTGTTAGTCAAAGACATCAAGGGCTGGTTCGCGATTATCAAGTAGCATTTATGTGGGTGGGTTGGATTACCTTGAAACATGAATACCCGTTAAGTTGTTTGATCCTCAGAAGAAATGAAAATCAATGCTCGTAAAGTTTCAATAGAAACAATACTAGTTCCTACACTGTGATTTATAATCATTTCGAAGGTACAAGAATTTTAGCATTAACTTCTCTTCTCAAATGGTTCATGTAAGTATGAATTTGTTTATATCAAAAACTCCAGTTGTGTACTGGATACTAGATATATTTCAAGTCACGGGTTTCAAGTTATTGTGAATAACAGAAATGTGGTCCATCTATCTTAAATTCTGCCTGCAAGTAGTAGCAAAAATCAGAGCTACTTGAGGATATATGAATTCCCATTATGAAATTGATAGACTGATAGATAGTTTTTACATTGAACAAGGCTACAAACCAGGACAAAAATAAATAATTGAGAGAGGTTACCATAAGTGAGATGAATCTTATGTTACAATTGAAAGTGAAAGGTTAATACATAAGAATTAGCCCACAATTCATTGACTGCAGTTTGTAACAGTCAAAAGTGCTTTGGTAAAATTACTTGGTATGATCATAATTTTCTGGTTGCTTTGCCCGACTCTGTTTTTGGCATTTTCTTGAAAAGCCCGTGATTTAGCAAGAGAAAAACAGGAGGGTCTAATGTAAACGAAGGTTTAGGTAAAGATTGCTTTTGGTTGTGACAAAGGAACTACATGGTATAAAATACTCTATAAGCTGTTAGATAAAATAACTGATTGGGGGAATGGATGGGTCACTCTCTTTCTCTCTCTTTTCCATCCCGAAAGAAGATACCCAAATCTGTCTGAGGAAGCAGACATGCTTGCAGGTTTGCAGCCAAGTTTCACAGTTTTGGGACAAGGCTGGCTGAGACTGACCCTGGAAAACATCAAATACTCCTTTTGTCCCTTTCTCTCTGACCATGTAAAGGGACTCCTGAGGCCTCAAAGGAAAACCTATTAATGACTTTGCATTCAATTTTCTTTTTTAACCATATTAAATTTGTTTAAATTAATAAAAATAAAATTGAGTGCAATAACATATGCCCATCTACCCTTTCAGTTTATCCTATTTAAATATTACTCGGTCCTTCCACCCAAATTTCAATGGGAGTGCATGATATTACTGTAAAAGATTAGTTTATTAAATAATTTTATTTATTTATTTTTATAAATTTAAAATTAATTTATATTTATTCAATTTATATTCTATTCAATATAAAATATAATATTTTCACTCACTTAATTACATAACACTCTTATCACAATCAAATATATTTATTACAAACTAAATGTATATTGTTCATCATTTCATTATTCGAAGAATTCATATCTCTTATGATAATTTTTTATTGGAGCTCAAATAATAAGTGTATAAGATCTAGATGCGAATAAGAACTTGAATTTATTTTAATATGACTTGTCACAACTTGTAATTAATTCAATTGGTTAATTTGTTAAGTGGTATTATTTACGTACCTTTATAAGCACAATATCAATCTATATTTTATTTGATTGGGATGGGTCACAAAGCTCTATTCTTACCATTATTATTTTATATTAACATTTATTTATAGGTCTAACATTTAGACTCTATAGTGCAAGATTGTAATGAACTTCCATTCAGAACATATAAGCTCCAGGTAGTTGAACAGCCCTAGCTTGATCTCAGTTCATTTATTAGGCTTTCTCAGCATATGTTTATATGGAAAAGCTAAATTTTGAATCATAATGATATTCTCACATCATTGCAGGACAAACTAATCATCAAAATTAGGTAACCCTTAACCAAAACAAAGCCAAATTCAACTAAAGAAAGCTAAATGTTATTGTTATGATAGCCAATTTTGACCACAATTCTCATATCTTCTTCATTTCAGAGAGCTAAGTGAAGAGGGTATCATGTATTGTTGAAGCCCTTAATGAAGATAAGATAAGAGTATTCACAGCCTTGCTCTGGTCGGCTACATAACAAGGTTTAGATTGTTGGCATTGCATGAGATGGTGACAACTACGAATTTCTGAAATCTGTAACGCATTGGATGCTCAAGTGGGTTGCATCAACATTTACTATTTTTAACAGAAGGCATGACAAGACTTAGCACAGCTATATGATTCACGAAGTGTGCATGAAATGTAGAGGCAAGAAGGCAAGCAAATATTGACAGAAGCTTGGGGGCCCTGAATTTTCTGATTTTCTTTGGTGGGGTGCCAGGGCCACAGTCACAGATGCATTGCTGGCTTGCTGCATTAGGTCTCAGAAGCTAGCCCTCTCTCTGGTCTGGCCCCTGGGACCATATTTTTATATTTGAAAACCTCTCCAGATATCGAAATACATAATAAATAACTTGTTTGTTCAGTTACCTTGTAGGCTGTGACAGTTACTCTCTGGTTACAATGGAAAAAAAAAATCCATCTGGTGAACACTTCATGTTGTTGAAGTAAAAATTGCATACAATACAAGAATGATGTTTTACATTTATGTGAGAAAATCTTATGGTTATTCTATGTTAAGTTTTTATGTTCTAGACCGTATTCTAGTTTATTATAAGTGATTTTGTATATGTTTGAAATTAATTTGTTTAAACCAATAATATTTTTGGGACATTAGACACGGACAATTAGTTAAAGTTTTTAAAATTAAAATTTAAGATTAAAATAAGTTATAGATTAATTATTTTTTAATCAAATATTATATTCACTAAGATTACATTTTAAGAATTCGTCTAATATCTCTCAAAATTTAAGAATTATATTTTAAAAATTCGTTTAAAATCTCTTAAAATTTTAAATTTTTTTTTTATTTAAGTGTGCAAATAATTATAGATATTTAATATTTATATTATATTATACTATATAGATTAAAAAAAATTATTGTTTTGGGTAGTACTTTAGTCTAAAAGTTAGTATGCAATGCTCATATCACAATGCTACCATAAATTTTGGCTTCATATTTCTAATTGGAAAATTTGTAGAGACAGAGAGAGAAAGCCGTGGGAATGATTCCCATGTAAAATGTTGTAGACGGTGGAAACATTATTGAAAGTCTCATTTATTTGTTGTTGTTGTTATTATTATTATTATATGCAGTCAAGAGGACCATTGATTGCATGCCAATTGCCAAAGTTATGCTGGTAGAGATAGCTAAAGATGGCAAAAACCATAGCCATAGAAGGAAGCATTGTATGTTTTACTGGTGAGGAGTCCTATGAATGTTAACACTCACCATTTTCTCTAAATAAAACAAAACCCAACTGCAGCAGCAGCAGATTAGAGAGAGAAGAGAGAGAACCCCACCACTCCACACCACACACCCACAAATTTGGTCCTCTCTTAAGAAAAAGAAAAAAACTTTACAGCTGTGAGGGAAAGAAAAGAGCTGGAAGAAATTACAGAGGACTTTTGGTCCAAACTCCTGTAATTAAATATTAGAAAAGAACAGGTCAAAAGAAAGTGTATTTTTAGCTTGATCAGATTCAAGCAAGCAAAGCCTCCTCAGCATCAGGCCATGATCATATTATTCTACAATTATTGGTGTGGGGACAGACTCATCCTCCTTGATGTGCTTTGGCCTTTTGGTCCTTCCTTGGGAGCAAGCTGTTTCCCTTTGAAAAAACAAACTTACTTACTCTCACCCTCCTCTTTCTTCTGAATCATGCATTATTATTATTCTGAGCATTATAGCATGCATCTATTTTGCTTAACAACCTTAGATTGGAGAGTGGACAGAATATAAATTATAAATTAAAAGGAGGACCAAACCAAATCAAATCAAACCAAGACATCTCTCCCACAATATCAAAGATTTGTCTCCCAAATTCAAATTCCACCTTCTCTTGTTTAGCTTTTTCATAGGTTGAGTGATTGCCCACACTACACCCAACACCAATATCCCTACTCTCCCTCTCTTATCTTCATTGTTTTCTATTCTTTCCTTGTCTGTATTTGCTTTTGCAGGAGGGTTTTGAGCAAGTGCGTGTATACAACAAATATTGTCACCTATACTTGGTTTTATTCCAATACTAGTTGATTTAATTAATAAATTTTAAATTTTTAGCTCTATTTATACTAAAATTAAAGACGAATTTAGTTACATGAATTTTATATCCTTAAATTTTAAAGATAATTTTTGTGATAAATAATACAGATAATTGATTATAAATCAAATTTTAACTTATTTTTTAATTAGTCTAACATTTAAGTGAGTTTAACATTAAAATTAATAAGAATTATACTTTAAGAATTTATCAAATCTCTAAAAATTTAAAAAAACTCAACACCGGCTAAGCTTTTATCAAAATTAGAAAATAATGATGGGGTTGGCTTGCGCAATTTACTAATTATTGAAGGTGAATTATTTCTCCAATAAAGTGACACTACACTACACTAGCATGCACAGTGAAAATTCAATTACTTGCAAAGAATTAACCTCAGTGTACAACACGTGAAAAAAGCAGGAAGAATAATATACAAAGCCAGCTTGAAAGGGAAAACAAAAGCAAAGAAAACAAGAAAAACAAGCGAGGCAATGCGATGCAATTCAATGAATACTTTATTTCATATAAAAAGCATCCACTAAGGCATATTTTGGAGCAAAATGTGTCACCTTAGCTTAGAATACGCACGTAAACTTTGTACATTGCAGCAATTGCAAATGGGGTATCCCTTCCCTCCCCTCCCCTCCCCTCCCCTTATCTTCACTTTAGAATGGAAAGATTAAAGATTAGTTAGTCTAATCCAATTGGCATGCAGCAGTAAGGGAAGATTTGGCAAAATTTAATGTTTGCATATATAAAAGCTCGTAGAAACATTCCATTTGTTAAAGTGCAGATAACAAAGCATTTGGGAGAATTCTTTTGGGTCCCCTTTACTGCTGTTCATCTTGCTTTAACATTTTACAGCCACCGCAACAAAGGGAATTGAACAAGTTTGGCTCTTCTAACGAGGTCAAACCTCTTCTCTTCTCTTCGCCAATCGAATAATTTCTCTCATACCAAACCCCATAAAAGCCTCACTGGCCGACAAACTGTCTCTCCCTTCACATGCAAACAAACAAACCCCAAATTCTAAGCATTTCCCATCATAAATATTCAATCCTACATTAGATTTTGATATTATTTGTTCAAGTGTTTGCATTCCAACAGTAGATTTGAAGATGGGATAGGGTTGGGTTGGGTTTGTTTAGTTGAATATTGATTATGCATAAACCAAAAATGTTTTGAATATCATTGATATTATATAAATATGTCCACAAAAAGATAAAAGTATGCTAGCTCTTAAAAGAGATGGATACTTGTAGAAATAAATTAAAAGATGATGCTGCCGCTGCCTCCTGCATACATTCTTCTTCACTCTTTTGTTTCCCTTTTTCTTTTATCTTCTTGTGAATGCCATCCATCTCCACAATTTCTTGTGCTTTCCCAGCTGTGAAAGAAGTGGGCTTTATTCGAAAATAGTGTGGAGATTGTAAGGCAATTTAACACATAGCTATAATAATAAAAAAGAGGAGAGATTAATTTAACTTGGACTCCCAACAATGACCCTATTCAGAACTCTGCTCTTCTTAAAAAGTGGCTCTGCTGGCGATGATGATAAGACGGATGAAGATGATGATGATGTGGATGTGGATGTGGATGTGGATGTTGATGTTGACGATGATGGCCCCACTGACCATGAATCGTTTGAGCTTTCATCACAGCTAAACACGGCCGCATCAATCACGCCACCAGGGCTTTCTGGGATTGATGAAAACTTGCGCTTCCGTGGGTTCTCATTGCCATTGGATAGCTCCAGGATTAGCTTGAAACAGTCATTTACTTTTTCCTGTAGTTGAGTAATCATTATGTTAATGATCCATATCTTGTCTAAATAATTGCGTATTAATGACAATGATGGACTTAAATAATTAGATCTCAGATAATTAACAATGACAAGAACAAACAACAAATAATGATGCTAAACCTTGCTTATTTTGAGCACACCCAGAAGCTGGTTTTGGTAATCAATGGGATTCGAAGGCTCAACTTGGTCTATAACGTGCATCATTGTTGCAGTAGCCAACACAGAAGGAAGATAACTGACAGATCTTGAATCTAACAACAAATCATCAAAAGAAAAAACGTAAACAATTAACTACTCTTTATCTTTATTCTTGTTATTATCGAAAGATCTAAGCTAGGCTACTGTCAGATTAATATAGTCTTGTTATATTGATGGAATTCTTACCGGCGATTACAGTGAGAAGAAGACATTCACATTTGCGGAGAAACTCCCAGTGAAGAGTTGTCTTCAATCCAAGCCTTCGTATGATATGATCAAGAAATGAAATTGGAGTCACTGGATGCATCTTCCATTCAAGTGTTGAGAGAACCAAGAGCTCCATTCTCTCTATAGCTTTAGCCTCGAATACATACTTCGTTTCCTCCACCTAAACACGAAGACAGAAGCCCAGATTTCGACTGTTAGTTCAAAACCAATGGAAGAATAAAAAAAGGTTACGTAAACATGGATGTTAAAGGTTGTGTTTTTGCATACTTGGAGGTCTAGGAGAAGAGGCACTTGGGTTTCTTCCACCTTTGCAGCCAAAGAGAGACAGGTCACAGCCAAAAGCTGGATCATCCAAGGCTTATCTCTTTGAAAATGAAAGCTACAGATGAACCTATCAAGATAGTTAATGGCAAGTACGGCTGTGAGAGTTGTGAATCCGTAATGGGCATTGACCTTGAGAATCCGCTCCACAGCTTCACTACGAGCCATAATATTGAAACGGGTTTGCTGTTGCCGCAGCTGTTCTTTGGAGAAGAGAGACAGAAGCTCTTCATCTTCCCAGAACAAATCCTGTTCCAACAAAAGAAGTGAAAAAGAACAAGAGTTTTGTCCATCACGGCTCTCACCATATCCCTCTCCTTGCACAACCTCATCATCTTCCAACTCCCCTTCCTCACAGTAGAGTTCATCAATCAATAACGAAGAAGGGTTTTCTTCCTCATCAGGTAACTCTTGCTGCTGCCGCTGTAAAACTGCCATCTTCTTCAACAAAGAAGAAGTGTTCTAGCCCAGTGCACATTACACAAAGGAAAAGCTCATTTTCACACCCATTGCTGTCTCCCTTCTTCCCCTGTATTTGTGTGGAGTTGCAGACTTCAGAGAGAGAGAGAGAGAAGGGGGTAGAAGCTTTGGAAGAAGAAAATTGAGAAGAGAAAAAGGAAGAGATTGATCTGTATCAGAGGGAGTCTCGCTCCTTGGACTACTTTTGCTGACATATTTATATTTACAAACGAAATCTTTGTGCTTTCGGTGTGTGCTCCGTTGGCGGGCTGAAAATTTGCAATCGGCACACACATCAAGCGGGGCCCCACCCTCCTAATATTGATCGGAGGGCATAATAGGAATTTCATTTTCCAACTATTGGGTTTAAATATTACAATGAACGAATGGACAAAATTGTAATTTACTATAAGTATCTTCATCAGAGGGAAAATGGACAAAAAGACAATCCCCTCACTCCACGGGAGAGAACAAGACGCGCAGACCAGAGGCACGTGCATTCCACGCTACTAATTCCATGCTTAAAACGACCGGGGGGTGTTTTGTCTGGAAGTGGTATTTGGACCTTGTATTTCGATTACTGAGGAGCGTGTAGTACAATGTCTTTGACTGGAAGTGGTATNCTTGTATTTCGATTACTGAGGAGCGTGTAGTACAATGTCTTTGACTGGAAGTGGTATGAGAAACAGAAGAAGAAGAAGGGGGAGAAGCTGTCTCTTTAGTAGTTATAGTCTTTGTTTACTTGGATCGAAAAAGTCAAAGAAATGATGCCGTTTTGTCTGCGGCAATGACAGCCTGAGTCATAATGAGCCGTAGTCGTACGCTGTCCTTTCTCTGCACCTCCTCCTCCTCCTCTTTACGTGCAATGTTATCTATGAACTTCCGCTAAGCAATTAACCTTTCTACTTGTAATGATACAATTAATAGGTTAAATTTCGTTACTTAAAAATATTTTATTTAACAAATTTAATCTTTGATTTATTTATAATAATAAATTATCCTTTTAATGGGTATTATTAATTTTCTTAAAAAATTAAAAAAATTTATATATTCTTTTTTAAAAATTAATTATAATTAAAAAAATTAAATTACAAATTAATATCAATAAAAATTTAATTATTAATAAAGGTTAAAAGATTCCATTTAGTTCAATTTTGGTTGAATTCCAAAACTTGAAATCAAACCTATAAATATTGATTTAATTTAATTTTAAATTAAAAATAATAATTTTTATATTTAATTAATTATAAATTTAAAAATAAATATTATTTTTATATTAATTATATTTACACGAGTTATTATTTATTAATTAAAATAATTGATTTGATTATATTTTTTAATTTAAATTAAATTTAAATAAAAAATATTTTCAAATTCATGTCTTCTAATCTAATTTTCAATTTACCGTTACCCTCGGACAATCAATCAAAACCCTAGTTAGTTACTTGTTTCAGTCATTGTTTACATATATATGTGTCATGATATGATTGCAAGAATTTTGACTTGTTGGGTATGATTATTATTGTTAATATATATTCTGATCATGATGATCATACTCGATACATTTAATTTTGAATCAGTGAACCAAATTGGTTCTCTCTTCTACCTTTGTTAATGAGAAATAAAGTAATATTGCTTGTCAATGTCTTCTTCAACTCCACTCAACTACCCCAACTTCAGCTTTGCAAGAAGCACTTTTGAGTAACGGGGAATCGCTTTCAAACCCTCTTCATCCATCATCAATTATTTACACTCACATGGGTTTGACATAGTTAAAGGAAAACAAAGGAATTACCTTCCCCATCACAGCTTATTTATGAAGCTAACAGCTGAGCTTGACCTGACATTTTTGACTCTTCAACAGAGCTTGCTCTCAACCACTTATGGGAAAAAAAGAACAGATCCAGTAATGGAAGTGGAGCTAGCATATTTAATCGATTGTGGGATGGCTCCCACATTATTAAAGTAGAAAACCCTAACTAGAATCTGAGTACAACCACCCATCTTTGTTCAAATGTTCATGATCAACACCATCATGGTGGCTATGATCATGTCGGAATTACAGGTTTCAGGATTTGATGTGTACTTTGATCATCCGCGGAATATTGGGAAGTGCTTACAGTATATACATATATATTCACAAAGAGAAGAGAGAAGGATTTGACTATGTTGCATACATGTACACTTGTGCAGCCAAAAAATTTTATACTTTGGGCACTTGAATGGCTTTTGTAAAATTTAGAATTTAGAAAAAATATTAAAATATATAAAATAAATAATAAATTAATAAAAAAATTTAAAATATATTAAAAAATATATAAAATTTTTAATAAATACTACTTAAACAAAAGTGACAAATTTAAATCGATTTTTTAAAAATTTTAAAAAATAAATGGAAAGGTACATATGTGTACCAAAGCTAGAGAGAGAATAACTGGTTCTAATTTAAGAAGTCATGTCTTACAAGGCAGACCAATGACCAATCTTCATTGTATTACAGTTACTCATTTTTGGGACCTTGAACTGAGCTTGGAGGGAACTTTCAGGATTTCATTATGAGTACTTGCTGTCGTGTGTTAGTCCTGGTTCTGTCTTTTAACAGAGTACTTGCCTGTCTGAATACATTTTACCGTAACAACCACGACTGGATGTACCGAAAAGAATGTCAGTCAAATGAGCACTAATAGCATTTCTCCGGAGTTTCAACTTTCAACGCACCCAATCAGAACAGGAAGAGATTTCATAAATTCCAGCCACATTTGAGGGTACAATTATTTTAGGCCTCCGGCCAACTTATGATTTACAGAAGCGATAAGCTAGACACAGATTTTAAGGTACAAATGAACGAATAGATTGAAAATGGTGCACTTATACTTTGTAAGCAGGTTTATGTACAGTCTGATCCAAACATGTTCTGGAGTAAGTTACTCACTTTCGTAGTCGTCTTCATCTCCAAATGAGAAAACAGATGCATCAGCAGCCATTGCCTTGAATTCACTTTCTGCGTTGGCAACTTCAAGGCCCGTGGTAGCTCCCGTAGCAGCATCCTTCTTTGTCCCACTAGCAGCGCTAGTTGGTTGGAAGCTTGCATTTCCCAAAGAAAAATTTTCTGTGGCCTGTGCTAAATTTGCAACTTGATCCGGTTTTGTATTTGTTTCAGAACTGGAGGTAGTTGAAGCAGCTGCCCCAGCTGCAGAGGCTGCGGGAGCTTTCTTGCTTTTTGAACCAGCTTCCTCTGCTTCACTGTCCGAGAACACATCATCTTTTTCAGGATTTCCAGAGTCTTTATTTTCATTTGAAGCAGCTACACCCTGGCCAACTGAGGCAGGACCAGAACCTGAGGTTTCATCTGATTTATTGGTAATAGTTCCAGAGTTAACCCCAGCCGGAACAGGGCCATTATAATCCACTAATACAACCTCAACCTGGAAGCCAGGGGAAGGCAGTTTCCTCTGCACACATTCCATTCCCAAAAGGGATAAATGAAGTTAAATGTATGCAAAAAGAATAGAATGACACAAAGATCAATAATAACAACAAAAAGAACGGGCCCCTTGAATATAAAAGCTATATCCAAGGAGGGTGAAAGAAAAACAGCAGTAGAGGTAAGGTTATGAAAACTACAGCTCAACGGGGCATTGGTGCTGATGTTATCATATATTGATGACATGTTTCACATTTACCTTGTCAAACCCATCGAGATCATTGGTGTTTAGAATTTTTCTGTTTTCAATCATGGTTGTGTTTAACCAGCTGGAAAATTAAAAGAAAAAATAATCAGATTTTAACTTCACTGGATTAAGGTTAAACAGAAGATTAATACAATCACAGGAAGGCACACTACAAACCAGTAGAAATCTCCTTGGCGGTCATGAAAATGGACTTTGAAGTCCCCAGCCAACTCTGTCAAACCTGGCTCTCCAGGCAGGGCGAAGACCATAACTCCTTTCTTTGGAGCACTAAACCAAAAGTCTTCGGGCTGTGGAAAGATTTATGAAGGAATAAAGATGGTGAGAAGGATGCTTCAAGCACATTAACAAAATACTGGGGCATTCATTCAAAATGTCTAACTAATTGCTAGCAAAAGATACACCAACCTACCGACAAATCCTTAGTTCTTGGATGCTTTTTCGAGGAGAAGAGAACACCTGCATATAAAAGAGAATTAAAGAAAGATCAAACTATCAGATTAAAATTCCATTAATCATAAAAGAATTTCAAAAGCATGAACTTTTGGCTTTGTCACTCAAGCCCAATACTCCAGACAATATGTGAATAATGTGGCAAATAAAAAATATATCTGCTTTTAAATAGAAGTCCAGCAAGATCATAGGAAATTTAATAGTGGCAAGTGAAGACTAATAGTAAAATACCAATAGGTTTCTGCTTTTGTGTGTGTTAGCTTCTCTTGTAATAGAACCAATAATTCAACTAATCAAGATCGCATGGTCTCCGGATATGTGTTAGCTATCATGATCAATGAATAACATCAAACTCTCCTCAAGTGGTCTAACTGTTAGTGGACTAAATAAAAATGGAACGATGAAAGATAAAAACCATAAACATGCAAATGCTGTCAAGTTTCGCAAAAATGACCCGAAGAAAGGATAAGGAAAATATAGCCATGGCAATCCTAACAAGACAAAAGGTTGCAGAAAAAAAAAAAAAACTCTATTGATCACCAGCTGACATCAAAGATTAAGCAACTGCAGGAGAATTAATTAGACACAGATAGGATAAAATAACACACCATTATGATCAGAGACTGTTATATGGGGCCTGATCCAGTACGGACACCTGTGAAGCCGAAAGCCCCTAAGCATGCACCTGGACAACATGTAAGGACAGTTATCAGTACCTAAACAAAATCCAAAGGCAGAACGTTTGTCGAACCAAAAATTGATGCTGAGAGACATAGCCAGAGATATACCTACGCCCAGGCTGGTTCTCTCCGTTGAAGTATGTTAAGATACGTTCAAAGTATTTGACGTACCTCTGGAAAAACAAACCAAAAGATTTTTACACATGAAAATGCAACTATTTAAAAACACATGTTAAAGGGAGACTCACAATTTGACTTGGCAGAACAAGCCCTTTTCCATCCACACATCTTTTCTGGTTGTAGTAGTCAATAGATTCCTCGGCAGTGGGGAAGAACTGCAGAAGGACAGCAAAAATTATATACAATTCAAAAACAGTGCAGTCATACCAAAAAAAACAATATGAACAAACCACCAAGCTTATTAAAGCATCTTTCATGAACATGCTAGAAGTATCCAACCTTCAAGTACAGTAAAAGGCTTGAAATCATTAACCCTGTCCTTGCCATTCCAGCCTTACAGTGCACAACAACAACATTCTCAATATCTTCCTTCAACCACGAATACGCACTATGACAAAATGATATTATTAGTTGAATTGGGGGGCAGTTGTGGTCATCAAATGGGAAACTAGCCACCTGAAACCAAGATTTACATATATTAAATGTAACGAGCAGCCACAAAACTTCCCAACAACCATATACTCTTCAATCTGAACAGCCTGACCAAGTTCAATATCCAAACTGAAACATAAAAAAATAAATAAAGTTCAAGGTTTTAATAGCCATTTCTTCGGAGTTCAATGCAAAAGTTATACACAAACTCTATCTAAAAATATGAAAAGTAAATCTCAAGTATGAAACCCTTAAAAAAAAAATATGCTTTGACTCTTTTGAAGTAATTTACCACAATAGTTGTGATTGTTGATTATCCTTAAAGATACATGTAGTGTTTTAACATATGTAGGAGCTGCTAAGGCAGACATCAATTAACGGTGTTGGCACTTGGCAGTAAATCAATGAGGAGATTGATCTCTAAACAGTAAAATCTTTGCAATGAACATGTTTTGTTATCATAAAAAATAACCTTCAATTGATTTTACATTGATTATTGACCTATAATTCTTCACAATTTTACCTCATACAATATCCATGAAGAGGAAAAATGTTTACATCTGCATACCCCTTGTGACGGCAGCAAGGGTTTATTTTGTTTCCGAACCTAAGATTCTAACCAAATTATGCGGTGGCATATCATATTTTATTGAAGGAAAAACTCTTTCCAACAGAGATCTCAAACAGAGTACATTATCTTTGAGGGATCCATTAATTGATAAAAGTACGGAGTGAACAGATTCATTTTCCAAAAGCTTAACCACAGCCATAACCAGGCCACAATTGAGGCCACCATACCACAGTTCAGATCTTTACTATCCATAATGCGAAAATTTACCGTATTTCTTTGCTTCCGGTAAACTTAAGTCAAAAAGAAATCACACACCTTTCCTTCAAATAATGATGCATCATACAGCCTCTCCGAACAAAGATTGTACACTTTGTACTTGCCCTGAATATACAAAAGGATTGAAAGTAAGGCAAGGCATACCCATACATAGCAAGAAGACAAAGGTACAAACATCACTACACAGATATTTTATAAAAGTCCAACAAGAAGTAAAAACTCTTCACCTGATGATGGGTTTCAAAGAATTTAATCACTTCTTCCATGTGATTTCGGTAGAGTCCCTGGGTCACAAGTCTAAATTTATCACTAAAACGTAAATTAGTAAACTCATCTGTAAATCGTAGTTTAACTTTCTTACCTCAACATATCCAAAAAAACCTGAGCTCATATCACCAGCAGGGAATCCCATAGCAATTATATTCTCAGTGATATATGTCATATCCAAATCGAATCCTCCTTCCTGTATACAATGCATACGGTAAAAATAACATACAGTATGAAAATGATTGTGATATCAGCTTAAATATGAAAATGTTTCTTATTCTCATGGTACTTATATTTACAGTAGCAGAACAGCACAAAGAAAGTAGATATTGTTTGCATAATTGCACCTTTGAGTCAAAATCACATGAAACTTGTCTCTTATGACCTAAATCATATACCATGTCTTGTGTCTAGTGCAACATAAATGCTGAAAATCAATTTTTAAATCACACAAGGAAGAGAATGACAGAAAGCATGAGCACTGAAGTTCAGGACACTTTTATTCAAATAGAATAAAAAATTTAAAAAAAAAATCACAGCATCAAGAACTGCACCTGGTATCTACGTTTATTTTGAGACACCACATGTCGAGCCTTGACCTGTACAGCCTTGACTGCACTCTTAGATGAGTCAACCAACCCCTTCCTAATTGTTCCAATAAAACCAGGTTGTGTGGGTGTTAAAGTCCCCTCAGCGCTATCATCTGACACAGGAGATTTTGGAGATAAGCGCAGTCCCAAGCCACTAGTAAAACGTGAAAAGGATGATTTTCCAGAATTTCCAGTTGAATGGTCATCTTGTGTGCTAGCAAATGGCTGAGGAATTTTCAAATTTTTTGCCCATGCAGATATGCCAGCACCAGACAGCTTTGACGGTGCATCACTTGCAGAGTTATCTGTTCCAGAATCTGTAGTGGGAGAAGGTTTTACTTCAGGAGCCTTAAACAGAGGTGAATCAGCAGCTCCAGAATCCATTCCCGCTCCCTAGAGGTCTCAATTTGGTCTATGATCAAAGTTCACAAACCCGGCATTTAAATGTCCCAGAGTAGGAACTGCAAGCATATATATAATGAGTAATTATAACAATGAAGGAAAGAAAAAGCAATCATTCCACATGTGGGGCACGACAAGCACGGTATTTGCTGCCATGAACACAAAGACTTTAACCTCACAATTAGAAATAATTATTAAATTGGATGAGGAATAAATTTTTAACAGACTGAAAAAAATCCATATGATTTCGTTCATTTCTCTCATTTTATTCTTGAGTTCTCTTTCTGCTCTTATTATTATATCCATACAACATAAAGCAAGAAAAAAAGGGGGGACAGTAAAAATCACACTCATCCAACACAAAGAAGAAAAGTGAAACAGAAGTTAAAATGTTTGTGAGCTTTGTATTTCTGTACCATTCAAGCCCTGAATTCCCCAGCAATATCAATGCAGATACAGACTATAGAAACTTTGGCTGAAGTTTCTACAGTCTCAAATCAACTAATACTGACCAGAATCAACCCAAAAACTTTATCGGACTCCATGAAATCATAATTGTAATTTTTCCATAAGTTACAACACCAGCTAATGCAAAAAAACAAGTTTCATTACAGGCAAATACATCTTATAATCCTAACCATATAGCTTCACTAGACCACATTTTGCGATACAGTCAATAAAAGAGCACAACAATTCATTTATGCAACCCGTGATTAACAAAGCATAAAATATCCCTTCAGCCGAAACAACGATACAGTGCACTTTAAATTAAGTAAGTCGCATCCTAAATGGCAAAAATGACTATAGCCAGAAACTATTTTCTCTTCTTCTACAAAACCATTCGAAATATTCAGCTTTTGACATTCAATATACTAATGAACACCTCATATTTCCTACCAAAAACCAATTAAATGAAATCAATATAGAAAACAGTAAGCTAGAATGCTAAATTACTTCCACAATTGATCAAATTATCAAAATTACAGTTTATACTCCGCCGCTATGCTGCTTACAAATTTAGAAATGGAAAAACGACGAGGAACAACATTAATTTCATGTAAAACCAAAAATTAGAACTGAGAAATCGAACAATTCCAGATCTACAGCCAGGATCGTAACTTACCAAAATTGGAATCAGAATAAGATGAAGAAATTGGTGCAGAGGGTAACTTACCAAAATTGGAATCAGAATAAGATGAAGAAATTGGTGCAGAGGATCACACCAGTGAAGCCAAGCTAGCTAGGGTTCGAATTAGAGAGTCGGCTGAGAGAGATTCGCTTTTGTGACGATGCGGGCCACATGGTCAACACATGGGGTACGCTGATCTAGCAGAAACTGTCCGACGCGTAACAAGAGATGATGATAGATTATAATCGGACGGTAAGTGACGGTTTTCACTTCTTAAGAGTCGGATCTCGTAGAATTGATCACGTGATTAATTTAAACGGATCAGATTTTGTACAGTTTTTGTAATTATCGTAGGTTATAACGTCATTTCACATCCATTTTCAACTATTTGATTTTCCCACTTGAATTTTTATTGAAAATTAAAAATACAAAATACAAAATAATTATTCTCTTTTTTCTTAAATTTTATTTATTTTATATTTAAAAATTTTCAATAAATTTTAAATTTATAAAAATTAAATAAAAAATAATATTAATCCTCCCAACTATTTATCTTAAATCGTGATTATTATTAATTATATATATTTATTATTTAATAATTATCTTAATTTATATTAATTTAAATTTATAAATTTATGTCATTGTAATTAGTTATTACTAAAAATATGAAAAGTACCCACTTGTCCAAACAATTGTTGGTAACATAACAAGACTTGTAAGTTTGATGAAATGGTGATTATATTGGAATAATAATAGTTGACATGTACGTATAAGCATGCTAGTTTCCTTCTGAGAATTTATGGTAATTCATTAAACTTATGTACATAATCACCATGGCATTTTCAGCTTTGGTTTTTCAAATGGTTCTTCACTCAGCCACGAAATTAAACGATTTCCAGGCTTCTTAAGCAGTCAATGACTATGGATGCCACCCATCTGGCGAGGCCTAATGCTTCTTGCAGGAATTTGCTTCATTGATTTTATTGACAATGGGTTGTTGGTACTCTGCATCATTCAGTAATACACAATCAATGGGAAGAAGATATAAAAAAACCAGAAGAAAAATGGAGTTTGCAGGAGTTGTGATCAATGATAGTTACCATTCGGCAAGTTCCGGCTTTGAGGTCGCAAATGGGAAAATCGTGTGGGCAGCAACTGGAATGGTCTTCACAGCAGGTAGCAGATTGAAGAGGGCAGCATCCCCAGCCAAAGCAGAAGTTGCCATACTCGTAAATACAGCAGCAAGTGCTTCCCTCAGGGCAGGAGTAATAGTCGTCGCAGACAGTGGTGGGAGTGGGAGGAGGGTTTACCGGAGTTGGAGGAGAGGGACCGGGATTAGGAGGGTTCTGGCCCTTTTTTATGGGATATGAAGGCTCCATGGCAATGCCACACTTGCCGGTTTCTGTATTCACATTGCGTTGCATCTTGATATATCCACTCTCTCCCCAGTCAGGGCCCCATGAATTCCTCACAATCCAGTAGTCCAAACCACTATCTGTGCCATATCCAACAGCAACCACGCCATGGTCCAATTGTGTTCCACAGCGTCCAGTGAAAACGCCCTAAAAAAGATTTTCAACAAAAATCGTTTATTCCACAGCGTTCAGGTAAAAACGACTGAGAGATTAGGGCTTTACCGATTGGTAGAGTTGGAAAGCCCTGCCACCAGCTTCAATGGCGACACTAACTGGTTGATTTGCCACAGCCTTCTGCAAGGATTTCTCATCGTTCTCTGGAACATCTTCGTATCCGTCAATGGAAACGACCTTAGCATTTTTCTGCAAGGACAAAGACATGGCAGAAAATAATTGAGGACAGAATATCTTAAACTGTCCTTTGAAGAAAGAACATTGGAGATTTAAGAATTTGACACAAACCCTATTGGGATCACAGGTTATGTCAGCAGCCTTGTAAGGGTAATCGTTTTCAGTATCAATGCCACCATTTTGGATAATGAAATCGAAGGCATAATCCATGAGACCTCCATTGCAACCCTGGTTGTATGTTCTGTCACAATCAACCAGCTCCTGCTCCGACAAGGAGATTAAATCACCTGTTACAATCTTGTTTATCCCCTCCACTGCACCAATTGTTGAGAATGCCCAGCAACTCCCTTCATTCAAGATAATCCAATTTTTTGAGTTTCAGGAAGAAGAGAAATAGCAGCAGATGTTAATGGCTAAAGAATGAATAACTATAAGCCAATGGATAGCAAACTCAACAAACTGAAAATCTCCGATCTGATTCCCAGATTTAACTGAAACTTATGTTCTAATTTTCAATTGTTTGATTGACCGGAATTTATATGGCATACAATCGAGGAACAAAAACAAGAACACTCACCACATTGGCCTTGATCCTTAACAGGGACGACAGCACCTTTCTCTCTCCAATCCACAGACTCTGGCAACTCATCGCCTCCCTTAAACAAATACCTCTGGCTATTCACCTTCCCGTGAAGCCTATGAGCTCTCTTCCTCTGCATCTTCGCACCCAAATACATCGCTCTGAATTCTTCATTAGTCAAATCCGCAAACTTGTTCAATCCCACCTCATACGTCCTCTGAACCGCGTTATGTTCATCCACAAACTTCAGATTGTCCTTAAAGATCTCAAAACGCTTCTCCTTCTCGCCTAACGCATTATAATTCTTGCCGTATTTCACCAACCAGCTTTCATACATTTTTCTCATCTGGGATTCCGTCGGGTTCGTCGACCGGGAGCCATGCAATAGATCGTACTCGATGATGGACATGTCTAAGGCAAAAGACGATGCGAAAAACATCACCAAGAGAGCGGACTTTAACGCAACCATGTTTCTGAAAATCCCCATTGTTGTTGCAGAGAAATGGAGAGTTTGAAAGTGATACGAGGGTGAAGAATGAATGAATAATCCAACTGTCTATATACAAGAAGATGTGAAAGTGAAAGGAATCATTGGTGATTGGTTAACGAGAAAGCAGCTGCGTTGAAATCGGAGTTTCAGTGCGTCACGCTATGTCGTGGGACGGTGAAATCTGATCTGCCTTAATTTAGAGAAGGGGTTTTGTTTAATTGAGATTGTGATTGTGATGGTGACTGTTGATAAGCTTTTGACCGAACCTAGAGTTTGTAGGCAGATTCGGCATGGAAATCAATTAATGTTGGGTAGCTGCGGACAAGTGCCGGCCATGGATCATGTTTGGTTTTTTTTTTTTTTTTTACAGTGCCAATTATCAAACCAGTCATTGTAAAATACAAAAATTAATTTGATATGATGCATCTACTAATTATATCATATTAGTCCTTGTCCTTTGACGTCATCTATAATTAAACATATATACTTATTTGAATTTTCATTTTGTTATATTTTAATTCAGAGTTATAACAATGAAAGTTTGTGAATAGGTAAATTTTTGTTAATAGAAATAGATGGGTGGAGATTACTATAACATAGGTGATAAATATGTTAAGAGTGTCAATTTAAATTTTCGTATTAATTAAATATTAATTCGAATATAAATAATTTAATAATTATGTAAAATATTAAAAAATTTAATCGATACGATTATTAAATAATTAAATAATAGTAATCTTATCATTCGTTTAACTTTTTTTTATATTATAATATATTATTATAATAATTATAATTTTATTTACTCAAATGTAAATTAGTCTATTTTGAATATTTTTTAAAAAGTGATGAATATAATAATTTTTAAAAAAATATAAAAATAAATTATTGTATCATAAATCATTTAAATAATTAATTATATCATATTATTTATTTAATAATCGTATTATTTTATATGAATATAAATTCATAAATTTATCTTCAAATTTGTGTTGCGAGTCATGTCAAGAATTACTACAATCAAAATATATGGATTCAAATGTTGTTTATGTAAACTATATGGACTAATT
>CP135546.1:5972840-5987676 GCA_032402905.1 Khaya senegalensis | reverse complement strand
ATATAATTTATTATTATATTTTAATTAAATTTTAACACGTTTAATGATTAAAATTTAATGGTTAAGATTCGACAATTTTAGTAATCAAATTGTGTGGAGTCATGCATCAAATTTAGTTAAAAAAATAAATAAAATAAAGATAAACCGGACCCAGAGGAATCTGCCTTCCTAATTAGTGACTTTAGAGACCATCTATTTCTTATGGCTTGGAATGCTATGAATTACTGCACTTTGATCATCTTCTTCCTCCCTTGTTTCATCCTCTTAATGTGCCATGATTGTCACCGTCGATTCCATCAGTACCAGAAGTTTCAACCTTCCTAGACCAAAGGCTTGCAGTCGTTTATCCTGTAATTCAAACGTTCAAGAACACAAATATCAGATCCTTACAACATTACCAGCACTTGGATTGGATTGGATTGGATTGGATTTATGCAACTACACGGGGCTGTTAGTGGGAATCACCCACCCGACAATGGCACTGCCATCGCTCTTGCCTCCATTGATTTCTATGTATTTGAGCTTTCTTGCCCCCACACAAACTGATCTCCCTCTCTCTCCGTCCGGAACGTATGCTCGATTAAATTATATGTACGAGTAATAACATCCAGATCCCTAATCTTTATAACTTAACATGTTAAGAGGTAGTTTGATCAGGGGTTTGAGGACTTGTTTGCAATAATTGCACAAACTATTTTATTAATTAAGATTATGTAAGAATTGGAGATTGGGATGTTATTATGTGCTCGCGTGTTGTCTACTCTCGCCAATTCCAGGGAGCTCTCGTAATTTTCTTCCCCTGTCCGAAAAGCAGCTCTCTGCCAATAACGGAATGCGTTTCTAATCATAGACCTGGAGGCGCGTACAGCTGACTGGAACCCAGTTTCCTTGATTCGTAATCTTACAGTATTTCTTTTAACAGGATAGAAAGGGACAGACGTACTGCTTTAGTTTCCGTTAGTTTCGCTTCAACTTCTCTAACCACCGTCGCCACCCTACCGACAGTTTGTTCTCTGTTTGTTTGCCGAGAAAATCACAGGAAATTGAAGGATGCTCCCCTCTGCCATGCTTTGTTTTTATCTTAATTTTGTTTCAACACTCAGAAGAGTATACACAAGAAAACCTTTTGAAATTTCAGAACTTCAGACAATTTAAACCTGTATAGTTACACTACTATATTTAAAAAACTAGAATATGGTACAATTATAATCACAGGCACTATCTCTCAATCATCATGATCATCAGAAGATGATGGTGATGGCAGTGATGAAGATGATGGATTTCTGCAAAACTCAAACTTTGTCCCCTCCATTTTCTCCACCATGAAATGGCCTAATTTGTCCACCATCTCCACCAAGTTCTCTTCACACAAGAACTCCTCACTGTAAACCCTCTCAACTTCTCTATTAAAATCATGCACAAACACATGTGTCTTCTTCTCCTTTCCTCCCTGTTTCTTGCTTCTCGCCATTACAGCCGCCGTAAATATCGGTGCCATCCTCCCCGGCGCAGCCTGGAAGTATCCGCTTGGACCGTCGATTAAAATCACATCCCAATCAATATCGTATATATGATTCGGCATGTCGTTGATACCAAGTTTGCAATCAGAAAACAATAGATTTTGCACAGGCCTGCACTCGTCTTCGACTTGTTTTCTGGACAACAACAGCAGTTCTTTCATTTCCCTGACCTTGGTTGTGTACTGAACATCGTAAATCTCGATGTCAGGGTGATTTTTCTCGAAAGACTGGACCATGAACTCGTTCTCCCCAAGAAAAATCGTCTGGCCGTGGAAATTCAACGACTTCCAGAGAAGTGACTCGTGGGTGAGGCCGAAAATGAGGAAATTACAAGAGGGGGAGCAGCAGGAAAGAGCGTTGGCAATGACAGCAAGCTCTGCGGAGGACATGGTGGAGTTAGAGTTAGAAGTGTAGTGAAGCAAAGCAGCGGCGGTGGAGGAAGGGAAAGCTATGGAGGGAGAGGCGGAGGAGGAGGAGAAGGAAGTGGCGGCGGAGGAATTGACGGCGGTGGTGAAGAGAGTTCGAGTGAAAGCCAAGGCAAAGAAAGTGAAGATGAAGAGGAGATAAAAGCGGTGGTGGCTGTTAGGTTTGTGGATTGAAGGGTTGAGGAGAATTTGCTTTGCGTTAGTGTTGCTGTTCATCTCTGTCGCAAACTCACAGCAAACTAGACAAGGAGAAAGAGAAAATTAGAGTGTTTGGATCTTGAATTTCATAGACTGAAATTTTCCCGAGAAAGAGAGGAGAAATCACTGAGGAATTTCTGAAAACCACACGAACATCGAGGAGGGAGAGTGCTCAAAAACTGGACAGATGGAACCGGATATATATATATATATATTAATCAATAGTGTTACCGACCAATAACCCCAACATTTCTCTTAATTAAAGAAAACTTTTCCCACACACTATGTGCTTTATCCTTAATCTAGTTTAACTCCTGATTAAAAATTTTGAATTAATTTGTACCAAGTCCATGATTTGATGTCTTACCCAAGAACTAGAATCATGGAATATTGATATGGCAGATGCAGTCTACATATTTGGAATATAACTTTGGACCAGTTTCTTCATGATTTAATATGTGATTCTGATTATATCCACATGCTCTCCATCTAATCAAATATCAAACAATTAGTTAGCTGTTAATTTTGTTTTATACATGATTATTAGAAGTCCTAAACAACTCCTTGATTAAAAGGAGATGGGAAGTTCATCTGTAACTTTGAAGGTATGGCTTTGATTGCATACCTCGAAGTGGGGTTGTTTATGAATTTGGCCAACAAAGAAAATGAATTGAAACTCAAAGCTGTAAACGTAGAACAGCCAATGGACAATGGAAATTATCAGTCTTCTCCAGCTCCAAGCTTGTTGCTACCATTCACTTTTCCCGTAAGAAACAATATAAAGGCTTCAAGAAGAGAGCCATTGAACCAGATCTGTCTCCGTAATTAGGCTGGGCTGGATATATTATGGGTTTCACCCTTGGTTTGCCCAAACACAAACCCAAAACCATTGTGCAAACCTATTACCTGCTCCATCTTTTCTGCTTTGAAGTTGTGAAGCAAGCTAAATCAGTATCACAAGACGAATCTGGTTAATGTATTTGTCTGTGCAACACATCATTCGCAGTGCCTTTATCAGTGAGAAATGGAGGAATTTCCTTACATTTTGCTTTAAATTTGACAAATTTCATGTTTAAAATAACAGTACTATAAATTTCCTCACATCAATGAACTCAATTCTTCAATTAAAGCATTCAAATGGGAGTAAGATGAACCATCCTTTTCAACAGCCCTATTAGCCATCTCCCCAAGTACCTTGGCCCTGCCATTATTTTCATTCACCATAAGTTCGAGTACTTATTATCAACCCTAAAGACTAACATATTAATTTGTATTACCTACTCTCCTTTTATAAATTTAAGATTAATTCATATTTTATATATACAAATTATGATATTATTATTTATTAATTACTTAATATATTTATAACAATTCATTTAATTTGTATTATCATTTCTATCATTTTTAAAGAATACATATTTTACATAACAATTTTTTATTAGAACACTTATTATCAATCGAGCGCTAACTATTAATTTTAAAAAAAAAAAAATATTTTAAATAATGTTGTATACTTGTTCTTATAATCTCAAAATCAACTTTCATTGTAAAAATGCTCGGAGAAGGGCAGCCATGTTACCATAGGCAACCCGGCGGCCACTTCTCCCAAGAGTTGAATTCCGCCAACGATGGGTCACAAATCCTCCAATTGCTTCGTGATCAAGTATCAAAATTTGAGGCATCCATCCTCTCATAATTAGTACTCAGCCTTCCATTCTCTTGTCAAATCCTCGAGGCAACCCACCTCCACCTCCACCTCCATCTCCAATCCAATAGAGGTTCAATTATCTAGATTGTGTTGTACAACAAACTCGAATAAAGCAGAGAAAATAGCCCAAAACAAGTCCAAATATCATCAGCTGAGTTAATCAACACCCACTAATCACATTTCACTAAAATTTAATTATTATTTTTGAGGTATTTAAATAAGAGTGTAGTTTAGCTTCATGTGTGACTTCTAATTAATTTTACAATAATAATAATATAATAATCAAATCAAAGTGAATTTGGATAAATTCCTTTAAAATTATCAATTTTAGTTTAAGTTAAATTAAAAATAATTAAATATATATATAGAATCAAATTAATTTGACAAGTGTAAATTTAAAGGTTTGAGTTTAAATCAAAAATAAAATTCATTTTTAATTTTATTGATCTTAAATTGAAGAAAAAACGATTCTAATGCTGCAAAAAAGAAAGCACTAACAGGAACAGACAAGCTGCATGATTCTTGTAGGTTATTTAATTTCTCTGCATCCATGGAGACGCCAAGCTCAGTTCTTCAATTAAAGCATTCAAATCAGAGTAAGATGAACCTCCTTTTTCGACAGCTCTCTTTGCCATGTCCCCAAATGATCTGGCTTTGCTCCTCATATCCTCTGCCTTATCACCCACCATTATCTCTTTCACTGTATTTTGGATTGTTTCTCTCTTCACAAAGTCTCCCACAATTCTAGACCATTTCTGAGTACCGACAGCAACACCAATCTTGAGAACTTCAGTCACCAGCTTTTCGTTGTAAAATTGCTCCGCGGAGACAGGCCATGTTACCATTGGCACGCCGGCGGTGATTCCTTCGAGAGTTGAATTCCATCCACAATGGGTCACAAATCCTCCAGTTGCTTCGTGATCAAGTATCAAAACTTGAGGTGCCCATCCTCTTATGATCAGTCCTCTGCCTTCCGTTCTCTTCTCAAATCCTTCAGGCAGCCAATCTTCTTCACTGTTCTTGTTTTTCCTCACTACCCAAATGAATTGCTGCCCTGAAACTTCAAGAGCCATGGCAATCTCCATTAGCTGAGCAGAAGTAAAATTCGCAATGCTTCCAAAACATATGTAAATAACAGAATTGGGTTTCTTTGAATTCAGCCATTTCAAGCACTCATTTTCATCAATGGAAGCTTGTTTTCCCCTCAAAGCTTTATCTTCAAACTTCCTGTTGCACAGCGAAACAGGGCCTATATGCCATGCCTTCCTACCCAAAACATTCCTGTAATGATCAGCATAAGCCTGCTCAAGCTCATAACAGCTGTTAACCACAACACCATAGCTCTTTGTCTCTGATTCTCTCATTGCTTTCTTCAACCTGGTGATAGCGTTTTCTTCAACATCATATTTCATTTCATCGGACAATTGGTTTCGAGTAAACTTGATATCACCAGGAAGATTAGGCACAAGAAACGGTTCTGAATCCAAGGAGACTTTCTTGTGTGGCTCATATAGCGCCAGGGATGTCAATACACACAAAGAAAAGAAACTAATGCCATGAAACACCAACCTGGGAATCCCAAATTTGGCTGCAGAATCAGCGGCCCAGGGAAAGAACATATCAGCCACCAAACAATCTGGTTTACATTCTTGCAACAGCAGCTCAAGAGGTTCTTGGAGCATGGTTGTGGCCCGGAAAAACTTGCCAATCAATTCCATGTTCACTCCACCATTATTAGTGATTGCGTCCACATTTTCACATCCCTCTGGCAAACCTGCCTTTACAGAAGGAAATTCGATGATCTTCGTGTCAATCAAGACACCCATTTCATTAGCTCTCTCAATTGTTTTTGACAAGTAAGATGCATTTGCAGGAGTAGTGACTACAGTCGTTTTCACCCCTCGACTTGCAAACAGCTTGGCCATGTCAACAGATGGTATCATATGGCCATGAGCCATGAATGGAAAGAAGAACACACGAAGCTGACGAATTTCACTACCCATGCTCACTTCCGAGACAAATTTTATCAAGCAAACAGAGAAAAATTGCGCAAACACGAAGACAGATGATGAACAGAAACAGAAAACAAGTGAAAACAAGGAACAGGGCTCGTTTTCTCTACTCGTCGATGACCAAGTAAACGGAAATGAATGCAATAAATAGACCACAAGAATTGCCGACCAAGAAAAGAAACAAAACTTGGGCTTCTTCCTGGGATCCCTGTTTTCCAAAACGCACACGTCTGTGCATTCGTCACCCTTTTCTTTGTCAGCAAAACATCTGCTTCAAGGAAAAAGAATTTGCATCGCGTAACCTTCAATGGAAACTTACTGACAATAAATGGAAACAGATTCTGTCATAATATGCCAGCAAAACAACATCAGACCAGTTATAAATTCAAATATATATTATATTTTGGTCAAACACGGAACCGAACTAAACCAAGGAAAGAGAAAATGGATTTGAACACTCTCTCAAATATCGCCGCAGACTCTGTTAATTATGACGTAATCTCATACGTTTCATTACACCTTGTCACAGGAAGTCAAATCACATTTGACACAGAGACAACTAGTTGACTTATTGGGTGGATAGCAGTTTACTTAAGGCAAGCAAATCGAGTAACCAATAAGTAAATAGTAAGGATTTGGATTTTTTTTCTTTAATTTAATAAAATGATGTTATATAATATATATTTAATAATAAATAATTTAAATTATATCTTAAATTTATTAAAAATAAAAAAAAATTTAAAATTTAATTTTTTTAAATTTTATTAATTAAATAATTATATTATTAATATACTGACAGAGTAAATTTATGGTATTTAATACTTTCTCCTTTGCCTACATGTAAGAAGATGAATGGACTTACATTTAACATTTCGGTACAACTCTTGTCCGAAATTTGACTAATGTTCTTGAAACCAAACGACCTTTGGGACATAACTTATTAACATCAATTGGATAATATAATTAAGTTGTGTTTCCAAATTTTGTTTCAAATTTTAGTCAATATTGGTACCATTGAAGTTCCAATTCTATGTAAATGAATGGGGAGTTCTCATTTTTGTGCAGGTTTCTTTGGGACAAGCATTATTTCTTAATCCAAATTTTGCTTGGATTGAGATTGAAATTTCCTGGGAGGTAAGAATTCCAGGATTATTAGTAGTTGAAACTTCAGGATTCAATTTTTAATGAGATGATTGAGCTCCTGAATCAGGGCCTCAGCATCCATATACGACGATCCACCTTCTTCAACAGCTCTCTTGGCTTTCTGTCCAAGTTCTCCGGCTTTTCTCCTCATCTCCACCGCCTCCTCTTCGCTGCTCATCAGCCTTTTCACAGCCGTCGCCACCTTGTCTCTGCCCACAGCAGTAGCCTCATGGTTGTTCCACGACGCCCAGTTTACACTCCCCACTTTCACGCCAATCTTCAACACGTCTGTAATCAACTTCTCATTTGAAAACTGCTCTGCTGATATAGGCCACGTTATCATCGGTTCGCCGGCGCGCACACCTTCCATCGTCGAATTCCAGCCGCAGTGCGTCAGAAATCCGCCCACTGCTGCGTGTTCTATTATCAATAGCTGCGGTGCCCATCCTCTGATTATTAGTCCTTTCTTGGATTCTCTTATTCTTTATTCAAATCCGCTTGGAAGCAAATACTTCTCTTCATTTTCTTTCTCTTTTCCAGGGGATTGGGAGATCGTTCCAACTACACAAATGAACGAATGCTTGGAAGCCTCGAGATCTCCAGGAGCTGTTCTGGAGCTAACCGAGCTAAGCTTCCGAAACTGATGTAAAGAACTGAATTGGGTTCTTTAGAGTCGAGAAAGTTAAGAATTTGTTGGTCATCAATGGTGGTCTTTTGGCCTCTGTCAGCTTTATCTTCTACATTTCTATTACATAAAGAAACTGGACCAACGAGCCATGCCCTGTTTCCCAAATCTTTCCTGAAATCCTCCACATAATCTGTCTCCAATTCGACAAAACTGTTTGCAACAATTCTAAAACTGTTCTCTTCAGGTTTTGGCATCCTTTTAGGACCAAACCCGTGATGCTCTTGTCGTCTGGCAAACGTTGGAAGCTGAAATTTGGTCAATTCAATCCTATCACGAAGACCAGGAACCAGAAACGGTCATAATCAGAACTCACCTTCTCCTGAGCTACTTCCACGTGTTTTCTTGAACAAGCGATAGAAACAGCCATTACCACTAAACACAATTCTCGGAATGCCAAGACTGTCAATAACATCCGCAGACCAACGATGAACACATCATGAACTATGGCAGTCTGGATTGCACTCGAGAAGAAGTGCTTTAAGAGGTTCTTGAAGCATGGAAGTGTCAGTGTATGGCGGAGCAGACATGTCTGTGTCTGCAATCTCGACATCGTCTGGTAAAATCAGGGTCTTCATGGCGATGGGGAGGCTGGATTGTTGGTTCCGGTCGATGGATTTCTGGACAAAAAGGGCGTGTTTCGGGGTTGTGATAATGGTGGATATAGCACCATGAGAGGCAAAGATTCTGGCCATGTCTATCATGGGAATTTGGTGACCTCCCCCTACGTAAGGAAAGAAGAACATTTCAAATGGAGAATACTCTGAGTCCATTGATGCCATTGATGCAGACATAAAAACTGAACCCACGAATCCCGAAAAGAATGACTGCCTTAAACTTAAGCTGTAGAAATAAAGCAATAAACCTGTTGAATCGAAACCTTGTGCGTTCAGATTTCAAGTTGCAATTCTCACTGTCAGGTTCAATTTCAGACAGAATTAGCTTACCTCTAGGGTGACAATAGGGAGCAGATTACAAGGCACAGTCCATTATTATTCATAGTCTCCCTGTCGCATTGGATTTCTTTGACTTCATGAACAGTGAGCCGAAATTTCCGGCAGTGATATCCAATGTCATTTACATTATTACATAATAAGGGATTCAGCCCGAGCCCATTGGACCAAAATACCAGGGGGCGGAAATGCCTAAAGAATGTGGATCAACTTCTAATTCAAATCTTTATACGTAAATTATTTTCCCATGCATTTTAATAACCCTTTATTGGATAATATTAAAAAAATTCTATACATAATAGGACTGTTATGCTCTCGTCCCACTGTTACTTTCGGCTCTGCATGCTTGCCCACTGAAATACCAATCTTCAGCGCATCTATAACAAACTTTTCATTGTAGAATTGCCCGGACGTTAGAAGCCAAGTGATCATTGGCACACCTGCAGCAAGACCCTAATCCTGCCAACAGCTTCGTGTTCAAGAATCAGAAACTGTGCTGCCCCCATGTACGCTCATCCCTCTGTTTTACATCTCATCATCCTTTCTTCAAGTCCGTCGAGGAGCCAAGCTTCTTTTCCGTCGTTTTGCCTTGCTTTCAGAATCTAATATTCTTCCAACCACCCAAATAAATAGTTGGTTAGAATCCTTAAGACCGTGAGCGATTTACAGGAATCGTTCAGGAGCCATGCGAGGCAGGCTCCCAAAGCTGATGTAAAGTACGGAGTTGGGTTCTTTAGAATTTTAGCTAGCTTAGATAATTTTGTTCAACAGTCTTGGCTTGAATTCCCCTCTCTAATTTATCAATATCTCCTGTTGCAAAGAGACACCGGTCCTATGTGCCACACTCTCCTTCCCATCTTATTCTTGGAGTACTCTGCACACAGTGGCTCTAACTCACGAAAGCTGTTGACAACAACTCCAATAACTTTTAAGCTCAGAATCCAAGACCATGTTGAGAAACAAACTAAACCCAGTTCGGGTTTTGACTCAATCTGGTAACTTTGATATCGTTAACTCAATCTTGTCGGGTAGCCCTGGTAGCTTAAAAGGTTCACTGTCTGAAACAATGTTCTCACGGGGTGCATATTGTCTGACGCTCTCTTCAGCACAAAAAGGAGAAACAACCAGTTCCACGGAAGGCTATTCTTGGAACTCCAAGCCTGTTGGCAACATCAGCCACCAGTGGATGAAACATTTCGCCGACTATGCAATCAGGTCGTGCTCGGAGGAGGAGTTGCTCAAGTGGGTCTTGCAGCTTCGTCGTGGCCATGAAAAGCTTTGCAGACATCAACAGTGAGTAATAGCATGTTGGTTTTCACATCATGAGGCAAACCAAATCCTTCTGCAGGTAACTTGGTGTGTAAACTGATGCTGTGGCCTAATTGTTGGTCTCGCTGGATGGTTTTCTAGAAGAGATGAGCATTGTGGGGTGTTGTCACTATGGTGGCGGCTCTTACGCCTTGAGAGGTTAAAGCTCTGGCCAAATCCATCATTGGGATCAAGTGACCTCCTAATATACAAGGAAAGAAGAACATTTGTAGCATAAAGGATTGTGAATCCATGGATGTTGAAGAAGTTGATAGCAGCTTGGAAACTTTTTAATACACAGCTTTTACACCATGGGCATTGCCCCGACTAGTATAATGAAACAATCAAAGTTGCCTCATTAGGTACTCATAATCGCTAAGCAAAATACTTGTGTGTTGAAACAATGACACTCAGATCATAATAATGAATACTTAAATACACTAATAAGGTTGTAACACAATTACAAGAGGAAAAATTGTTTAAAATACAGAAAGTAGCTTGCACCGAATATCAAAATCTGATCCCTAGTTAATGGAATAGATTTTTTTCAAGCCTATATATACTACTTTTTACTGTGTCATTCTTGCTACAAAGCATTGAATATCAAGAAGGTTCTAAGTGCGAGAGATCAATAAACTGCCTGCCTCTAAATCCTGAGCTAGGACAAAATATATCAGGGATAACACAGAACTCTGTGCTTATATGCAACCCAATTAACTACCCAGACCTGACTGCATAACCGGTGGGTGCAAAAAGAATGGTAGCATAAATGTTATACAAAACCATGAATTTTATTTACCATGGTAATTATGTCAATCTTTCACCTGCACGTTTAATCTGTAGAGCAGCACTAACAACATTTCCTCTTGTGATGAGTCCAACCTTTGTGTTTAAACAGGGACAAATCAAAATCTATCTACTGGTAAGCATTCAAATAAATGAAATTGAAATGATATTGAAGTAAAAATTCTTACCAGCTTGCCATCACTATCTACGACTGGCAGTCTACGATATTTAGTTTCAAGCAACAACCTGCAATTAAAAAACTGTATTTAGTACATTCAACTGATTCAACTTTTTCCGGCTAGTTAGGAGTGACACATAAGAAGCACCAAAGTGCATCGGTTGATGCAGAATGTGATATTATAAACAATTCAGTGTCGTAATTTTGAAAATTAGGAATTTAACATGCAATTCCATTTCTTCAAAAGCTTCAAGTGAGGTGAGGAAAATGCACCATGTGGAATATGCTTGTGACTAATACTCTTTTCCTCTAATAATTGAAAATATACACTAATAATTTAGATTTTTAAACAGAAGAATTTAGAATGTTCATAAGTAAACAGTTTGTAAAAAAATCATTTAACAACTAAAAGATATTTGAAAAGCAGATGAATCCAATACCTAGCAGCATCTTCCAAGTTGGTTTCTTTGCGGACAACTAATGGAGCAGGTGTCATCAAATCACCAACAACTTTGCCATTCATCTTACTAAGCAGCCTCTGTATCTCGTTAAATGTCTGACACAAGTACACAAATCAGCAGTGGTGAGCCATCTTCCACATAGTTCATAGGAGGGAAACCCATTTGCCTTAAGATAGGCAACATGCACACACACAAAAGAAAAAAGAAGAGAACTGTAAGAGAGAGAGAGAGAGAGAGCGAAAGCACAACAAGATAACTCTAGTAATAGGCTAGATAACTGATTCAACATAAATCTCAAACTGTTCACCTCACCGGAAAGCACCAGGACCTGTGACACTCTCAACCACAACATCAGTTTGTGTACGAAGCCTCTGGTTAAGTCATAAAATGGCTGCCTTTTAAGAACCAAAGTTGGCTTATAAAACCCAAATTAAGCATATCGACTCTTGAGTAGGTTTTGCAATATGAACTGGAAATAAAGTAACAAGCTATTAATGATTTGACCTGCTAATCCACCAATGATGCAGCCCTAATTTTCATGATTTGACGATGTGATTAGTCTATGTTCCGATTTAACCATATTTTGTTTTTGTCAACAGTGATTCCATATAACTACAGTTTTTGGGATAAATAATACTACAATACAAATTCATTCTACTTTTAATTGTGCAAATGCTATCTACGGTTACATGCTGATAAAGTATCTGACGCAGTAATTTGGTGTTAGCTCTACATTAGTGCCTAGATTTGAGTGAATTCAACCCTACACCCATACCCGACAATCCCTATGACAATCCCCAGATTTGAGGAATACGTGCATATATGTGTTTACACGACCAGAATTGGTAATGTGCAGAAAAATTTATAGCAGTGCAAACAGTTACTTGGATGACAAAGATAATAACTAAAACAAGAGATAAAAAATTTACTCATTGACATAGCAATATCTAAAGTTAACTACTTTCAATCAAAACCCAAAGACACAAAAATTATATTTAAAAAAGAGATTCTCACATACTTTCCAAGAGCTGTTAACTTTAGGGAACAAGTTTGTGTCATTTTGATTGCCACCTGGTAGCCATAAAAAGAAATATCAGTAGCAGTTTCACAAGAAAATTTCAAGAGGATCCAAATGTAATACCAATATGAAAATTATCAAGTGCTAGTAAATCACTTATGAGCATAAGCAGTATCAAAGAACTGTGAACCAGAGAAATATCTAATGAGAATTACAAAATTAAATAAAACACCTTTAGAAAAACCCAGAGGCAAAGTAAGTAAGTAAGAGAGTAAGTGCGTTAGTGCGAAAGTATATAAGTGCATAAGCAAGTGTGCAAGTGCGTGAGTGCATAAGTGTGCAAGTGTGCAAGTGCGTGAGTGCATAAGTGTGCAAGTGCGTAAGTAAGAAAATCTGTATCAATGTACATTCACATTCTCTACAACGCATACTTCTCTGCCAAAGTTAAAGGCCAAAGGCCAAACTAAAATATTGAATGAATTGCGCACAGTCCTCTTGTACAGTATTTCTAACCAACAGTTTCTTCATTGAACAAATTCAAACAACCAGGGAGGAGGCAGAATACAAACAAGTATTACCTGAATCAAAACTGAAGATAAGATTATAGAATGGTTGCATAGTTCTCATATTACCTGATATGGAGTCAAGTGCTAACAAGTCGTAGTCTGAAACAACACCAACCTGCAGAGAAAATTAAGCAAAGTCAATGAGTTAAGCAATGCAGGCTCGCTTGCATTATATGTATCATGTTATCAAAGCATATCCGTATGATCTTGATCAAGGCATATGACAATTTGCCACTAAAAGTTAGCAAATATTGGGATTCATCAACAATGAATATTATCACAAAAGGATACAGTGTTACAAGAAAATGGACATGTCTTCAAAGACTCGATTTATCATCTACATAAAAGACATAGCAGGATTTAGTTCACTACCTATGGCATCTTAAAGTTCCCATTAGATAGAAAAAAAAAATTCTAATATTTTGAACAATATTTTCGTCATTTGCTCAAGGGTCAAGATCTCAAAAAGTTAGAGAGGAGATTAGCACTCTAAAAGTTATCATCCTTCTCAACGGGAAAACTGTTCCAGGCAGTAAATGAATATGAAGTGCAACATAATACACTAAGATCAGAGCTTCATTTGATTCCACAGCATATATACACACATTTGCACCATAGAATGGACTGATACACATTCAAATATCAATTAATGACCATACATTGTAAATCTATTATTCTCTCCCTATTGTTCTCTATTACTCCAAAGATAAGAGCCTCCAGAAACTAGAAAAAGAATCAACTACGAAGTAAAACTAGAAATGACATTAAAAGTAAACTATAATTACTGCGACAACAGAAAACTCATTATTTGCAATTACGATAGAGATCGTGTTCGTTTGGAGACAGAGAAACAAAAGGTAATCAAAATTACCAAATTCCAATCGTCATCGATCACAGGAAAACCAGTTATTCTCTTCTCCACGAGGCCCTCCAAAGCTGCAGTCACAATAGTTAATCATTAAGAACATGAATCAACAACAAGATACCAACACTAACACAAGCTCCTAACTGCCACAAACAAATACCTTCATCAACCGTAGTTGTAGTCTTCACAACATGTAAATCGTCTTTCCTTGTCATAAAATCACCAACTGTGTACGTTCCATTTCCTCGCTTAAAAACACAACGCACAAAGTTAAATCACAAATACGCACTCATTACTTGCAGTACAAATTTCACCAAGCTTTTACGTGAACAATTCACGAAAACAAGAACTTACAGGAACGGAGTTCGTGATCCCGAAGCCGTTGTGAGCAAAAGCCGGCGGCTCGTGAGAGAAAATACGTCGTCGTTTGGATATAGGCGGAAGTGCTACCACTACCGTCAACCGTAATTGACGGAGAGGAACGGCCGAACGAACACCGTGCGGCCTGGCGAGTGTGAGACAACACGGGATGGAAATCGAACTCATTTTTTATTTTTTTTTTTTCTTTTTCCACTTTCGTTTTCAATGATAAAATATTGAATAATTAAATAAATAAATAAATAATTAATTAATTAGTTTACTTGTGAATTAAGAAAGAGAGGACGATAAAGGAGCGTTGCCGTGCAGGGACTGAGATTCGATGAACAGAACAAGGAAGGAAGGAAGGGAGGGAAGGCGCACAGAGTGGCGTTGGTTGCGTGAGATAAGGAAGTGTCGAGAAAAAGTGGGAGACGGTGATTGGTGGGTGAGAATGACTTTTCAAGTCCCCACACGCGCCAATTGTGTTATTGGGACCCACAAATTCATTGCTATGTTTTGTTTTCAAATAATTAATTCTATAATAATAATAATTATTATTATTATTATAAATAATTTAAAAAAAATAATTTTCTATACAAAATTTGTATAAATACAAAAAATTTAGTTAATTTAATATTTAAAAAAAAAAT
>CP135546.1:5940739-5972576 GCA_032402905.1 Khaya senegalensis | reverse complement strand
TTTTGATATGATTTATTTAAATATTAATAAATTTATTTTAAATGCCTTTAAAATGTGATAAATTTAATTAATTTTTAAAATATAAAAAATATAAAATAAATTTATATAAATTAAATTAGTGAAATATAATTATTTTAATACTAATCTTTAAGGAACTCACAAATTAAAAAAAAAAAAGGATGCATATTTAATTATTTATCTACAAGCAGAGCTGGCATTAGGTTTTACCGGGGAAAGTGACAGTAATTTCAACTCGGTAAAAAGTAAATTTACATTTTTACCTTTTTCTTTTAAACGCTCCTTGTTACTGTAGTGCAGTCCAGCGCAGGGCTTTTTTCCTACCTGAAATTAACTGTACACATCACGCGCTCTTGCAGCGAGTGGTTTAATGCGAACTCTCACCAACCTAACCGCAAAGCCTTTAGCCCTTATCTTAATCCGGGTTTTTAACATATATGAACGAGTCATCTCGGCCCCACGAATCAGATCCAACGGCGGAGATCTCGTTATTTAGATATCTTAGGGTTTACACTATAAGAATCCGACAGCCTGCAGGATTTATTTTCAGTGCAGTTTAGCTGCCCTCTTTTTCCAAGTGTTTTTTGAAAAAAAAACTCATTCTCTGTCTCACTCTCACGCGCCGCCAGTCTCCGCCGGCGGCAGCCAACAATATCTTATCCTTCCTTACACTTCCCTCTCCTCCTTCCTCTATCCATCTGAAAAAGTCAAAAACGAAAAAAAAAAAAAAAAAGGCAAAACGGAAAGGACAAAACGCAGGCTTGAGTGCTCTTTGCTTCTGTCTCTTGTTTAGTTTCTACGGTTTATCAGGGTATTTTTGGGGTTCTGAATAACAAGAGGAGAGGGAAGAGAAAACCCCCCAAGAAAAAAGAAAAAAAAAAAAAGAAGAAGGGTTTTTGTTTGAGATGGCTCAGGTTCAAGCGCAGGGACAAGTTCAGGGCCAGAACGTCAATGGCGGTGGGGCCAATCAGTTTGGGACGACGTCGCTTTACGTGGGGGATTTGGAGGCCAACGTGACGGATTCGCAACTGTACGATCTGTTTAACCAGATTAGCCAGGTGGTTTCGGTTCGGGTTTGTAGGGACTTGAGCACCCGACGATCGCTCGGTTATGGATACGTTAATTATAGCAACGCACAGGATGGTTAGTTCTTTGCCTTTATGAATTTATGTTTTTTTTTCCATTTTTTTTTTCTTTTTGGTGAAATTAGTTGATTGGAAATGGCTTTACCTCTTATCGTCGGCGTGAAATTTTACTGTTGGTGTCAATAAGTGATTCACATGGTGTAATAATCGTCATATGTGGAAACTTATTCACAATCTCATAGAAGGCCTTGCATTATTCTTCACTTGGTGATTGGTTAAGCTTTGCTTGTTGAATGAACAATTGGGGGAAATTTGCTTTTGCCTATACTTCTTTGTGTTGATGGGAAACTAGGAATTGCTGTATTTTCATAGCTGAGTCGCTCGTGCAAGCGAAGGAAAAGATGTGATCGAAGGGAAGGGTGGCAGAGGGGTTATCCTCGGTTTGTCACCCCTTTCCAGTGCCTCATCACGTATTTGTATGGGTTTATTCTTGGTTTTCTCTCCTTTTGGGACATATCTTAACCACTCAGTTGAAATGCGATACGTGAAAAATTTTTAGTTGGTATACTTGTTTTTGGTTTGTCTACTTGAGGAGGTATGGTACTGGGTAGGCGATAGCCCGAGTTTTTAAGTGTCATACCGGCCTAAGTTTTCAAGCATTGATCTAGTCTACAGTAGTGAGTAGTAAAATTGATGGTTTGGGTTGTGAGGTTTGAACTTTTTGGTGTATTGGGCTTCTGATGCCTCTATTTCATTTCATCATTTGAAATTGTACTAATAGTTATGGACGCTGATAATACAAATGGCTGTGGTTGGTCATGCTTTGGAAGTTTCTTGACCTTCAGACAGATTATTCTTTTAATATTTGGCAGGCCAGATAAAGCACTAATTTACAAATCAAAGTAGTATTTTTTGAACATATTTGGTTGTTGAAATGCATAATTCCATTTTAGTTCACACGTTTGGATGAAAACCAGTGTGTGTTACAATTCTTCTAAGCTTGGGAAAGCAATTAAGTGTTTTGACCTCTATCTGTTTTATGTAATATCTCATTTTTTGGAATGGAAACTTGTTCCATAAGGTTTGATTTTGCGTGAAAAAAACAGTAATATGCTGATTTCTTACTAGGATCATATGACTGGTAACTTATGTGATTTTTTAAAATTATTTTTATAGATTTTTGGGGGAAGTTGCTCACCATCCTATAACATCCTTCTTCTTCGAACTTCATGAATATGATTTCAAAACATGAGCAAACCTCATACTTCCTTATAAATCTTTGGCTCTTGGGAAGTTCCTTGATCAACATGATGCAGTCACCAATTTAATATAAAGGAATTCTATATTTCTGGATGCACCTTTTGCATTGTGTTTAAATCTCACTGTTAATTTGTTGGAGTTGTTGACAGCTGCAAGGGCATTGGATGTGCTGAACTTCGCCCCTCTGAATGAAAAGCCCATTAGGATAATGTATTCACATCGCGACCCCACTCTTCGCAAAAGTGGGGCGGGCAATATATATATTAAGGTATTCATTTGTCATTATAATTTGTTTTCTGAATTTTCTCTTCCACTGTCTCATTTTCTTTTTCACTGTTTGTCTTTCAGCAAGTCTTGGAAAAACTATGGGGAAATGATAAAAAATATCATTAACTTTTTCACTTAGTTTTTGTTAAAGAATAATTGGGTGACAATAGAATGGAAAGTAGAGGTAATGATTTTAATCTCTCATAAAAAAACTAGAGAAAAAACTGATGGAGAATCTTTATGTTGTGTGAGGAGAGCATCACAGTAAGGTATTTTTACTATGGATGAACTTCGAAGCACATTGCCTTTTTGTGGACCAGAGTCACTGTTTTTGGAAAGGAGTGGTTACACCATCCATCCATGATTTTGAGTTTAATTTTAAACCTGAATGAGGAAGATACCATAAAATTCAAGCTTATTGGCATTAGTATGTCAAATAGTGTGTCAGCTTTTCTTTTTCTATTTTTTGTTTTAGTCTCCAATTTTCTTTATTTTCCTGTCCGACTTTTCAACCACTAAGTGTTAATTTGCTACCTGTTGTCGTGCGTTAACTTGACAGAACCTAGATAAGGCCATTGATCACAAAGCATTGCATGATACATTTTCTGCGTTCGGGAACATTCTCTCTTGCAAGGTAGCTACAGACTTCAATGGTCAGTCAAAAGGCTATGGTTTTGTGCAATTTGAAAGTGAGGAGTCTGCCCAAAAAGCTATTGAGACGTTAAATGGTATGCTGCTAAATGATAAACAAGTTTACGTGGGGCCCTTCCTCCGCAAACAGGAGAGAGACGGTGAAATCAGCAAGAACAAATTTACCAATGTCTACGTGAAGAATCTCTCAGAGTCGACCACTGAAGAAGATTTGCAAAAAACTTTTGGTGAATTTGGCCCACTTACCAGTGTTGTGATTATGAGGGATGGGGAAGGCAAATCAAAATGCTTTGGATTTGTCAACTTTGAGAACACAGATGATGCTGCTAGAGCTGTTGAGGCTCTTAATGGTAAAAAATTTGATGATAAGGACTGGTATGTTGGAAAAGCCCAGAAGAAATCTGAAAGGGAAGTGGAATTAAGACTTCGTTTTGAGCAGAATATGAAGGAGGCTGCAGACAAATTTCAGGGAGCAAACCTGTATATTAAAAATATAGATGATAGCATAGATGATGACAAACTTAAGCAGCTGTTCTCTCCATTTGGTAGCATCACCTCATGCAAGGTGTGTAGCATCTGTTTTATAAATGGTGATGTGCATACAGAATTTAACCTTGTTACTTTGGTGCCTGAAGCTTCATTTTAAATTTGAGTAGGTAATGCGAGACCCAAGTGGAATTAGTAGAGGATCAGGGTTTGTTGCATTCTCGACCCCTGATGAGGCAGCCAGAGCTGTAAGTAGATATGTTTGTGCACATTAATGAAGAAACTAACAAAAGCTGATAGATGTCTCTCAATTTTGACAGCTTGCGGAGATGAATGGCAAAATGGTAGTCTCCAAACCGTTATATGTGGCTCTTGCTCAAAGAAAGGAAGATAGAAGAGCCAGGTTGCAGGTATGTTCCCTCTGATGATGATGTTATTACTCCCAGGCAACTGAACCAGAAAAAAGGCTGGCATTTTTATGACAGCACATTGACAAATTTTTGCTACATAATGTTAGCACCTCAGTTACCTTTGTCATACAATAATGGCTTTCTTTTGTAATGAAACTATTTTACCGTGGAGCATGCACAGCTCAGACAAAAGACATGGGCACGCTGGATTTTTCTCCCTTTTAATCCTGAATGGTTTATGTGATGGCTGGTGGTTTTTCTGTCAACAATGAGTTTGTCCTGCTGATAACACTATCTTATGCTGTCATGTGTGTGTTTTTGTATTTTCATCTGCTGTTTATGCAGGCACAATTTTCTCAAATGCGGCCAGTTGCAATGACACCCTCTGTCGCTCCTCGTATGCCAATGTACCCTCCTGGTGGTCCAGGTCTTGGGCAACAAATATTTTATGGTCAAGGCCCACCTGCCATGATTCCTCCTCAGGTAACCCTTCTCTTCTGATATTCTCTTTATCAAACATTTGGTCAACTTTTCATTGTTGGATATTTTTAATATTTTCACTGCTGTTTAATTGATGGTCGAATTGTTACCTTTTGCATACAAATCAATTTATTACGTTTAACAGTGCTGTTTCTTATTATTCATTTATACCTCTGTCAGCCTGGATTTGGGTATCAGCAGCAACTTGTTCCTGGTATGAGTCCTGGTATGAGACCCGGTGCAGGCCCCATGCCGAATTTCTTTATGCCAATGGTTCAGCAGGGCCAGCAGGGTCAGCGTCCTAGTGGCAGACGAGCTGCAGCCATTCAGCAAACCCAGCCGCATGTTCCACTAATGCAGCAGCAGGTTGGCAATTCTATCACTTGTTCCTCCATGTAGGATGTGGTCTTGTATATGTATTACTTCTATACTAACTTGATATGATGACTTATTTAAATGGCAGATGCTTCCAAGGGGCCGTGTCTACCGTTACCCACCTGGACGCGGGATACCTGATGTTTCCATGCCTGGTGTTGCTGGAGGAATGTTATCTGTTCCATATGACATGGGTGCCATGCCTATGCGTGATGCAGCGATTTCTCAGCCAATTCCCATTGGGGCTTTGGCTTCTGCCCTTGCAAATGCTTCTCCTGAGCATCAGAGGACTGTAAGTGTTTAATTTCTATATCTCACTTATTTGCTCTGTGCTGGCCAAAAACTAGATAAAGTTTCCAATAGTTTGGTTACTACAGGGGGCTTTGTGGCTTTACCTATTTCCAAAGTTCTAATGGCAAAAATACTGGGATTGGTTCTCTTTCTGAGTTTTTCTGGTCACAGTTTCGGTAATTAGTACTACCTAGTAATGCTTAAATTTCACTTAGAGCTGGGAAAGGGAATAACAGTCATTCTGACACCGACTTAGTAGTCCTGGGAAGTCTGATGTATATGACTTCTGGGGTGAAGCTATAGTATTTGTACCAGCTGAATAACTGAGCTCTGTTTGCTGCTCCTATTTTGTAGATGCTGGGGGAGAGTCTTTACCCACTTGTTGAACAGCTGGAGACAGATGCAGCAGCTAAGGTTACAGGAATGCTATTGGAGATGGATCAGACTGAGGTTTTGCACTTGCTCGAGTCACCGGAAGCTCTGAAATCGAAGGTAGCTGAGGCAATGGAGGTATTGAGGAATGTTGCTCAGCAACAGCAGGGTGGTAATGTGGCTGATCAGCTGGCCTCATTGTCGTTGAATGATAACTTAGTTTCCTAAGTTACAAGCTGTGGTGTTTGAAATTATGCTATAGATTTGAATTCGTTCTAGATTTGGGCTTGGAAGTGAATGATTTGATAGGTTACTCGGCAACTGTTTTTGGTTCTGTTTATACCGTTGAGAGTTTTTAAGGATTTAATTTAAGAATTTGTGACATTGAGGATTTATATTTGTGTGGTGAGCATGATACTATTTCTCAGTTTTGGCTTTAATTAATTAGTTGGGATAAGACTAATAAGCTGGAAATTTAGTTCGGCCAGTGGGCAGGAGCATAGTTTCTTCAGGAGACTATGAAACTCATGCTCATGGAATTAACCTCTTATGGTTAATCCGCCAAAAGAAAAGTAAGATACATCTATGAGAAGTCTCATTCAATTTGATTGAGCATAACTGTACGAGTAAAATTACTGGATTTAGTTAAAGGTACTGGTGCGAGCTAAGCTGTAGAGGGCTTGGTCCATTGTTCAGAAGAAACCTCGACTTTCATATTCACACCAATGAATTATTTTTATAGCGGAGGCAAACTTTTGTCTACTAGACAAAGAGTGTAGATCATTATTGACAATGGCTCGAGCGCTTTCTCTACCCATCTACTCTCAAGCTCCTCTGGTGACTGAATCTAAGAAGCCACGCTTGACTCCTCCCGTTTACAAATACAATTCATGGTTATTGATATATTAAGATTAGGTTGATAAAAGGCATGTCTTCTCATGAACGACAACAATCCTAAGCAAAGGGAAAAGGCCAGATCAGTTAAAAACAAAAAATTAATTAAGATAAATTTCTGTGTCCTTAAGAAGGAAGAATCAAATAGAAATTACCACACAGAAGGCCACAAATTTTTTACGTACAATTGAGCAGCAAGCATCCTTCTTCAAATGTAAAGAATTAAGTCAAAAATGAAAACCAAGGACGGCACCAAGTCCCTTCCAATAATTCCATTAATAATAGCGAAACAGGCAGACGACCGACATAGGAAATATGGAAAGCAATACTTTGGACAGTACCTTTCATTGTTTTCCAAGTCAATTATATCATATCATATGCACAAGATTGACCATAACTAGAAGCTATCAACATAATTTTTAAAACAGAAAAAAAGAAAAAGAAGAGTTTCCAAATTACTTTAAAACCCCCACCATAAAGTCTCAATCACCTTTCAGTTAGCGCGCCTAAGTCTCAACCCTACATCAACTTCTCGGTCATATTGGATTGCACCAGTCCCCATCAACAAATTAGAATCCTGCATTTCTGAGGAAGTTCCTACCTCATTTTGCTTCTCCTGTGCTTCTCCAAAGTTATGAAGCCGGCGCCCGATGAGATATCGGTCATCGCGTATGGAGTTGTGAAGGTTGGTGAACCAGACATGGAATCTCTTTGCGCAGAAACATAACACGCTGAAGCAAAGACATCCCAGCCATGCAAAACGATAGACTGCTGAATTTACCACCAATGGGTACCCAAGCACAGGGAATACTCCTCTGGCTAGGACATAAGGTACGCACAGGGCTGTCAGCAACTTCATTATGATTGGAAACACAATCTCCCGGAGCACCCAAAGACCTTGAAGCCTTGAGAAACCATCTTCTCTCACCCTTTCGAATTTTACTCGCCAGCTATCATCTACCAGCGGCATCATGTGATCCAACATAACCTGTTACATGGGTAGAAGACTCTTATAATATATACATACTGAAACAAATTTCAAACATTTTAAACAATCTGCCGACAGGAAAGAATTGGAGATAACACAAGAAAGTTGGATATATCTATGATAATAAAACTTCAAAAACATAGATTCCACACATTACTATTGTGCAAGTTAAACTCCTCCAGAGCCTGAACATCACTACCCTCAAGTCATAAGCACAGAACATTTACTTTAGATCAAAACATAACTACGACAATTCCAGGTTACTGAATGGATTGTTGACAATCCATAAATCAGTCGTATATCAGAAAGGGTTGATGGAATGCAGACAAAAGACTCACCAATCTAGTCCAGATCTTCAGAAAAATGAGGCCCAAAGCCCAATCCTGATACAGGAGAAAAACTGGGCTTTCGTCCACAGGCACTCGCATTGGCACAATCACCAAGAGCTCGAACAGGAGCCCAATCAACACTGGAATGACAAAAATCTGGAACATAACAGCAAAGGGATTGAACATTTAGAATTCCAGCAACATATGAAAAACAATAAACAGGATCAATAACTACAACCTTACTAGTAAGAGAATGGTGACCAGAATAATCCTTACCCAAATTGCCAATAATGCAGAGCTCTTAACAACAATGCCACACCATTTCCAAATTTGGCTGAACAAAATTGCTGCTCTCTTTGTTCTAACATGCTCAATGGAATACCTGGCTCCAGCTACAACCGTCCAAATAACATAGCTTCCTATGATGAAAGCATATAGATCTACAAATGGGGTAAAGGAAAAATATATTAGCATTTCCATCCAAAAGCATGAAACATAGAAACTAAAAATCAATCCAATCTACAATGTTACCATTGCACTTAATGCCATGGGTAATTGGAAGGAGGGGAATAGCATTGAAAAGTGCACGTCCAAGTGAAATTGGTACAACTATCAAGCCAGAGTTAATGACAAGCAGAGTCATCCATGCAATCACTAGCAAAAGCACGATGCGAAGAACAAAGCCGTACCTGCTAAAATATAGAAATAGATAATAGTGGTAAGCAAAAGTGTAAGAGAACAACAAACACATACAATTATAACAAGGATATAGAAAAAACTAAACCACATAATAGAAGTCTGAGATGATGCAGAGGCTGAATGACAGCAAGGAAACAAAAATGTTATTACTAGAACCAATAAAAAGAACATCAAAAAGGCTTTCATTGGCACAATAAACTAGTTCCCCATTGACTTAGATTTTTGACATAGACCAGTGACAGATTTTGAACCATTAATCTAAGGGTAGGTAGGAATGCTGACTTGGCAGAAGTAAACACTTCTTTTTTACTTTAAATTGCAGCCATTGGATTACATGCATCCATGACTGGAAACTCATGTCTGAATTTAAGTGGAAAAAAAATCTAAGCTAAGAGAACCTCACCCTAAAAGTAATCAAACCTGCATCAATGACATCCTACATATATACAATCCACAATCATTCCAAATGAACAGTGTCTGGTCACTGCATAAATCAACGCTTCCGACATGAGGAACTTCAAAAATTAGCATAAAGAAGAAATGAATAGAGGGAAATATCAGGAAGTCTAAAAGAAAAAATAAATTTATATAGAATGTAATAATTACTAGTTTAAATATTTTACAATTTCACTAGGATGATACATGACATAGAACATGGACCACACATACGCCAGCAACACATTACATACTAGTGTCAGAACCAATTAAGTAATTCATGCACCAGAAGTTTCAACATAAGGAGTGTGTATTATGACATGCATCTGCAGCCTTAGTTCAAGGGTGCATGCGCAAAAATAAAAAAAAAAAAAGAAAGAAACCAAAACTAGGGAAAATTTTAATCAACTCTTATTCACACAATTATGTAAACAATACCCACTCATAAAGTAACATATGTAAGATGCCCTGCAACTTACTCTGAGTCAGATTGATCATCACCATCATATGCTTCTAAAAAATTCGAATTGTCTGATGCCACAATGCCTCTATTTAAATCCTCGATGAGTGGCATTCCAACTAGGGCTCGATCAGGTCCCAACGGTATTATCTGTGCTCCTTGCCTAATCTCAATGTTTCTATCATGCCTTATCTCCATATTTCCATTTTCCTGGCCACCACTGTCCTCAGGTCTGGGCAGCAAAAAGTCTGTAAGACCAAGTGCCCAGCCAACAGCAGTAAACCAATAGCGGAGAAGGGACTTAACTGTTGTGCGCAACTTGAAATGCTCAATGGCAAATGGAATGCAGATTTGGAAGAGAAGCATGTCAGCCGGTATTTCAGTGAATGGGTCAGATACCCTGCAATAAACAGTTGTGCATTTAGCAAACAAAGGTTATATATCAACAACGAAAGAAACTACAGCAAGAAACAGATGATGCCACTAAATCAGAAAGCGTCCGCTTACGATATGTCAAGAGGAAAAATGGAGGGAGCCACACGCATTGCAAGTTTGACTGGCAGAAATACCAGCATCACAATCAAACTACCATAAACTGCCACAGACAACAGAACTCTGCGAGCATGCTTGTGTACAGGATCATCAATTAGATCACGGAATGGATTGTAGTTTGGATCAGCAGGATCTCTAAGAAAGTACAGTACTCCATTACGCAGAACCTGCTCACAGCATAAGAAAAGGTCATAAGTGTAACAAACTCAGATTAATTTTCCAGAATTACAATAAGATGTCGAGCAATACCCCTCGAAGAAGGCTGACGAAGATGCTTATCTGTAACATGTACACAATACCTACAACCCAATGAACCAATGAGCTTGCCAAGGGAGAGACTGAAAAGAACTGAACTCTCTGAGACATTGACTTCCCAAACATCCTTATAGTGCAGACATCCAACCACCAACCACACATCAAAGGAAACACCCCAAGTTCAATGACCAAGAGGAAAGCAACCTTAATCATAGTCATCAAATGCCTCATTGCGGCCAAGAACTGCCTAAAGAGGGATGGAATTGTCTCTGCTATAGGAGCAATACCATAAAACCTTCCCCTTGTTAAAGGCTCACCCTTGGTATACCGAATCAAAGCAACAATGCCAAGGTAGAAAAAGACCAGAGAGAATATAAACATGTATCCTATAGCAAGTGTTGTAACATCAGAAAGCCGTGATGCTCCAATAGTTGCCCCTTTCAAGAGATCTGCTGAAAGTGGTGCACTTGTACTGTTAGCCGCTTCACTTATTCCACTAACATTTCTTTTTAACACATCAGCAACTTGCCCATGCAGACCACTTTCTTGTCCATCGGATGTCAGATTAGTCACCACACTTAATGCATTCTTCAATGTGATATTTGCTAAGGAAAGGGCTGTATCTGTAAGCGGCATGACTGATGACAATACTGGACCACTAGCAGAGGAGAAAATCCATGACATATAATACAGAATTATCCGACCTAATGAGAAGGGTAGAAAGATCACAACCCCAAGGAATATCATATTGCTAGCTAGAACCTGTAAAGGAGTAAAATCATGTCAAATGATGAAAAAATTCATAGCAGTGACACCCAAATAGTGGCAAATCAATCTAATAGCATAACAAACATAAAATGCTTTCTGTGATATGCAACCATTCAACAACTCCCAAGAAAAGCGAGAAAGAAAAGAATAAAAGGAGTAAAGTAAGACCACTGTGACATGATCATTTGCGAAACATAATGAATGAAGACAGAATAACCTAACTATATTTTTAACAGGCAAAAGAAAAAGAACAATGAATAGACTTACAGTAAATGCATTTTCAACCAAATGAAAAACAGGACCCTGCATGCCAACAAGCTCATCAAATGGTACATCCTCTGCCCCATCAGCATCGTCCAAACCATCAAACATCTGTTCAACATGGGCCTCAAGACGAGCTGCCTGCATCTCCCACCGTGCAGCAACATTTTCTGCATTCCTTCTTATCATTTGACCAGCTCCAGCAATAACTTGTGCTCCACCAGCATCTTCTACATTTCCTTCACCAGGAAAATTCCTATTAGCTTGCCCAGGTGGTCGCCTGGCAGCACGAGCAACATTCCTATCCCCTTCTTCCTCTCTCTCAGCATCTTGTCCTCCAAGCTCTCGTAAATGCCTGAAGTAATCTCTCAAAGAAGTGGCCCCAAGAAATATGAACACAATGCTAGCAGAAAGTAAGAAGCCATGTAGACAATCAGTAAGAATAACTGTAGTGGAGATATGACTTAAAAATAATCTTTGAGCTTCCCCGAAACTCCTCACAAAAGCCAACCGCCATATCCAAAATGTGATAAATGGTATGATGAGGAGCCAAACTGAGAGGACAAAACTAAGCCGTAGAAAGAATTGCAGGACATGGCAAGCTTTCATTGCCATCCCAACCACAAACTCCTGAAAAGGAAGCCTTGCTGGAGCATTCTCAGCATAAACAGGGGAGAAGGAAAATGCATGTTTACAAACCTAAAAACAGCACCAAGTACATTCAGTTAGATGAATAAGATAGAGCTCATCATAAGCATAATCAAGAGATGTGAAAGCAACAAAAAAAACTTTCCAGAATTTGTAAAATGCAAACCATAAATATCAAATTAAGTAACCCAATTAGCATGAAACATGATAAAGAAAATTCAACCTTCAATCTGTTAGCTGAAACCAAAGCAATGAGATCCATTCATTCTCGTTTCTATGTTTGGTTTCATTCACACATTTACTGCCCTAAATCAAAGGCTTCCAATGAATATCCACACTAATTATCTTGAAATATTCTTCTTGGTCATGCAATTAATCAAATCATGCAAAATTATGTGTCTACTACCATCCCCAAACCATGATCTTAAAATTCTCAACAAATTTAACTGACATAAGACCACTAAAGCAGAAACTTGTCTAATCATGAATGTAATATTTCCAGAGCAAGGGTGGTAGAAACCAAATTGAAATGTTATGCATTTGCACTAAAAACAGGAAACATAAAGGATTTCCTGCAGCATCTTCTCTAAGCTGTACTTCCATCCAAGCAAAAATTATGAAGAAACTTCTCAACTCTCTGTCAATCGTTTTTCATTTTCGTTTTCTCAATATTCCAAACCAAATAGTGCTAATCATCTACAACTTGCGCATCAAGCTCAAAACTCAATAAATAAATAAATAAATAAAATAAAGACCAGCACCGATCCAATCAAACCTAATCGAAATAACCTTTTTCTTCTTCTTCTTCCATATATCACCTACACAGCGAAACTGCAAGAATCTATTTTGCATTGAAAAGCCATATTTCAAGAATATCATACAATTCAAATATCATTAATCCACCAAAAAAATCTAAATCTTTATCTTCTTTCATCATCTTCGTTTGCTAATCAAATAACTAAATAAACCCTAATCAAAATTTAATTTTTCGAACATTTTCGTCAAAGCTAAAATAAAATAAAGCATCAAATACCCCTGCGAGAGGGGGAAAAACAAGAAAGAAGGGCAAAACCTCGCATTGGCGGGCGTTGCTGTGATTGAGCCACTGAAGAAGGCAATCCTGGTGCACAAACTTGATGCTTCCGCTACAAGCACAAGGATACCGCAACGGATTATCCGAATCTCCCGGATTCCGACAGATCCGGCACACGTCCTCCTCCTCCTCCTCCTCGTCATCGAACCTAGACGATCTCTTCTCTCTATCCTCCTCCGCCGCTCTCCTCATCGAAACCGACGACGAAGATGACGACGTTGAGGGCTCAGGAGACTCGGCGGACGACGAGGCGGAAGCAGTGACGCCACCGATCGATGATGTGGAGACGTCCATAGACGAACGCACGAGCGCACTGACTTAACTCACTGAGTTCGAGACACCTAGTCTGACGAATTAACCGGTCAAATGATTTATGCCTTCGAAATTGGATCTCGTATCATTTGAAGACGAAGACGGAGAAGGTTGGGTTGGGTTGAAGTTTTCGAGATCCGTGTCCCAAATTACCCCCGGATTCTGAGTTTTATCACGCCATTGTCGGTTACGACTTAGGATGCACGCGGCCTCCCTGGAGATTACGTGGAGGCAAACTATTGGCTTCTGTTTCGATAGTTTAAAGGACCGTTTTGAATTTTTACAGGACGGGAGAAACTAAGCCGGAGCAAAGAATTTCCTAATTTTAAATATATTTTTTTATACTATCATATATTTTTATAATATTTAAATTAATATATATTTAAAAATTAATTTAATTTATTTTAAATATAATTAAATATTTTATAAAAAATATTTAATATAATTAAATTTTAAATAATATTATATAAAAAATTATCATTATTAATTAAAATTAGACGGCGTTAGCACCAAAATTAACGGTCAATGTGATGAAATAATCCAGGGGCAGCAGTCAAAATTTTCGGGACTGGTTTGCAATACAATAAGCCAATCAATATTCTCCTAAAATTAATTCAAAAATTTATTGAAAATTTCTGGATAATAGAGTTGATGCATGTGATAACATTCAAAAGCGTTGAAGTCCAACGTTTGACTGAACGGGGTGGTTGTTGGAATTGCCGTTACGGGTGGCCAGTGTACAAGGCTTTTGAGATTTGGGTCGGGTCTATCTAGATATGGATATCTCCCAATACCCCATCCTTTTGTTAAGTTTGTCCACAGTGTTAAAATTAGGAAATGTTTTAGGACAGCTATCTTGTCTTAATCTATAATTAATGTCTAATTAAATGGGCCAGTTATAATGATTCCATAAAAGCACATTGATTACTAGCAACTATAACATTAAAACCATAAGTTATGTGTCATTTTATTGATTATGATATTAAATTAATTGTGTATTATTAATTATTTTTTTGGTTCAATATTAAGGTGGACAGCATCAGATTTTAAGAACTTGTCTGAATTTTTTAGAATTCAGAGTTGCTTGGGATTATAATAGCTAATTATATAAATGTGTTTAATACATGTTAACCAACTTCTAACAGGAGTAAACAGTAAATAGGAACCATGTAATGAGAACAGAATGTAAAGAAGATCACTTTCTGGACATTACATGATCAAAGCAACCAGTTCACTTTTAATTTCTCGAGCTATATTCTTTACTTTTTATCACCGCCGCTGCTTTCTTTAGTATGCAGGTCTACTCTCTCCATTCTCCTTCATGATTTTCATCTGCTTTTGTGGTCCAATTTGATCACACTCTGTAAATGTAATCTAGTATTGGCCATGCATTCTCTCATGGTTTCCTTTTTTACTTTTGCTTTTTTCTTTTTTGGGTTGGTGACTGAATTATTTTCTGATACACTGTCATTAGCAGCAATTAATAAGCTGTCGGTGGAATAGTGTTGGCATCCAATGTAACTTGTCCTTCCATTGCATTGCACTGCATGATTTGCAAGTGGTCTTTCTTTTCTTTTGCTTGCTTTCACCTTCATTTCTCTGGTTTCCTCTTTGCTTAGGCGCAAGTGGTTGATGATCAATGGACTGTTAGAACTCCATGCTACACTAGCGCAGCGCAGGTCAGAACTGTAAACATTTTCGTTCTTTTCTTGGTGGGATTTTTCTATAGTGGCATAAAAGCTTCAGTTTGTTCTTATATACTTCTGTTATGGAAGATGTGATTACCTGTGAATATTAATTCGTAGTTAATCGTTATGATGATTAAACTATTCAGGTATTGGCTCATTGTAGCTGTTAGGTGATTCGATGTGTCTTAATTGTCATGAGACCTCCATAACTTTTGTTATAACTTTAAGCAGATCTGTCTTTAAATTGTCAGTTTGAGTAAATTGGCCTTTACATTTAAGGTCATTAATGTAGCACAAACTGTTAGACCATTCAGTGTTTGTTATTATGTTATTGTGACTGTCACATCACTTTCAGTGTTTAGCTATATGATATTCTGATAAAGTGTTGTTTTACTCAATCAAAGTAACATTTGCAACTTAAAGATAATTAATGTGGTAGAGTTTTGATACGTTTACTGATAAGTACACAGATGCTGCTTGTTGATCGTTTGTTACTTCTGTTTATGCTTCTTGAAGCTAAAAATTAGCTAATTTTAGCAGCATGAGTTCTTCATCTGCTGTAATCAATTTCTTAATATCACACTCCTCCTGAGCTCTGACATCTATATACTGTCCATTCCTGTATCATGCTTGTAAACATAGGATATAATATGGCATTTGCCACATTTTGAGTTTTTAGTAAATCATTATTGTTTTACCAAAGATAGTGATAAACCAAATCAACGAAAAAGCCACAGTTGTAAGTTGCACTAAATTGCTAAGCAGAGGCAGTTCAGCAGAGTATGCTGTTATAAGTCCATTCATTAAATGACAGGATTCACTCTTTTAAGTGGTAATGCCACCAAAGTGAGTGTTGTGCTCTCTGACATTCCATTATCTAGTAAGCTAGTTTAAGTTATAGCATGTAATAATTATCTTAGTTGAATGGTTTTTGTGGTCATAACAACATGCTGCCTTTTCTCTTTCACACGTGTGTTTTAGGAAATTGCAGTTACCTGCAATTACTTCTTGGTTTTATGTCATCATTTTTTTTTGTTAAAGCAAGCGGATGAACATTGAGTCTGCCTTAGACTTCATACAAAGGCAGCAGTTGATTTGATTTTGAAGTGCCATTCTTCTTGTGTGCGCTGGGCTTCTGTATGCTGATGTTGCAGAAGTTGATGAATTAACTGCAATTGTGCTTAACGATCATACATTATTTCAGATATACCCCAAAACCACATTGTTACTAATGAAATCATTGAATTTAAGGACTTTCATGGGGCACAAACTATTGGTGGCCAATTTTACACATTTTGCCGTACTCGACTATATTTAGCTCAACTGAAATCTTCTTGTCGGATGAGAATGTTCTCACTTATATATGTTTAATTAATCATCACCTGGAGTGGTAAAGTAAAACTGTAATTTACAGAAACTAAAATCATGGACCAGGAGGCATGGGTTTGGAGTAAAAAATCTTCAGAAAAGACAATTGTGGCAACTGACAAAGTTGACGTTACTTCGAAACCAATTGATGAACAGGTAATGGAATCCTCTGTAGTTCATCCAACTTGTTTTCCACATATGAAACTTCTCCTTCCCCCTTGAGTTTTTTGTTTTTTGTATTCGGCTACCTGTACAAAAAATGTTTTCAGGTTCCTTGGAAATCTTCACACACTTAATATTTGTTTTTCGTTTCTTCCATTTTCCCTGTTTGTGTGAAAGAAGCTTGCACATTCATGCACTGAACCTTTTGTATGAGAGAGGTTGTAATTCTCGCGGATAAGATTCTGTTATTTCCTTACGTTCGGTACAGACATTGCTGACTGGAAAAGCAGTAAGACCAGAGAGATCGATGAAAAATCTTAATGAGAAATTAGCTTCAGTCCTCCTTGATTGTCATCCTAAAGAAGAGCCTGTGAGAGAACATGCAAAACTGGTACTAGAAGCCAATGCAGGTGATTTATATATTTGATTCTCTCTTGCATAATTTTTCCTTCAGAGACTATAGTACCTGCAGATCAAATCTGATGATCTTCTTTTTCGACTTTTCACTTTTCCTATTGGCTAATTCAATGAATAAATTTATCTTCTAGGCCAAGAAAAGCCAGAAGTGGAAGCAGAATTGGCGAAAAAAGAATTTGATGAATCTTCAAGGCTTCAACTGGCTGAAAATGAGAAATTAACTCATTCAGATGCTGCATTGATGAAATGTACGCAGCGCTTAAACTTTGTTCGAGAAGGAAAAGAGCAAAGGATACATGATGCTGTCATTAAGACATCGAGTGAGTTTGAAAAGGCAAAGAAAGAATTAGAAATGAGTTTAAGAGAGGCAAATGAAAGTAGTACCAAGTTGGCAGCTGAGAATAGCCATCTGAGTAAGGCCCTTGTAGTCAGAGAGAAATTGATTGAAGATCTAAGTAAACACAAGTCTCAGGCAGAAGCAGAATTTAATACACTAATGTCTAGATTAGATGCCACGGAAAAAGAAAATGAATTTTTGAAATATGAGTTTCGTGTTCTCGAGAAAGAGCTTGAGATTCGAAATGAGGAGATGGAATATACTCGCCAATCTGTTGAGGCAAGACATAAACAGCACCTGGAGAGTGTGAAGAAAATCAGAAAGTTAGAAACAGAATGTCAGACACTACGTCTTTTGGTGCAAAAAAAGCTTCCAGGTTCTGCTGCTTCTGAAAAGATGAAGAGTGAAGTTGAAATGCTGGGAAGGGCTCAAATGGATATGAGAAGTGGTAAGTTGAATCCTTCAACAGATTTGATTGTAAGAGAAGTCACCATGGGAAGCTCTCCTGAAATTTCCAGTACGAAGATCAGTCTGATAGAGCAATTACATGATATGGAAAAGGAAAACAAAACTCTGAAAGATATCGTGACCATGAAGAGCACTGAACTCCAGGCTTCAAGGATGATGTATTCAAGAACAGCTTCAAGATTATCATATGTTGAATCTCAGTTTAAAGATATATGCAAAGGTCAAAAGTCCATGGAACTGGCGAGGTGTGTCCCTATTTCAAGTGAACTTTCCGTAATGTCAATTGACAATGGCAGTCATGACGGGATTAGCTCATCTGGCTCTTGGGCTAATGCTCTAATTTCAGAACTGGAGCATTTCAAAGATGGGAAAATCAAGAATCAACTGGAAACTAAAGCTTCAGACATGAGCTTAATGGATGATTTTGTAGAGATGGAGAAATTAGCTATTGTTTCTATGGAAGCACCTTCTAGTGCTGGCACTAGCAAGGAATTAGTTCCTGTTGTACAAAGTGATTCCAATCTTACTGAGATGAAACAGGAGACCCACTCGAAAGAGGTTGCAACTGAAAAATCTTTTGACTGGCTTCAGGTTGTTTTGAATGCAATGTTGGAGCAAAGGCAAATTTCAAAGCAAAGTCTGGATGAGCTTCTTGAGCATATAAGAATTTCTTTGGGTTACGTAAATTATCGATCAGTCACTGGAGCTGATTCAGAAGCAGTCTCAAGCCATCCTCGAAAATCTCCTAATAAATTTCCAGTTGCACGTTCCTCGGATGGAGATTGTGGAATTGACGAAGGAATAAGCAGCCAACATTTTGAATCCGATCTCAGTGAGTCAATCTGTAAAATCATTGAGCTGATCGAAGGAGTTAATATAACATCTTCTGTCAGTCATCCCAACTCTGTAAATGTGTTCCAATGGAATCCTTCCGAATTAAGTGCTGTTTTGAAGAAGTTTGTGGGTGCTTGTAATGATCTATTGAGTGGAAAGGCTGATCTTCATAGATTTGTTGGGGAACTCTCACATGCTTTGGACTGGATTATGAACAACTGTATAGCCCCCAGAGATGCTTCCAATGATGCTTCCAATGCAAGGAACAAAATAAAGAAGCATTTTGGTTGGAATGAATCACCACGTGGTAACGAAGTTGGAGTTGAAGTAGATGGTTTACTTGTGGAATCAAGCACAGTTCACGTCACCAAAGAGCAATCTTCATGTTCGTGCTTGTTGCAACAAGAGTGTCAGGGTGAACTTCACGAGGAAAACAGGAGACTAAAAGATGCGTTGAACGGTATGGAAGCCAGGCTGAAGTCAGCTATTGATAAGAGCAAGGAACTGACAATACAACTTCGAGAATCAGAAGAACTTGTTGGAAGCTTAGAAACAGAAGTGAAAACTTTGAAAGAATCCAATGAAATTATGGAGGATCAGATTGAAAATCAAAAGTCAATCAATGAAGATCATGATACCCAGCTCACAGTTACCAAAGCTAAACTGAACGAGGTCTTCCAGAAGTTCTCATCCTTGGAAGCTGAACTGGAGTACAAAAATAATTGTTGCAAAGAACTAGAAGCAACAGGTCTTGAGCTTCAACTCCAGCTAGAGAGGTAAAACTAAATTTCTCGGTTTTCTTTCTGTAGTGGCTTCACAAAATGTTTATTGATCGGAAGACAAGATATAATTTTCTTATCATGTTAACTCACAGTGTTGCAAAGAAGGAAACACCGAAGTGCGGCATAAATCAGGAGGGAAAGCGATCCCAGAATGTAAGTTATTGACATTGTTATGCACTACTATCTTATTGCCTTTGTTTGTTGAAGCCGATTTGTACATCAGGTAGTCTACAAAATTAACCTTGAGAGCTGTCTCAGAACAGTGACACTACATCTGATGAATTGAACTTTGCGCCGTAGAATTGATCACTTCCATTTCATAATTCATGTTCATAATATGTCATGACTTCTGATATAAGTAGCTAGATTATTTTAAACATCAAACTGATAGGGAAGGAACCTCACCAATATTTGATCTTTCGATCCTCCACTACAAAAACTCGTGTTTGCAAAATGCATACTCTTTTAAGCAGTAAACCACTTTTGCTACTGCAAAAGGAAAAAAAAACTGTTGGAAACTGCATTGACATGAAAGCCCTTGTTATATTTTGCAGGGATGGGAGATCACAGCTGCTTCTGTAAAGTTGGCCGAGTGCCAAGAAACTATTCTAAACCTGGGCAAACAACTGAAGGCGATGGCTTCACCACGGGAAGCAGTATTTTTTGACAAGGTTTTCTCTACCACCAATCCTGCAATCAGTACAACCAATAACAAGAAGTTGAGCAAGCGCTTCTCCTTATGTGATCAAAAGCTGGCTGAAGATAGCACTAAAGTAGATCATGTAAAGTCTCCCAACAGTAAAGCAGCTCCAAGTGCTGAAGATGTGCTGAAACCATCACTTCTTCACTCCAGTGACTGTAATGCTTTGCACGCTCCTAATGTCCCAGGACATACTCCCGAAGCTCGTATTTCTTCAAAGAATAAAACCAGGGATACTGCAGTTGGATCCATGGCTATTGCGCCTACTAAAAAACGAGGAGTTGGCTTTCTAATGAAACTACTGTTGAGAAGGAAGAAAGGGAACAGCAAGAATTCTCGATCCTTAGCCAAGGTCTGAAATATAAGAAGATAAACAAGCCAAAGCTAAGCAGAAAGAGAAATTCCAGCATCAATGGTAGTAGCAATAACACGTGCCTGGAGAAGCAAATTTCCTGCATTTTCATGCTTTGGTTGTTGATGTTTGGTGTTTATGTTTTCCATCTTGATGATTGGAGTTGGTGAAGGTTTGACTGCTTGACTTCATTTATAGGGAGAGAGATATGCAGAGGGTTGTTGTATGGTGACTCTCGGTTGTTGCTTGTGTAAATTCTTCTGGGTTTAAATCATTTGAGAGACAAAATAACTCCTGTAATAAAATCCTGGAATGCCATTTGATGGGAAGAGACGAGATTCTTTTTCTGCTTCCAATAAAGCATCCAGTAATAAAGCATCTAGTAGTTGCAGCTTCTATATTCTTAATGGAGCACCATTAAAATGTTAAACAAGTCAAACTTTGGTTAAATTTGGCAACAAACCCCTTTAGATAACCACATCCTTGATTCTAGTAACAATGTATGAAAGCCAATAAACCAAATCCATTATTGCCTCAGGATGATGCCTTGTTTTATGGAAAACATGGAAAATGAACTTCCCTTCCTTGTAATCTCAAGGTCAAGCTGTTGAATTCTACAATTTCGCATACTATATAGTTAACAAGAACATTAAACCAGATGCCTAACAAAAAGAATAAGGACTGCTTCTCCATAGCTCTCCCTTTTTCTTTTTCTGAAAGCTGGCTGAAAGAAATTCAGAGCCCAAGAAAACCGAGGTACCAGTTATTTTTCAACCATTATTCTCTATCTGATTTTCAATCTGTATACAAAATAAATCTCGCAATTTTGTCTAGTCCAGCTTCCTTATAGCATTCAGCAATGCACTCTGGATGGTTAGCCCAGGTTCCTTCAATGGAAGCCAAATCCAGCAAAAAAGCAGCCTCATCCAATGCAATCTGCTTGGAGAAATCAGAGGGCACATTTGATATTAAACTGTCTGGAACTCTTAACATATACAAGAATTTCCCTGCACAATTTAAAAAAACTTCCTCTGCCGCAATAATACCTGGACAGGTGCCTTTCCTTTCTTTAAATCTTCTTGTCTACCCTCTTCTGTAACCTTCTCCTTGTTGTACTCAATTTTATTATCCTCCCATCGTGCAATGCCAGCAACTTCCTGGTCAGGGACAGCAAATATCAACACATAAGGAAGAGGAAACTAAAGGATAGAATTTGAAAGAAAAATGTGTATGGATCTAAGAAATGTCCCATGTCTGGTATGCACAACCTAACATCCACCATGGTGATTTCAAAGTCACCCTTGCAGAATCTTTAGCTTCTGAGATACGCCCCAGTCTACAGACAGATTTAAAAGTTCTCTTGAGATATTGTAAACTGCAATGCATCTCCAAATATCAGATGAAAGTACTTAAGAAATTTGTCCACTAACTTCTGGAAAATCTTTGCATTAAATGCAAAAGGCTGTCCAAATCCAGGGAAGAGGTCCTTCTTTGCATAAAACTTCAAGGTCACTGAAGCAGGAACCTTCCATTTACCAGTGTGACAAAAAATAAATCAATAGCAGCCTCAGAAGAAACAAAAATCTCAAACTAAGGACAAAAACTCAAAAAATCTTACATGATTCCCTTCCTCAAAGTGTCGCCTCACTTTACGCTCTAAAACATCAGGAAACAGCCTGACCTGAAGGACAAACAACGAACAGTCCCCTCACATCTAGTAGAGGTAGTATTAAATCTCAACTTACATAACTAAACATGTACCTTGCCCAAGAGATAACTATCAAGGTTCGTTATTTGGGATTCAGCAAAATCACCCCTTCGATAAGGTTTCTTACCAGATTCAGAAGATGTATTATATAATTGGCCATTACTTTCTTCTACATGATGGGCATCTTCTTCAACCAGGATTCGAGGCATGCATTGATCTACCTGTGTTTCAAAAGCAGAAAATTTTCTAGTTGACTTTGTGAAAATAAGATAAGAATTTTGAGAGATAACTTCAGCAATGCATTCCTTGTTCAACCCTATTTTATGAACGAGGGGCGATGGAAAGAGAAAAAAGAAGTGAAACTTCTGATATTCCAGATAATAAAATGTCAAGTATGCTCAACTAATTCAAGTATACTCAACTATTTATACACATTATGGCATACTTTCAGTTTAATGTATTACATTCTTGGCTAAAAGCCACACGCCATGCTTTTGAACTTCCACAACTGGCATCTCCATTCTGTGTTAGCAATAGTTGCAGGAAGATTAATTAAGCTTAAAAGATTTTGCTTGTATATGTGTCTGGAACAAAAGAAATCACAGAGCAGAAACTGACAAAATTCAAATCACTAACCCTGGAGGAGCTGTTGGCTACCGCAACAATGCAGTTACAGCAACTATGGTCAAAGAATATAGATATACCACATTCAGATTATAAACTTGCCATTGAAAATCTTTCGCCATATACAACTCATGACTTGCGTGAAATATCCAAATGGTTGTCAAACCTGAGAGATTTGTGAAAGAGGTATAGCAAGGGAAATGAGCCCTTGCCTAGATCCTGGAGCAACAATGGTAATCGCCTGTAGCCAAGGTAAAAACACAATAATAGCAGAAAATTACATGACAGAGAAAAAAGAAATGGGCTCCAAATTTTTAAGATTGAAGTGGTGAATGTAGAAGATTAAACAAAAAAATAATCTATAGCCGAAGATTCTCATTATAAAAGTCAATGCAATCCTAAAAATTTAAAATAGTTAAAATTGCATATAAGAATTGCTCAAATGGAGAGCTTAAACAACGGGACACATGTGCTCGCCAGTTTAAAACACATAAATGCTACAGGTTTGATGGGTGCTTGATACGTTTATCAACTATACAAATAGTAAGATGAACTAATTCATTACTACAAATCAAAATTCATTACCATTCATGATGGTCAAGCCACACATCATGCTGGCATCTGAAATCTCAAGCATCAAGTCAGGAAATTAAGCACAGCCCACCTCTAGTATGAAGCACTTTTAGCAACTGGTCAAGATGCTCAGTAGGATTCGTTGCTGCTACATCATTGATGAATGATACATGGCCTGCATTTTCTTTAACAAACTATCTGATAACCTGAGTTCAAAACTACTATAAGAAATGTCTCAATTGGACGAACTATTCAAAATTCAAAACTTCGTAATGAGGTTCCATCTTTTTCTTAAAAAGAAAATAGAGGTTATGCATGACAATGAACTGGGTCTCAGTTATGCGTAAACTATTTCAACTTCTTTACAAATTACAAATGGGTCTAAACAATCCCATCACCGTCTTTAGTGCAAAGTTGATAACTTCAAATCTAATACGATTAATAAGAACTGCAAATGGGTAAATATTTGCACAATTAGTGTGACCCTGTACATGTATAACATAACTACATCAAATAACGGTTTACGCATTAGACAACCAATTAGACACATGTGCAGTCTGAGTAAAGTTAAAAACAACATGAGCTAAGAAGAGAAAAAAGAGAGTAGGCAATGAAAGATATATATAGTTAGTTACCAGAAGAGGAAGAGCATCTAATGGCGCTAGTTCTGAAGTGGCGAAGGGGGAGTGCAGTAGCACAAGGAGCTCTGTGCATCGCTCCCATTAAACCCATCTTCATTTTGCAGTGCAGCCTCTGCAACAGCAACCACTCAATGTAAGGCCTGGCCCAGTATTTCTTAAGGTGACACAGAGGACAAGAGCCGGAAATGCTTAACACAACCAGGACCATCAGTTGCTTCTGGTTCCATTCGGTGTTTTATTATTATTGTTATTACAAAAATTATATTTGTGGACCCCATTTTCCAGAAATAGCAAATTCCCAATTCTGTCATAAATTTAGACAAAAAAATCATTTAGATCAGTGTATTAACAAAATAAATTAAACTGCCAGTTACAGAAACAAGCTTGGAAAATACCTGTCTCTGTGTTTAAAGAAAATTGCTAAATAATACATCAATATAAATCAAATTTCTTGTCAACCCCAATATAAATGGAATATGAATCTTAAGCTTCTGTATTATCTCAAGCAATTTTATCTGTTGAATCATTAGTGCCTGCAAATTTTCACTTTAATTTACTCGCAAAGATTCTTAAACAAAAAGAAATGATACACTAACTTGTGATGAGGAACAATAAATGGGAGCAAATCAAGTTAAGTATCCACTGACTTTACAACAATAAGAGAAGAGTTCGGGTTTATTTTTTTCCCTCTCTCTAAATGCAAATGAACCTCCCTTGTGTAATTGTGATCTGTTGTACACAAAACCATCACGAATCGTTTTGTGGAATGGAATAATAACCTACGAGTTTGGAAGCAATTTCCTAGTTCTATGTTTTGTTGGAGGTTAGAGCTGCTTCCTTCATTTCATGCAATGCATCTTCAAAGCATTTGGCAAGAAATTCTGGGTCAGGGATGATATCTTTGGCTACCAAGATCTGCATATCGGCTCTTCCAGCATAGCTCACCATGTGCATTGTAAGCGCCTGCAGAAATACCAGCCAAGGTAAAAACTAAACTTTACCATGAAAATTTTGAAAATTGTTTGTAGAACACACTTGCCTTGTCAAAATCACAATAACAAGAAATTAAGGAAGAAAAAACTGAAGGTAGAGGCAGTGCATACATGGGGCAGGCTAGTAGTATTTGCCCTGAGGTAAGTCACAGGATTGCCGCCAAGGGTAATCTCCTCTCTTGGGCCAACAACATTTGAGATTGTGAAACTTGTATTACAAACAATCCTGTAATTAAGCATGCAAGCAACCTACAATATTTAAGAAAACACAACATGATTACAAATCCACCAAGAATGTAAACTATTATGTAACAAATCTAACTGGGAAAGTGCAAAACTCTCTGGTGGATGATCAATTTGTTTGAATTTTATCTCACCTTTGCGCCAAACCAGGACATTACAAAATCTCCGATTTTGTACGAGAAGTGAGCTTCTAGAGAGAGTTTCTTTTTGTCAGTCATTGCCTTAGCTCTCTTCACATAAGCTAAGGGATCAGCTCCACCTCTGTGATAATAAGCAGGCAATAGAAGCATGCCAAATTTGTTTCCCCACCGTGCCCCTGAATTGTTTTTCATTAAGTTGGACAGATCCTGAACAGAACCATCTCATTCCCATTTAATCCCACTAAACAAAACAGAGTTCCTCTCAATATTTTACTGAAGTCATGCCTTTTCATCAATATGTACAATGCAACAAACCTGCAATCCTGGTTGTTGTCTCAGGTTAACCATTGCTACACCTGTTAATCGAAGTCCTTCTTGCAGTGCTGATCGTGACAAAGATTGCACTTGAATCCATTAGTATTGCACAGATCAATTATGTCATTAACATTTGATATACCAACTTTAGTTGCTTCGAAATCAAAACTCAATTACCATTTGGGGATCGGTGATCCAAGTATCTCGATAATCCAGCTGGTACCACCCCAAACAGAACATCATTCACTGTCTGCATCATTGCAACAAAATGAATATAACCATTGCCATTGTTAGACATGCTTCACATTAACTTTTAGCTTCTAATCTAACAATCCAAGTTCATTATTATGGTATTATAAATTAAACGTATAGTGTTTGAACCTTCACCGAATTCAACTTAGTGGTGGCAAAAGGATCATGCCAGCCCGAAAACAGGTCAAGTTAGAAGATCAAAGTCTACCACAGATTTGAATTGAGCCCAGACCCACAGACCTATTTATATTTATGTTAAATAATTTTAAATTATTAAATATTAAAATTTAAGAGTTAAATCTTTAAATTCTGGCACAGCTAGAGTGGGATCGGACTTTTGAATCATACCGGACTCTAATTTTTTACAGGGACCGAGCCTATAGATTTGTATGGGTCTTATTTTCATAACCAGATTGGCTTGAACTAAACTAAATTGAACTGAACTGACGGTCCTGATCCTAGACCTGGTGCCCTTCACCTGACCTAACTCTGCTGAAGTGGGCCTCACAGATACAATGGGACCAGCCCATTCACCTTTTGTCCCTTGATTTTGAGAACATTTATTGGCTTTCCCAATTAAACACATGATTGGGAATTGAGACTAAAGCCATTTCCTTTCTTCAGAAGTTTCTTTTGAATCATTGACCAAAAAGTGGGTCCCAGTAAAGTCAACATCATTGGAGCAATTAAAATAAATATTAAACTACTTGTCTCTGTACTTGCTTACCGCACCAGCGACGCCTTTTTTCACCGCCTTCATGTCTTCCAGCCAGAATCTGGCAGTCGCCATTCTTCTGGGCCAGAGCTCCACCCCAGCGCCGCCGCTAATCGCAGTCTTCCGATCACAAACCCACAAACTTCTTGTTACAAACTCAAAAATAAAGACCAAACTAAACGAAATCATCTTCAAAAGCCTCCCCAAAACCACTCTCCAATCACCTCGCACGCCGTCACTTTCCTTCCGTTTCACAGCCACACCAACCGCCGGCAACGCCTCGGCATCATCCGCCATCCGGCATCCCGCCAGCAACATGGACATCAACGAAATCCCATCACCCAAAGCGTGATGAATCCTGAACACAGCACATTTCTGAGCCACTAAAGCATGAATTTCCCACAACGGTTTATCCTCGCTCAACGGAGTACTAACCGCCAACTCAGCTAAATAGTCATTCACAGCTTTTGAATCGTCAACGTCGTGACGATCCGTCTCATGGCCGCCGTCGACGACTATGATGTGACGGTCGATGTCGATCTGGGTTCTCTTCCAGTGCTCGAAACCGTGGCGGTCCCTTACCATGAGGCTGCAGAATCTGGGGTGCTGAACCATGATAGATTCCATGATTGCGGCCTTGGACTTGGGTATGTCGATGGGGTATTTGAAACCGACGACGCAGTGGATAATGGTGTTCATTTGCGGCTGGAGGAAGAAGCGGCCGGCGGGCGTGAGGGGCTCGTCGAAGTCATTTTGTAGGGAGCCCATCGGCGCCAGTAACTGGGAAAGAATTAATTTTTCAAAGCAGAGAATGTCAGTACTTGAGTGAGTGAGTTGAATTTGTATTGGCTGTGATTGTGAAGAAGAGACGAGAAAGAGTAACGTGGTGCAACAATTTCCATGAACGACAGTCGGTCGTGTCATAAATGGCTGTTTCTGCCTTGTCGTTTCCCGGTGTAAGTTCTCACTGTCTGCATCAAATATTTCCACATGTGCACGTTTAAAAATTTTCCGTACGAATCACCAGCCACGTGATTGCCCTTGACTTAACGGATCTGGGCCGTCAAAGACTCCTATCTGCATCAAAACGCCATCGTTTGGTTTTCTAGGCCGGTGTATTCAGCAAATTTGGCCCATCATTTAAATATTCCAATCTGGATCAAAACGACATATTCTGGGCCCACACGTAGTCGCTCATTTGGATCTCAATCCAAAACGCAGTCGGATAATAAATTGGTCTTGCTCGGTAGCCTACTCTTCTGTCAACATTAAAACGCACCGTTTCACCTATACTCGTAATTTCCCAGTACCCCAAGGGCGTTTCCATCATCTACCAAAACCCTAACACGCAGTATATATTCTTCACTTCACCTCTTACTTCGTTCCCCCAAGAAGTATATCTCAGGCTTTCTCTCAGAATTGCAACAAAATGGCGGCAACAGCAGTAGCAGCCCCAAGGGAGTCCGTACAGTGTTTCGGCCGCAAGAAGACTGCGGTAGCAGTCACTTACTGCAAGCGCGGCCGCGGTTTGATCAAGATCAATGGCTGCCCGATCGAGTTGGTGGAGCCGGAGATCCTGCGTTTTAAGGCCTACGAGCCAATCCTCTTACTCGGACGACACCGTTTCGCTGGTGTCGACATGAGAATCCGCGTCAAGGGTGGTGGACACACCTCGCAGATCTATGCCATAAGACAGAGCATAGCTAAGGCTTTGGTGGCTTTTTACCAGAAGTTCGTTGACGAGCAGAGCAAGAAGGAGATCAAGGACATCCTCGTTAGGTACGACAGGACCTTGCTTGTTGCGGACCCGAGACGGTGCGAGCCGAAGAAGTTTGGTGGTCGTGGTGCCAGGGCTAGATTTCAGAAGAGTTACCGTTGAGCGAAACAAAAGAAAACGACTTGTCGTTTTCCTGTTTTGGTTTGTTTACTTTATTATTATGAAATTTTGTTATTTTTAGACTATCGAATGGATGCTAGATTATGGGTTATTTTTTATGGTCGCTTCTGCTGTTTCTTTAAGTTTAATTTTGTTAATGGATGATTATAGATGGTTAATGAATGTTTAGTGTCAATGAACATTCTGTTTGGATCACATCTGTTTTTGATTATGTTGTTTAAGGAATATGTTAGATAATGCATAATGCCAGTTTACATATCAATGCTGAAGATTGTAACTTTTTGGCAGGTATATTATGTGATTTCAATTATTTAGTGGACTATTTAATGTTATTTTGGTATTTGATTATTATGGAAATTAGAGTTCTGATCATCTAGGATTTTAATTTTATAATATTATGCTAGTATCTAGTTTGTTTTGCTATTAGGGTGACTGTATCTTTTACATTTGTCTGTGATGGTTGTTTTTAGGTTATCATGGTAACTATTCTTTCATAGTATTCTTGGTACATGGTTATTAGAGTTTATAATTTCTAGTGGTTAACTATTACTATGGTCGGTGCTATTTGTATAACCTGGTTTTGAAGTGGAGGATGGTGCTTGTTTCTTGTTATCATGGTTGTGCCAACTGCTATGTGCTAAGTGATAATGTCTGCGCATTGTTGCCCTTCTTCGTATTTCAAGTGATGATTTAGTGTGTTACATAGATCATCATTTGTTAGTAAGGTTGATCCTACCACTTCACGTGACCACCTGATTACATAACATCACGTATTGCTACATATGTGCAATATATTTATGATGATTGTGTTGATAAATGTATATGTGATATTATGTGACAACACATGATGTTATTTAATTGGATGGTTGCATGATGGCATGGCGGGGTGGCCTTATATAAAACTTTCTCTTGTTTTAATTTGTTGAGTCCAACATAGTAAAGACAGAGCTGTTAGATTCTTCTTACACGTGTTTTTGGTAGTGGGTCATTTTAATTTTTCCAATTTCTATCATCAACTTCATCTAGTAACTTTTTTTTTTGTTTCTTACAACATTGTATTCACATCCTTGTGGATTTATTTTATTTTATTTTTTATATGAACTAATATTCCATTTCTTCTAAATGTATGTATGCAAACTGTTCAGTTCTCTACATTAAAATAATAAGTTGTAACAACAAGAACAATAACAAAGAGTTTTGGCTTCATATTGTTTCCTGAAAGGTTAGGGTATTGTTATTCTAAAACCAAATTGTTTTAAAATAGTTTTCATGGTATAGGATTTAGGGTATTCTGATTTTATCATCTGTTCAGAGTTTTAAAATAGTTTTATGTTTTACGTATTTGATGATGTGTATATATATTTGGATGTGATTTCTATTTTTCAGTTTTATTCTGTCCAAGGAAACTAAAGTCTAAATTATCTGCAATTGATAGTTTATGTAGGAAGTGTAGTTTGAATTGGTCCTGTTCTTGGTAGAAAGTCTGTAAAAGATGGTCAAGAAGAATATATGATGAACGTGAAGATAGTAGATTATGAAATGAGATGAATTCAGGATTCAGTGCTTTAAATTTCCTTCTGGTTTTGGTTAATATGACTAGAAATTATTGTTACTTTGTTTTTGTCCCTTTTAAGTAGCATCAGTTGACTTGTGTTCTAACAAGTTCCCAAATAAGCCTCTGCGTTGCTTGTTACAATTGCCAATTTGTGTTTTTCCCTTTAAGTAGCATCAGTTGACTTGTGTTCTAACAAGTTCCCAAATAAGCCTCTGTGTTGCTTGTTACAATTGCCTGACAAATTCTGGGATTGTTTTCTGTTCAATGAAGATGATAAAGAGACGGGTTTATGAGAACTAATCTTTTAATGTTCACATGGATTAACTACCTGCCTTGAAAGGCTGGTTGTGGTTGTGCATTGGGTGATGGTTTTGTTTGTGGTTGTGCATTGGGTGAAGGTTTGGATTGGTTTGAAAATTTGGATTGGTTTTGGTTTTAAAAAACTTGAAATCAAGTTGATAATTATTGATTCAGTTTTGGGATTATGTTTGGTCCAAATTGAACTACATTAAACCGAATTAAACCGACAAAACTGATCATTTTTACTCTTTTTTTATTGGTTTGAATTAGTTCAAATCGACTTGAGTCCATCCTGTAAGAATTGGTTCGATTTGGTTTAGTTTGATTTAATTTATTTTGATTTATTTTTTATTATCAATTCAGTTGGATTTGAGTTAAATTTAAAATTTTCCGTTTGATCAAATTGAATTGTGCCCATCCTTGGTGGGATAGAAAGTGGTTGCTTGATGTTTGTCGTTTGCCACTATAGGCACAGGCTAGATATCTTTAGGGTTTGACTTGGTTTGGTTCCCTCTTCAAAACCCGGTGAAAACTGAACTAAATTGTTGGGCTTTATTTGGTTGGGTGTGTTTTTTTTTTGGGGGGTCTTTTCGGCTCCAAGGAGAATGGAAGCAGATACTCAAGCCTTATGAATACCATTGATCACCGTAACATGAGGATATTTTAGGGAAATTAATTTTGAAAGCAATGGTGTTTGTCTACTGGACATCAATAATATGTTCCTTCATTCGCAGGCAAGCTATAGTTCATTAACTATGAAAACAAATGAAAGAGATGCCTAACAAATGAAAGAGATCCATTATCCACAATACATATCTTGAAAGTTGGAGTATTCTGACAAGAAAAAGTCTTGGTGGAAATATAATAAAAATTATAAATTAAAAAAAAATGAAGAAATAAATATCTGGAAATTACCTCTAAGTTTTGGTCAGTGGGTGGGTGTGGGTGTCACAATCAATCAATCAATTGGACACACCCAAAACACCCACAAAAGTGACTGCCACCATCATTGGATTTGTTGACATTTTACCTTTCATTTATTCATTTCTTAATCATATTTTATATATATATATAATGTAACATCATAGACATCTATTATAAAGTTTATTAAAATGAAGTAAGGTTTCTTGATATTCAATGCATAGCTAGACCATTCATTACTAAAAGTAAGTTCAATTGTCTGAAATTTCTGACACATAAATTATCCAAACATTGCGTTAAATGTGAAATTGCCAAAGCTTGGACTTTTAAAGATGTACAGTAATTTCGAATAGAATTAAAATTATTAGGGATTAAACTGAAAAAAAAAAATAAATCACAATTAATTTTTAAAGATAACTTTGGTTTTAAAATTTATAGAATCAAAATCGAATTGAATAATTGAT
>CP135546.1:5784451-5940370 GCA_032402905.1 Khaya senegalensis | reverse complement strand
AATCAAAATCGAATTTAATTTTATATACTTTAATTTAATTTTGTCTTTTACTTTAATAACAAAATTAACTATATAATAAATCACCCTAATTTAATATAAAATTAAATTATAATACATTAATTATAAAATATATTTAATTATTTTAATTTTAATATTTTCTAAATCAAATCTAATTTTATACACTTCTATTTAGTTTTGTTAATTTTTTAAATTTTAAATTAAAAAATATAACATACATTAAATGTATTATAGTCGAGTGCTTTGAAATAAGATTTGATCGAAGTCAATGAGAACATTACAAATTATTGGAAATTTGTATGTTTATAAAATAAAAGAAAAGAAAAATTACAAGAAGCTTTGTCTTTGAGATGCCCTGAGGGACTTGATTTAGGCATTCACTTGATCCGACGGCAGAGAGTGATTCCATCACCAACAGGAAGCATGCAGATTTCAATCCTAGGGTCAGCAGCAAGCGCCTTGTTGAGCTCCAAAACGAAGTCCCTGTAGTACCTAACATACTTCCTGAGGGGAGCATCAGGCGGTGCCACCACAGATCCGTTCCATAGGGTGTTGTCGTACCCGATCACTCCCCCAACCTTCACCAAATCAATCAAACGCTTGTGGTAATTTAGGTAGTTGTCCTTATCAGCGTCCACGAATATGAAGTCAAAGGAACCATGGTTCTTCTCCTGAGGTTCACCGTACGAAATCACAAATTATTTTATGTAAAATAATTAAAAATAAATAAAAATGAAATATTTTTTCATTTTTTGGGTTGATGGGTGTGGAGAAATTTACATCTTGGATCATTTGGTCAAGAACAGGCAGGGCAGGGCCTTCTCTGAATTCAATTTTGTGAGCAACACCAGCTTTTTGAATTACAGGGAGACCCAATTCATAGTTTTCTTTGTTAATGTCCATGGCCAAAATCTGCAAACACCAAAGTTATTAAGTATTTACCAAAATCAGAATTTTGGGATTACCTATGTATGGATTGTAATTTATTAGTAGTGACCTTTCCATCATCGGGAAGAGCAAGAGCGGTGGCCAAGAGAGAGTAGCCTGTGTAAACACCAATTTCCATTGTGTTCTTAGCATTGATCAACTTCAGAAGCATGTTCAGGAATTGCCCTTCATCTGCTGATGTTGTCATAATGTTCCTGTTCATCATTTCAGATCAGTCAATACACCAGAAAACTCATACCAAATAACCCAGAAGAAGAAAAAGAGATCAAAAAAATCAGAAAACTTACCAAGGATGCTTGGCAGTCAACTCTCTCAGCTCCTTCATTGATTCAGGCTCTCTTGGGTACACACTTGTCTCAAGAATATACTGCAAGAACAGAATAAATAAATAAGGACCAAAATGAAGAATTTGAAAGATTTTTATACAAGGGTGATTGTATTATTAGATTACCTGATAGAGGTCATCGGTTTGGAGAAGGCTTTTGTGGCCAACTTCCTGGTGTCTGCTTTGCTGTTCCTGTCCATTGGGAGCCATTGATGCAAAGCTTCTAGGTTTTTTCCCCTTATTGATTTTATTTTGATGTTGAGAGTATTTCAGGAAAAAGCCTTGATTTGGAAATGCGAGAGTTGAGGGGTTTATATGGGAGATGAGAGTCCGGTTTGAATTGGTTGGACCGGCTGCCAACCCGGTCGGGGGTTGGTGAGGTCTTTGGATAGCATGAGTCTAGCAGAAAAGGCACATTTGAAGGCGGTGGGACCAATTGGATTGTTTATAGAATAATGCAAGTGGAAGAAGGAAAGCATAGTTGGTAAAGGGTTGGTGAAGGCAAGAAGGAAGCTGCGTAGAATTACAAATATGGGGTTCTGTATTTTGCAGAAACAAGAGTTGGTGGCCACCTTGCTTGATCATAACTTTGATATTTGTCAGTGTCTTTTCTTTAAACATACTCTCATTTCTTCATAGATCAACAAAATACAAATGGGTCCTTCAATTTATTTCAGTTTGAGTTTTGAAATTCAATCCTATTATTAGGGATTTATCTGGGTAATAATAATTGGTAATCTAATAATTAGCAGGGACCATAGAAGACATGCAAGTTAATTTAAGAGGGAAACTTCCTTATTTGGTGAGGAGATAGTGGAGTTGGTCAATTTGCTTTGAACCAAAGCTGTGTAGACTTTGAGCCAACAACCGCAGCACACCTCCAAGAAAAAGGAAGAATAAAAATCCTTTATAATCTGATGAAAGTGTGTCCAGTTGTCGAATTTTTCTCCATTTTTACTTGCTCCATGTGGTCCACAAGAACTGATCCCAACCTTCTTCACCTACCCCACTAACATTGACTTTTCCAAAATCACTTCTTTTGACATCTCTGCCTTCTTCTTTTGTTGATCTCTGGTGCTTTTAGCAATTGAAGATGATAATTGTCCTTGGTAACTTTAGTGTCTGTTCTGGGTATTTTGTTTTGTCTCTTGTACATGAAATTAATGGAAGGTTATATGGATATTAGGAGCCAAATAAAGAAAAAGCACTTTTGGTAAAAGCAACTTCGCCTCCTTGGACATTTTGGGTGGGTAGTGGTGTTGCCACAGGAGTGTTTATGCTTTATGTACTTTAGTTTCAGACATTGATGTTTGGGATATCACCATCTTGTTGGATTTAAAATAGAAGTGTTCGTGGCTGTGACACCAAAAGCCGAGTGGTGAAAGTAGATTACAGCTGTAAGAACACGAGATTAAACTCAAAATCATGCAAGGGAAAACATCTAGAGGTGAATCTAATGAGAGGGAAAGCAAGTGTAAGAAGCCTAAAATCTTGAATCTTTCCACAACTCAAGGAGAACTTTGCCATGCTAGCTGAAATGAAAATCTGTAGTATTGAGCACTCTGCAAATTCACTTGGAAGATGATACAAAAACAGCATATGCAGTCTCAGAATTTTTTTTCTTTGCACTTAATAGCAAATAGCCAGGTAATGACAGGAGTATGTTTATATTTCTCAGATACAGAATCTAGAGCATCAGGTGTTTAGGCCATACAAGTAAAAAAAGTACTTGACTAATGGTGAAGCCTCTCCTACCCCCATTTATACACCAATTTACGAGTTCTTCATTGCCCTAACAGCTTGGAAGATTTTAGAAGAAGAAACATCTCGTTCCTGTGTGCGCATCATTTTGAGAACTGAGTACGTGTAACTTAGAGAGCATGCACACCAACCAGTTATAAATGGAGAGATCTTTTAGTGCCAAAAAGAGGCTATGAGTAGTTTTTCCTTAAAGGATGGGAAAAAAGAAAAGAGAAACAAACACACACACGCACACAACATGCTCCTAGTTCAACATAACCTAGTCCTACCATTATCGGAACTTATACGCATCCTATTTTGTCTAATCTATCACGAATTATATTCTCAGTCAAATGATAGGCCTAACATGACTTCGGCCACTATTGTCACCCATGCTTTCTGGCTTCTGCTGCTGGGCAGTCTTCGGTTGGCAACAGCTGCTTGATTTCTGTCTGTTTTTCAATCATTTTGTCCTACATGGGTGCAGCCTCTACCATCTAAAGAGAACATGCATTCCTGTGTACTTGTTTCACACAAGTCTATCCTTAAGTTTCATTTGGCAAACATGCAGCCTGTAAACAAGTATCTTAACTGGCTTGTAGACAGTACCATAAAACAAACAGCGTTTTAGGCCATAAATGAAGTTGGTCAATTGCAAAAGTGAAGAATGACACACTGTAACATGCAACTGTCATCTTTGTAAGAAAGGTACAGCAAAATAATAGCACAGGAAACTCCTATAAGCCATAGTTAGTTCAAAATTAAGGTTGAAAACCTAAATGAACAAAATTACTTACTCACTGAAAGCATCACTGAGTTTTCATCCGAGAATTCTGAATGAACTTCAAAATTGATTAAGTTGTTATAAAAGTATTAAGGGTATTAAAACAAACATAAATGATCCTTTTCTCTTAAATTATTTCATTTCAATCAAAGAAAAGGTCAAGAGTATTCTTCCTTTTTCTGCATGGATCAAGTAAATATGAGAGGTTGCTACTTTTTTCTGCAGATGTTTGTCTGTAGGACATTACTGGTTTTCCGACGTGGGCAAAAATGCGATTAGTTTCTTAATTAGTATTGTCAAGCTCCATTTCTCCTGCAATCAGACTCCTGTTTACATTTGCACCACTAGAATATCAGAACCAGTTCTGACTAGGACTTGCATTTTACTGACTACTTGAAGTCTGATCATTCTGGTTTGGCAGTTGTAAAATTGAACTTGAGAATTCAGGCCATCAACTGTAACTATAGATATTCATATATATATATATATTAGACAATCTCTTCATCAAAAAAAGAGAACCATATAACTGATCAAATGGGTCTCAATTATTAAACACCACTCAAAACGCTATGTACTTTCCACTATGCTTTCTGCTCATTCAAAAGTAAAGAGAATAAAAAGGGAAAATAAAAAAGGAACCGTGTTTGGCCCAAGTAACCTTATGCATATCTAGCAGTGGGCAGGCAAAGCTTCTACAATTGCATTTACCTGTGCTTCCAGTGGATATGAGGCGCAATTTGACCAGTGGCTATGGACCATCAGAATCATTTCCTTAAATCTGTGTCTAAAGACTCACATCATATATTCCATAAATTCAGATGATAACTAACTCAAATGTATAAATGTATGTTTATACTTGGCAAATAAAGAAGGAGAATAAAAAACATCTTGACCAACACAAAAATCAGATTGCACCCACTAAAACTAGGTTCTATCAAAGGTCAGATCTTCAGTTAGGACATCTATCATTTCTTTGTTTAACATATATCGTTAGTCATCATGATCATCCATATTTTATTTAAAATGGCTACACCAGACCACAAAAGCATTTCTTTGTCAAAATTAAGTGCAGCCAAACAACTTGTGCCTCTCAGGCAAACATCAACCAAAGTCTGCGCAGAAGGATCCATAAACAATAATAATCACATTTAGCACTGTTAAAGGATTTCTAATATCATGCATAATATACATACGACTCTATCAATACACTGATGGAAAGATTTCGCAGAGAGATTTCCAACTTTGGATTTCTCCAAAAGGACCTTTCATACCTTGATGGTTCACATCTCTACCAGAAAAAGGGAAAACTTTCTAGGAAGATGTTAGTTTGGGGAGCGTTGTCAACATATGTCGACCCTGCCTCAACGCAAAAGCTCATTTTTTTTTTCTTTTTTATGTGATGAGGGCACAAGCAGTTACATATGCTCTCTCACTCCACAAAGGCACACAGACAGAATCTTGGGCACTGCAAATTTGTCAACACTTATTCAGACCAAATGAATGGCTTAGTACCAATTCTTAGGACGATATTGACACAGGAATTTTTCTAAATTACTCTTTATATACATGGTATGAGAAAAAAGAAAACAAAATCAAGAGAGCCAAGCTGTTGAATTGTATATCAACTATTCTATATAAATCTCTTATCCATGTTCTACATGACATGGGACATATCACACACACTGACACATACCTTCTGAAGAACTATTTTCATTTTCTGTGCCATACTAAAGTATTCATAATCTGCCTTTTCAATTCTCAGGAAAAAGGAAGTTAAGATATGAAGTTTCAGGGCCTATTGCATGCTAAAAATAAAAGAGATTGCTTTCAATTCATTAACCAATAAACTACCAGCAAATTGATGGTTTCTGCATTCTCAGAAAAGGAAAAGAATAACTGTCTTTGCATTTTGACAATTGTATAAGATGTTAAACTGGCTACTTCTGAATCAGTTGAAGTGTAAACTACACTAGATCACCTCAGTGACATGTAATGAAAAGTAAAAAAAAAAAGAATTTAAATGAACTTCACAATTATTATAAATAAACCTAGATTTACTATCTCAAAAAATGCTGCAATCTCTTACTTGAATGGCAATCGTTGCATTGAACTGCTGGAATCCTTAACAATAACTTGAATCCTGTTGAACTCTTGCTCTGGTAGCTAATGCACTACGTATAACAGAAGCCTTTTTCTCTATTGAATTTTCCTCCAAATTAGCATCACTGTAGTACTGAGAGCTCTCATCGTGCAATGAGTAGTTTCCCAACTCTTCACACAAACCAGAATCATCCTCTCTCATTATAAGAGCATTGTGTAGAATCGAACAAGCAGCGATTAAAGCAACTGCAGCCTTAAACTCCTCCTGTATTGGCCGACTCAAAACACCCCAATTCTTCAGACTAGCAATGGCTTTCAATGCTGGCACGCGCATCAAATTATGTGCTGCATTGAAATTCTCTTCACTTGACCCCGGTTTTGCATCCACAAATGGTACCATTAACCATGGAAGCAAAGGGTACCCTCCATCACCAATCAAATACTGATCTACAACCACCCCATTAACAGAAATTGTACCCGAATTCAGTAACTTCTTTTCTTCAATGTCTTTATACAAAGTTGAACACTTGAGCACCCTCGAATCACCCCTATCACCACGAATACCAGCAACTATGCTCAATATTCTTGTTGATGAATCAACCACAATTTGAACTGCAACGCTATCTTCACTTAATCTTTCGTCTCTTAAAGATTTTGATCCATTATTTTTAGCGATCTTGAACCTAGTACAATCAATAACACCACAACAATTGGGCAACCCTGTTAATTCCTCGAAAGATTTTGATATCGATTCAAGCTCTTCTGTTCCAGGAAACGCGACCCAGAATCGGAAATTGGTGCAGAGAACCCGACATAATTGCTTAACGCAAAACCGAGTCACTGCCTCAGTAACCCCGAATCTGTTAGCAATTTCATCGTAAGTTGAACCGGTAACTAACCTAAAGAGGCCAATACCGAGCCGGAGATCAGCCGAGAGATTCACGGGTAAACCAACTGGGTCCCGACAGTCAAGTAATGGCTCGAGCAACCCAGAGAGCCATCTAAAAGTAGCAGAACTCATTTTGAACGAAATTCTAAACGAGTCGGGGGAATGAGTTAGACGGAGCTCACCCAATCCAGGTCCCTGTTTTGAGACCTTGTCTTCATGTGTCGGCTCAGAATCTTGCTCTGATAAATGGATTCTCTTTCTTTTCCTGGAAATCGATAGAAAAGTGAGAGAAGCTGCGATCTGCTGGGAAGAAACGAAATGGGAAATCAAAGGAAAAAGGTTTCTCCTTTCACAGGAATCGGAATCCGGGAACAGAAGGGCAAGCAGCAGAAAAAGCTGAGAAATTAAGGCAGAGAGAAAAGCTGACAATTTCTGGGAATCCATGATTTTGTCAGTGAATCCTGATTGAACTTTTCTGTTCTTGGGAATCGAGTTATGTTGTGTCAGAGAGTTGTGTGTCAGTGAATCTCCCAAGACAAAACAGATAAAGGCATCTGGCAACTGATTTGTCTCTGTGTTTCCCCATTTACAAATTATGGAAGTTTCTTCGGTGGCACGTGACTCATTTCCCTCGTTCCTTTTTTCTGGAGATTAATTTTGATTCGGATTCCGCACAGCCTTTGGTCAACTCTGCTTGAAAGGTCGCAGCAAATCTTCTGAATTGATCGTCTCTGCCCCATTAATTCTGGTCATGTCTTATAAATTTTTTAAATTTTATCTTAAAAAGTAAATTTTATTATAAATTTTAATTTCAATTTTTTTTTAATTTTTAAAATAATATAATAATTTCATTTCTTCCTAACACATTTAATTAAAGTCGTTCAAATTTTAAATTAATTTTAATTTAAATAATTTAAATTAATAATAATAATAAATAAATAAATAAATATAAAATAATTTTTTTAAAATTAATTTAAATTATCAATTTAATTCAATTTAAATTGATTGGATTCAAAAGTATATGCCTTCAAAACTTCAACCTCTCACCCTACTCTTCTCCTTTTTGCACAACAAGAAGAGAGTTGCATATTTCAAAACCCTCGGTGTCTTATTGGGCCTAATCTTGTCAAGGTTAAAATGAACATCGCATCTCTTTGTGGGCTTGACCTCGCAAAATATTGGCCCAATAAACCCTAAATTGGCCCATCAACATCAAATTGACTTGTAATCATATGTAATGTTTATTTTTTTTATTTTATTTAAAAATTTAAAATATATTTCATAACTTAGGACTTGTAATTTATCACTTAATAATAAAGAGCATTTTAAGTTATTTTGATATAAATTTCAGGGACTTATTTGATACAAATTGAAAAATTAAGTTATTTTAATATAAATTTCAGGGACCTATGTGATACAAATTGAAAAATTAAGTTATTTTAATATAAATTTTAGGGACCTATTTGATACAAATTGAAAAATTATGTCATCAGTTGATATTATTTATTTTTCAAATATTTATTTATTTTTTAAATATTTAATTTGAGGTTTAAAAAAAAAGAGAATGGGACCCAGACAATTGCATGGAAGCCACGTGTGCAAGAACTTGGCTGTAATGTGATGTAAGGACAGAAGAGAATGGCCGAAACAAAGCACACCGAGAGCCACTAACAAAAACAAAATCTTAATATCGAAATGACAGATTGATTATATTAATTTCATTACAGAACCCAAAATTCAATTTTTAATTCTCGCATTACTCTCTCTTTCTCTTTCTCTTTTCCCTCATCCATGGCTTACCACTGCTTGTTCTGGTCTTGTTCCGATGATAATCTCCTTCCTTTTATCGTTTCTTTTCTTTGATGAAGAACAATCAAACAAGTAACTGAAACAATAGCATCTATACCACCAACACGTATATTGGCTGAGAGAGAGAGAGAGAGGGCGGGGGGCATAAAACGCTTAGTCAAAAAAATAATAATAAAAAGAAATTCTCAGAACAATCCAGTCGCAATCAATGAAACGCCTCTGGTTTTCTGATTCTTTGAGCAACTAGTATTAATACTGCCATACCCATTTCATTTCTTGGTTTCATCGATCTTCTCTCTCTCCCTCTCCCATTCCCTCTCTCTCTCTTGTCTTCTCTCTCAGGTGCATCTCTTAATCTGTTACTTTCTTTTTTTTTTATTAAATTGTTTGTCATTGATCTTGGCTTGTTTTGGCTGATTATGTTATTGTTTTGATATTGTGGTTCTGGGTTTGTTTTCCTCTTTTTTTCAGTTTTGTATTTCTGCAATTTTGAGGGATCGAGTTGACCGATGTTGGGTTCTGAATTTCATTGGTTCTTTCTTCTTGTTGCTTTGTTTTTTCTTTTGATTTTCGTTTCTTGGACATAATGGTTTGATTTCGATATCTTGTATATCGAATCATTTGATGCTGAATTGGGTATTTTTTTTTCCCTGGTTTAATTAAATAAGTTGGTGAATTGGTTCCTCTTCATCTTTGGTACTTTGATAGTCCACGGAGTGGCTTTGGCGACTTCTTTAAAGTTCTTTTTTTTTTTTTTTTCCATAAATCTGTATTTTTTCTTTGTTCTGAGTTCGTTCTGTGGATGTTTCAAATATGCCGAATTTTTATGGTAACAATGTGGATATTTAATTTTGCTCATGTTGATGTTTAATGGTCCTGCTTTTTATTGTTTGATTTTGGGGTTTCAGGTCAATTTGTTGAACCTAATGAAAATAGTTCTTGCTGGAAGGCATTTGCTGTAAAAGGCATTGCATTTTTTTTAAAGGTATCTTTACAAATATATTTTTGTCAGCTGAAACTAGTATTTGGTACTATGAACTTTTTATGGTGGCAATTTAATATGCATAAGCACATTGTATGACATAGTTTTAGTGATCATATATTATTCTTTCTTTTAGTTGCAGCTTGCATATTGTGTTGAAAAGAAATTGCGAGATTTAAATTGAAGAGGTGGAGGCGCAAAAATGTCATGTTCTGGAAGTTGTTGGCAATTTTATGACAGTCGGCACTATCTCATGTATGCCACAATTAGGTGTTGGTATATTGAGATTTTGATTGAACTGGTTTTTTTTTTTTTTTTAAATGTTGCCCTGTGCACAGTACATTTGCGCCAAAATGGTGATAATAAGTGGCATTAGTTGCAACAGTATAAGGAGTATGTCCTTGAGAATGAATAGTTTAGAATTGAGCCCCATTTGGGTTTAGGAATAGAATGGAAGTTATATATATAGAAAGTTGGTGTACATTGTACTTGAAGGTGCAGCCAAAATTATACGTATAGTTATGAATCTTTGTGATAGAATTAGAAATAACTGGAATAGAATCGCATGAGATTAATCATTGTGTACACTTGTTATGGTTGAAGCTTGACAACATAGGAGCATTGCAACCATGATCATAAGTGGAAAGTGTAGGTGGCAAGAATTTTCTTTTGAATTAGTATTATTTTGTTTTTCTATCTGGTTTAGTCTATTTCTTTTCTTTCTTAATTACATAGCTATTCTAACATTGCTCGCATCTTTTCACTTTTCAGCTATCAGTTTGAGTAGATGTTCATCCTTTCCTCTCTTGGTGGCATGAGAAGTCTATAAATTGTCCTGTCATTCGTTTTTCATGTTTGGAGCATTGTTTAACATCGTGTACACTTGTTCTGGTTGGAATAATTGGCCCTGATGCAAGGTCAAGGGAGTACCATTGATTCCTTCCCTGAATCTGTTAATGCTGATCAGGGTTCTGATAACACTAGTATGAATCAGCAGACTTCTTTGAATAGTATGCTGCATCCTGTGGATAGCCACTTCTCAACTTATGTAGTAGCTTCTGCTGGTGCGACATGTGTAAATTCTGTTACTCATAATGTTAGAAGTTTAAGTGGCTGGAATTCAGGTGACCCTAGTTCTAGAGTGGGTACACAGAATCAGATGAATGATGATGGAATGAAAATGGAGCATGGTTGGTCTACTTCCTGTAGTCCTTGTACTGGGGTTCCAAGGTCAGAAGAAAGGCAATGGGAACCAACTAGTATCCATTTTCCCGGGAGACACAGTAGTGGCCGCAGCGGTATTCAGGATAGAAGTGGGCCTCTATTTGAGCAAGGTTCTAGCTCTAGTCATGCCCCACAAAATGTGAATCTAAATGCAGAGTATGTGGGCAACAATGGTATTGGTGGACAGAGTATGGGACCAGGTGTCGGCCTAAATTTCTGCGACTCTGATGGACTAGAAACAGAGCAGGAATATCATGGCAGTGCTTCTTCTGGCAAAGTTGGAACTTCATCTGGAAGCTCTGATTTTATGTTGGATGAAAACGATGGTGATGCAGGTTCTTCTTTCGCTGGCTGGGGTTTATCCTGCAAGAGGAAGGCCCTTGAAGGCACATCTGGACAATCTTGTTCAGCAGGAAGTTCAAGTTGCTTTCCTCAAGCTGAAAACAGTGTCTCTGCTCATTATGATGCATCTAGCAGCTTAAGTTTGTCTCCACCTTTGCAGAATTCCCCTAGTTTTGGTCCTCCTGAGCAGCCAAATCCTAGATTTGGGGTTGGCATGAGAGTGGTAGATGATGGTTTTCCTTCTTCACGTGTCATTGGAAATACAGAAAACCGGCTGAGAAGTTTTGGTAGGAGAGGGGATCACAGACATCAGCAGGACTCTCCACCATTGAATTTATCATCAACAGGGAGTACGGGGAGCTCAAATTTTCTTTCGCCTCATTCATCATCAATACCTCTCACATTTAGTGATTCTCTGGATTTGAGATCGACAGCAGCAGCAGCAGCTTCAAATACAACTGTAGCCCAGAACCAGCCTCATGCTGTGCATGTTTCTGCTTTTCCTAGAAATGTGCATCCTTTCCACTGGAGTGGTGCTTCCAGTTCAAGAGCTGGCAATCTATCAAGTTCTTTTATCTCTGGGGAGAGAGGTGCTGCTTTACAAGAGGAAGGAAATGCAAGAACCATGCCAAGAAACAATGCAGAGCATCCCATGTTTGTTCCTTCAGCTGAGATGAGAAACATGGTGCAGGATCCAACAGGTTGGAGTTTGGCTACTGGAAGCTCTTCTGGAGGCATTTCATCGACCACTCGCATTGGATCCAGTTCAAGCATCCATCCTTCACCTGCTTCCGCCTGGATTGATCACCACAACTCCTCAGAGCACCGTCAGCGAAGATTATCTGAGTTTGCTCCTTGGTCTTTATTTCCATCTGTTGACTCTGATTCTGGAGGTCATAGTGGTCATTTTCCGCCACTGCCTTCAGGTCCTTCTTCATCCTCACAGGAGGCAGTCATGCCATCTGCTTCTAATAGCCACGTTCATCATCAAACGCAACGAAGGTCATCTTTTCTGACAGAGAGACAAGGTGATGATGTTGTTGGTTTGCCCCGTTCTTTGCAGGCTTTAGCTGCTGACATTGAAGGGAGACACCGCCTGATAATTGAGGTTTGTGTTTTAATTATTTTCTCTTCTTTTCAACTTTGTTGCTTCTGTGTATTTAACATGTTAAGGTTTTGTTACTGGACATGGAAATTTCTCCATTGTTGTGCTATCGCTGTATGTCTTTAAGATTACAATAGTTTGATATCTTATATACTGTTACTTTAAGTGGTACAGATGTCTATCATTTTTATAGTTTCTATGGTGTTATGTATGTGAGTTGAGTTTAACTTCATGTATAGAATGTAGTTCTCACATCGCTGTTGATCTTTCTTTATTGTTCTCCTTATTTTACTGTTGATGCTCTTGTTTTATTTGATAGCCCTATCATATATGTGATAAATCGATTTCTCTTTGAAAGGATTATTATGAAGTGTCATACTAAGGATTCTAACAAGTAGTTTGAATGGGCTTTTGGAAAAGCACTCCTTGTTCCTTTTTTTTGTTTTTTTCGATCTGTTTTCATACCCCGTGTGTTTGATAAAATAATAAAACCTCTTAGTTGCATCTGCCGCAAGATAAAAATTTTCACTCTCATTTAGTTGGGAAATTAAATTAATCATTCTTTATCACAAACAATATATGTTAATTTTCTTCCATGATATTTATGTTTACGTACTGCTATAAAGTGGTAGTATTACAAACATTCAAATTGCAATAGATAAAGAAGATAATTTGATGGTTCTTAGAATTGTCTTAGTAACATTGTTTGCTGGCAAACATATAATTTTCTTTTTCTTTTTCTTTCTTCTTTTTCTACTTAACACACACACACATATTTTGAATAGGAAAGTGAGAAAACTTGAATGTAAGCAGAATTGATTTCCGTAGAATCTCTTACCAACTCTTTCACGTGTTGCTTCATGATCATTATAATTCTTTTCTTTTCCCTGGCTAAGAAACAAATGAAGATGGATTTAGGAATTCAATCGCAAGATTGAGTTTCTTCTTTGTGATGTTAGCCTGATGCCATGTATTCTTCATATACAAGGTATTTTTGTTATTGAGTATGCAATATAAGAATGGTAGGAGTGTTAAAGTGGGGACTTTGATACCTATTTGGAGTTTACTTTTCTTGAGATAAATATTTAATTACATTAATAAGACCCAACATTAATATCGTGAATTCTAGGCTTATCAGTTTTATGAGAAAAATATAATTACACCATAATAATGAGAAGGATAGAAGGCAGATGACCTTATTGATTGACCTTTTACGTTCTTATGTTTTGTTCTTGCTTTATGGGAGGATATAACACGAGAATATGAAGGTAAAGATGTGATGGGGGTTCATAATTCAGCTTGTTTTAAGTGGGCATATTGTAGTCTTTAATGCTCAACAATTAAGTGGAGGAAAATTGTTGCGCCTTATTCATTATAGAAGTGAGGTTAATTGGTTATCTGTGTGCTTGGCTTTCGCTCAATTGACTTTCCATGGCTGGTTTTGGTTGGATAGCCCATTGAAGAAATCCCTTTAGTCTATAGTATTTCAAATCTTAATATTTCTAGCAGACAAGGGTTGTCCAGGGGCTTTGATATATTTTAATTTGAGTAGTTTCCTGGTTGGGCCTAAGAGCATGAAGGGATGAGGGATGGTTGAGCAAGTGACTCTTTAATGTTGATAAGTCAGATGAGAGATAAGCTCGAACACGTTTAATTTGCATTTTGAGCAAGAATTACTGACATTTTACACCAACATTTGTAGCATTTTGGAAGCAAAGGGCGAGAATGGTTTACTTATAGTTTATTGTGCAGTGGCCAAATTTGAATCAACGTGGTGAATAATTGACCTTTCACATACATAAAGGAAAAACAATATGTCAACAAGTTCATTTCATGGATGTAACACTATATCACTTGGCAATGACATGCTAATAGTATTTCTTCTATTAAAGGAATTTCGTCAATGCCAAGTATTCCTTCTATAAAGGAAATTTTGCCAAATTCTTAAAAGAGCAAGGATTAAATGAAAAAGTGAAGTATTTGTTGAGAGAAATTTTGGGAACGAAGAATACAAGGAAATTTAAAATCTTGTAGCCCTAATAAGTCAAGATTGGTATGTTGTTTTCAACCGTGACATATTCATATTCTTGAAGGCCTTCTTGGCTATATGTCTTTTGAAAACATTCACAAGGTTTTGTTTTAAGATATTAAGAAAAGAAGATAATAACCTTTTGCAAGTGAAAGACAAGGTTTGTTTATTTATTTATTTATTTTGATCAAGGGTACAAAATGGTGATTAGTTACTAATGGTTATAAGTTCCGTGGACATTGGTGAGGTAGTGAATTCAAAAGCTCTTGATAAGTTATCTCGAGTATTAGTGACTTATGAACACAATTCTAAAATCTTCTCTTAGAATAAACATTGGAAGTTGAAGTAGTTTTAGAGATGAAAATGTGGATTTTGATTATCAACCGAATAGGCATTTCTCAAAAGGTCACGGTTGAAAGTTGATGAGAGATATCTTCATACATTTATGAGAAACAAACCCAATTAAGATGTTTTCTCACATTTGAGAAGCCTTAGTCGTAATTCTTTGGTTGCCTAAGGTAAAAGAGAAAGAAAAGATAATTGGACAAAGTGTACAACTTAGTTTCTATGACCTTAGCTCTTCTGCCACTCAGAGTGAACAATCAACTTGAACTCTTGAATAAATATCTTTTTCGGGAGAAAAGTAGTAAGGTAGCTATTATATTGTTTTATATAATAGAGAAATTCGTTTTCCTTTTCTCACTCTTTGCTGATTTTACTATATTCAATTATTAAATTGGATGTTTTTAATCAGTCAAAGAAATAGTTATGTTTTTAGTCGCTTTAACACTCTTAGGGTTATTAGAGATCATTGGTCTAGCTGCTTGACATTGAACAATCTGTTTGCATTTGGAAGTGTTACACAATCAGTTACAGATGGGGTCAATAAAATGTATTCTTAGATGCCCTTGAGCAATCTAAATTCAAAGCTACTGCAAAAAAATTTCTGATAAAAAACCCATAGACTAGTCATTCTTTCATGAAATCTAAAAAAGAGATAAAGTTTCTTATTTGTACATGCAAAGAAAATCTTCCTATATATTTTGGAAGCCTCTTAAATGCTCGAACCCTAAAGCCCAAAGGAAAGCTCTTAAGCACTTATGCATTAAAAACTTGTTGCTATCCATGCTCATTTTAAGGTTATTGATTTTGAGAACCATGTACAATAGTTACCTTAATTTCTACTGAATTAAGACATCGATGATTATTTCCTTTAATCACATAAATATTCATTTATGTGAGGTACTATAATCTAGGCCTAATTATTTTTTAAACGGGGTTTAATTTTGCATTTTAGAATTGTAGATATGGGAAACTTCTAAAGATTGAAAATATGCAATCTAGATTTATGCTTAGCATTAATGAAATAACATTTCGGAAGAATTAGCATAATGTGAATTCTTGAATTTGCCATTGAAATTAATAGGTGGCATGAAGTAAATCTAGCTATGTCTTATTTCCAAATTTAAGATTGTGAAACTAATATGGGAACTAGCATTTTTTACATTAGACTCGAAGGGACAAAATAGATTTTGGAATCAAATTTTCCATTTTTGCAGATAAAACTATAATGTTATCGGGGAAGATCAATATGTTTCTAATGTCAAACTGGGATCAACTAGGGCAAAAAGTAAAGTATTAGGTTAAACTCTCTTTTGATGTAAACATGATAGCTATGGGTAGAGAAAAGTTGTCAATTCATAGAAGAATGGGACCAATTATGGGACATACAAAATGATATTCATGGATATTTCATATAGTCCATTCATGATAAATAGCTTATCAGTTGTGAAATTTCACACAGGAAGAAATAGTTTTGGATTTTTCAAGAACTCAAATAGTTTTTCACTGAAGCTTCGTATTGATGTCACTTGGTATGTAAATTATCTAATACAGTACGAACTTGGGTTCTACATGTAAGATCTTATGCAAAGGAATATGAATGCAAAGCATCTTTAGTTTGATAACTGCCATGGTCGGTATGTGTTGACTTGATTTTGTTGTTCAACTTTTGTTTGGCATGTCTGATATGTTCTACTTTGGCATTTTTGTAAGAATCATACCTACAACATATTAGAAGTTGCATTAAATATAAAATTCCATAAGATAGTTGAGTATAGAATTTGTTTATTCTGAAAACAGAAAAGAAAAAAGAAAAAAAAATTCTCAATTGGTGAATTTTGTGTTGGTTATTGTGGATTTTTTTTATTATGTTACCTAAAACATAAATTTTAGGACATGGACTTCACATGTTGGAAAAGTGTCCACATTACGCTTGTGTGTTATTGATGGTATTTTAAGACTGTCTTGTTATAGCATCTATTTTACTCTCTACATTGTGTCAGTTACTATTTTGTTTGTTAGCTAATAACTTTAGCAAGGTATAATGAGGACTAAACGCTTATCTTCTTCTTTGTGGCCCAGATTCGTCGAGTCTTGAATGCAATGCATCAGGGGGAGCACTTACAAATTGAGGTTTGCTGCGTTTGCATTTGAATTTTCAATGATACATGCCTAACATTCTTGTATTTTTGTCATTGCTGCAAACTTGTTATTTTAGTGAAAATAGGCTGCCAGCTTTTTAAAGCTTGATTGAGTGTCATTTTTTCTTCCAAAATGTCTCACCTTAATACCTCACTGATGGCTATGAAAGGCCAAATCAGTTGATGTTTATAAAAGATCTCACCAGTGTTGGTAATGAAACATCAAATGGATTACATATATGATTTTATGCTACCTTACCTGTGCTTGAAGTTTTCCACCTCAAAAAATAAGTAGTTTCCTTGTACACTCTATCTGCAGTTATGATTGCCATAATAAAGTCTCTGAATGTCGGATTTTCTCAATGAAACCAATTTCTTTGGATAGTTATACAAAGCTTTGTAGCTTGAGACAGTTAAACCTATATCTAACAGAAAATGAAAAGAAAAAGGCGATTTGTGCTACTCTGTAAGGTAAATGTCAGAAGTGAAAACAAACTGTAATGCTGAATATAGAAGGCCTTTCATTTAACATGATCATGTTTGGCAAGATGCATGACTGTAGTTTTAATTGGCATAATGCAGATGTAATTTAGCTTCAATAAGGAGTTGACACATGAATAATGTCAAAAAGTTGTTCTTGGGTGCCATAAACATACCTTGGATGAAGTTTGAGTATGCGGACCTATGAATGCAATGATGTGTCTGGTTCTCTGTGTAGCAGAAACATGTGACATCCACTAGGTGGATGATGTCATTTTCTTTCTCTATCTTTGTGCATGTGTTTAAAGTTTGGACTTTTAGTGGGATTTCTGTTTCTACATATCAAAAAGAAGGCTATGAATTGCAAAGATTGTTGAGATTACAATTCAATCTATCTGAATACTTTTTTAGGAAATGAGTTTAGGGTTTTTTAGATGACTCGGAGATGAGTATTAAATAGGGGTCTTGGCAATCTGTGGCAGTGTGTATGCGTCCTCTGTCCAGTGGCCATGAGCTGGCTGCTTCTTTTGTTGAGCATGCTCAAAATATTAGGTTAGGTGACCTGTTCCTTTTCATGCCTGGAACATATACTTGAGAGGAAAAAAAGTTAAAATGTAGCACCCTGCACCCTAGGGTAAGGGAAAACTGTAGGAGATCTAGCTTTTCTACTTTTCTAAGTAGATTTTCCATCTTTAGGTCTGATGGAACTAAGCTGCCAGCAAATACTCTGGTGCAAACTTAACCGCTTCTGAGGCAACCACATAAATAGGAGATTTTCTAGAGAAGAAAATGCTTAGTATCTTGACTTTTGCCATTTAAAATGACTTTGTACAGCATTTCACCTCTAGGTGTTTATCTGTCAGGATTTTATGTTTTTTGAGCCGTTTGTATATCATGGTCTGGCCGAAATGCACGACAGGCACAGAGACATGCGCCTTGATGTCGATAATATGTCTTATGAGGTAAGAAATGGCAGTCCCTCTTAGTTATTTCACATCAAAGGTTGTTGCACTTATACAGAGATTGGAATGTTAGGAATTGTTGGCACTTGAAGAACGCATAGGAGATGTGAACACTGGACTGGCAGAGGAAACCATTATGAAGATAATGAAACAGAAAAAGTACATGTCCGTTGAAATAGATTCCCCATCAGACCAGGAACCTTGCTGTATTTGTCAGGTATGAGCTAGAGAAAAGAAAAGCATGTATTTGGTGCTTTAGAACTTAATTCATCTGACTTATTTGTGTTAATGCCTTGTTGTGGCAGGAGGAATATGCTGATGGAGAAGATCTTGGGACACTGGACTGCGGACATGACTTCCATACAGAGTGCGTCAAACAGTGGCTAATGCAGAAAAACATGTGTCCCATTTGCAAGACGACGGGCCTTCCTACATGCGAAGAAAGATAATCGTACTTGGAGTGAGGAGCTTAACTTCTGCCAATCAAGTATTAAATCAGCTAGTCAGGTGGATGATATCATATTTTATACCTTTTTTTTTTTCTTGGGACTGAACCCAGTTTTTTCTTACTTGTGAACTGCATTTAGTTTATAGAATGGAGTGGCCATCAAGTGTCATATATTGCAGCAAGAGTGAGGAAAAGGGTCACCTTTAGAACATTATGACAATCATAAAGAATATTTGGAGTAACGTAAATGACATTATCAAGCTCTTAGAAGGATACATTTAGTATTTTATTTCAGTTCCTTTGGCTAGATTTCATTCAGCTTATTTGTTTTTATCTTATCTGTCCTGAATGGCATCTCTTAAATCCTAAATCATTTCTTGATTGACATACTTTAACTGTCTTCTAAATTGCACCTGTGGTTACTCTCTAGAACATGTGTAAAACACTTTCTGAAGTCGTTTTCTTGATACATTTCTGAAATCATTGCAGACCATGTTTCTAGATTATCTACAAATAGAGTTGGCCATTAATAGTACTCCCTCACAAAGCTGGAATACAAAGTTTGTACTTCAATTGATGTAGTGGATAACGGGTGATTGTCTTATTGTTTGGAATTCTAATGTTGCAAGTACATGATTATTCGTGTTAGATATGGTTGAAGAATGGTTATGTTTGCTGATAGTATCAGGAAAAAAGGGAGTAAAGTGGAGATTTCCTTGTAATTATTATGCTGTGCTGATGAAATAACTGCCATAGAATAGCTCAGCTTATGCTGGTTGATATGATGACGAATACACGTTTTCTTTATTTTCATCCCCAGCACTTCCAAATACCAGCCGCTTCTCTTCTGTCTTAGCGTGAGAAACACTTTCCACCCTGTCCCTTGTTCTTTCTTCAAGTTGGTCACTTCTCAATTCTCGGGTTAAAGACTTTGCAAACCCTGACACATACAAGGCCACAAAATCCAACCAAACATAACTGGTTCAGTGGAACGATATTCTATTTCCTTACGTCAAGTATGTGTACAACTAATTAATCATCTGAGTAGTTTTCATATAGACGAATACGTATGCCAAAGTAATTATGCATGTCCCTTTACCGACAGTAAGCTCGATTTCCGTGATTAGATGGTAAATTAATAGATTTGATTAAGATTTATTTTATTTATCTTACATTCCTTAATTTAAAATATAAAACAGAAAAATTAAAGTGAATGGTAGCCAAATTCTAAGTTAAATAGGTGCTTACATTCTTAAACCATCTTGGGTAATCTTTTACTAATTAGTGCTTAAACCTTAGCCAAGTAATTAATCATGGCATGATTATTTACTCGGATTTCTTACCATATTTAGCTGGATGCATAAACATTTATGGTACGTGCATGCCGAGGTTGCCCTCATAAATCTTCTTTTTGACATATCCCATCGGTCAAACCTCCGTAATGGCCATATTTACTGCAAATTTGAACCAATGGTTGAAGGCTGGACACTGTAATGTGGGTTTATAGTTTTGATGTTAAAGGAAGAACAAGAAATACGCATGTAACTTCTAATGGCAATGCGATAACTATATTCGATGAACTACCGGTTTAGTCCAAAAGTTCTTGGGAAACCCTAATTCTGCCTACAGTCACATGCAAATTTGGAACTTGGCGCAAATTAGTAATGGAGTATGTAGTAAATTCAAAATGAAAATGGTGTAATTGGGTTGCCAAATGCATGCCAAGTGGGGTCAAAGTAGGACCAAGAGAAGGGAAAGAAATCAATGTGACCCCACACTTTGCTTAGCTTCAGCCCTTTAAAGCCAGCTTATTGTATATATCCGTTTTTGTTTTCATATGCAGTAACGGCATTGCCTTATGATTGCATTTTGTGCTCTTCCTTCACAGAAAGCGAATCCTCTCTCTAAAACTTTGCCACCTTTTTTAAACGCCTCCTCCTTTTCTTTCCTTCCTTCCTTGTATATCACCCATCTCTGTCTTTCTCTGATCTGTTTGATTGTAACGATGTCTGAGGAAGGAGGGGAACACGAGAGTTTCTTGTGGGAAAACCAGTCGTGGGCTCTGTCGATTTCGGACAATTCAGGCGGCGGTGAAGAGGGAATCTTATTCGGAAAGAATCCGGCGACGCTGCCGCCTTCAAGCTCTAACAGCCCAAAACTCGTTATCGACGAAAGTAATATCAATGAAGCAGCTCCTGCAGCAGCTCCAAGTAAGAAGCGAGGTCGAGGAAGAGCTGGTAAAGATAACGGAAATTCAAAGGGAAGTGGTGAGGTGAATGAAAATGGTGGTGGTGGTGGTGAATCAGAACATGAGATACATATATGGACAGAAAGAGAAAGGAGAAAGAAGATGAGGAACATGTTTGCTAACCTTCATGCTTTGCTTCCTCAGCTTCCTCCTAAGGTATTAGTATGCATATAACTTTGAACTTTGTACCTCTTATGTCAATTCACGAAATTTTACAGATTGAATCAATCGATGGTTAAGCCATATAATTATTTCAATGCTTCTCTTCATTTCTTTGTTTTCTTCTTCTTTTGTTACATGATTTGAGCTGAGAAAAGCCATATCTTTCTTTGTGTTTTATCTTGAGATGACGGTGGAGCTTTCTCTCTGGTCTCTCTCTCTCTCAGAATTTAGAAGGGCAAGTCATATATAGATGAATTGTCTTTGGAAAGAAAATTAAAAGGGCACCTTTTATGGATGCAGTTAGTGAAAATTTTCAGCTTTTCATTTTGTTTCGTTGGCAGACAGTTAGGTTTCGGGCATGGCCATATCTATCGTTTATCCCTTTCAAGTTGCCTTTTTCTTCCCATTCCTTTCGATCTTTCTCCTTCATTTTCCTTTCTTTTTTCATTTGTTGAATAATACTTCACGAAAACATGAGGGAAAGTTGATTATAGTCCAACTCAATTGCACCCACGTATCTAATTTCGGAGGTATGTATCAGATTATCAAATATGAGGTGTAATAATTGAACTTCAACTAAGCATTAATTCCTTTAAGGAAACCCCCTTTTAGTTATCCCTTTCTTCATTTGATTCATAAACCATTTCATCAAATCGTGCCAATAATGCTTTTGATTTGTGATACTTATAGCTAAAATCTCCCAAATTTTCTGATCAGATTGCAGGTTATGATCACCTCCTTCGCAGTGCTTCACGCAACACCAATTGTTATTAGCACTTTAATTGAATTTCTTAATACAACATTATGTTCTCTCTCTCTATATATATATATGGAGAACATAGTCTGTAAACATCTTATTTTAGTTAGTTTTTGAATTTGTACAGGCTGATAAGTCCACCATTGTTGATGAAGCAGTGAGCTACATCAAAACCCTACAGCAAACTCTCCAAAAGCTACAGAAACAAAAGCTAGAAAGGCTCAAAGGTGTAGCAACTTTTGGCTTCGAGCCATCTGCAATCGTCCCACAAAAGTTAGCAGCCTTCAACTCGAACTCGAGGGAGGCATTTTTGGCCGATCAAGGATCTTCCGGTAACTTGGTCGGCGCCATTAATGCAACCAACTCTTCAAATTTGCTACCAGTACCTCCTCATCCTGTAAACTTTCAAACATGGACTTCATCTAATGTTGTTTTGAACATCTGTGGGGATGAAGCACAGATAAGCATATGCTCGCTAAAGAAACCTGGGCTGTTCAGCACCATTTGCTCTGTGTTGGAGAAGCATAAAATAGAGGTGATATCTGCTCAAGTTTCCTCGGAATTTACTCGAAAAATGTACATGATTCAAGCACATGTAAGTCTATCTCTTAATTAAATCATACACATTACTGATCTTTCTATTGTCATAGTAGCAGCTAGCTGGCAAGTTTGAAGTCTTTCATGATGCTTCAAAACTGGGTACCCATTTAGGTTTTAGATCATATGAAGTTCATTTATTGAATGTAAATGGAAAAAGCATATACTGAAACCCTAAATTCTTGAAATAGGAATCCTATTAAGGAAAAATCTTGATAGCTTGGGTCAGTTTGAGAGGTTATGGCTTTAGGGTTTCTGACATTAGTTTGGCATTTTTTTTTTCATATAGCAATATTCACTATTAATTTGAATAAATTTTAATTTAAATATAATCTAATTTTACACTTAAATTTTTTATTTTAAGTTATCTTTCTAAGATTAGGGCTCAGATATTAGATACTTAAATTTCATTCCAAATATACAAAGACAAACTTAGAGTTAGAAAACCCTAAATCTTCTCTTCTAGAAATGCTAACTTGTGTCTTGTAGGAACTAATTCTAGAAGGGTATGTATATCATGAACGCAGGTGAATGGAGCTTCGGATCAGTTCACAGAGACACTTCCGGTGGAAGAAATATACAAGCAAGCTGCAAGTGAGCTTATGTTCTGGATCTCTTCTTGATTATGCCGGAAATCAATCCAATGAAGCAGACGAGCGAAGAGGTTTCTTTAGATCATTGAATCCCAAGCTTTCCCTTAGGATTACACCATTTAATCCCAAGACATACCATACATTACCTGTCAAGATGTACTTCTTCCTTGCTTGCTAGTAAGGTGTATATATATAACAGCCTGCAACCTGCAACTCGATCATGTACTCTCTATGTTATATACATATATAATTTTGGTGAATTTTGGGAGTTTCATATATTATACCCTTCTCTCTCTGATCACACAGACGAAAATAGGTAGATCATAAAGTAAACCACTTCGTTAATGAGTTTCCATGATCATTTCTATTTCCTTTGTGGTATGCTGTATGCATATGCATATATAAAGGTAGATGGAGCCTCCAATCAATATTACGAGCAGTATTAGCATATGACCTTGTATATACATGTGCATAATAACTTGAAATATACACATGTTTAGCAAGTTTTCTAGGGTTGATCCATATGTATCAAGAAGTAAGGATTTACCCATCAAAATGGAAACTTGAAAGGAAAATATAGTAGAAAACTTGATGGAAAAATTATATACCATTAGACTAATTCTATTTGAATGATTAAAATTGTATTTTAATATGTATTAATTATAATATATTAACTATATGTGTTAAATTTAATCTTAATTATTAAAATATATAATTTAATAGTAGATAAATTAGTATAAAAAATTGTATAGAGTTAAAAAAATTTCTAATTCAATGATTAATAAATTAGTATAAATAATTTGTATTAAATTAAAGGACTTTCGATTTTTTTAATAATGATTCGACTTAACTAGCACGATATTATTTACTTCAACAAAATTCAAGATAATGCAAAGAGCCAGTTCTTGCTCTTCATGATTTTATTTTTAATACTTAAAATTTAAAATTTTATACTCAAAAAGTCTCGTATTAATTAAGAGAGATAAATCACTAGTAAATACATTCCTATATTCATCCCAAACTAAGTGGGATTTTAGATCTTCCCTATATATATATATATATATATGCTCGAATTGAATGCAGTGACAATTACTTGAAAGTGCAGACATGGTGCTAATAGAAGTACGAAAATTCTAAGATGTGATGAACAGACCCTGTTCTAGCTTTCAATGAATCATGAAAAAAACAAAGGAAATCAAGCCGACCTGTTTGGGCCAAACGGGTGGGAATTAGACTAAGCCCAAATGTTGAACAAGCCCATAACGTGAAACCATCAACAAATATATCGTTACCAACTTCCTAACTTGGATTTCAAAAAACAAACAAATTGTTACCCAATTCTAACTCCATAAGTGAATGGAATGAGATTATGAATTTTTTTCCAATTAAATGGGACCATTAGGGCATTGGATTACATGGTAGAAACCATTCAATTTTAGTCACTTCACACTTATACTAAATTGATATTAGGATAACTTCCATCTCAATTGAATGAGCTTGCTTATAAACTCAATTTGAACATGATAATGGCACGATTAAAAGTGTTAAAGAAAAAATACTAAATATCTAAGCATTTATGTATTTAATATTTTTTAGTATTTTTCAAATTTATTAAAATATTTATTATTATCTGTATATTATTTTAAATTTTATTTTAATTAATATATAATTATAAAATTAATTTAAAATTATTTACAATGTTAGTTAAATTCAATAAGTATTTGTTATATATAACTATTAAATACATAAATAAATATTTATATTTTTAATTTTATTATTTATGTAGTACTAATTAACACCGAAAATTAGACGTACCAAAAACCAAACATATTAACTCATGTGCATGAATACTATTTCATATATATTAAATCTAAGCATGATTAGAGCTAACTACCAGTATTAATTTTCTCAACTAATTAAGTGGTTAACCTTTTTTCTTTTATATTGTCCTAGTCCAAATGGCATCTTCTACAACTCATTGATGCATTTGCATTGCATGGTTAAAGGGCAAGATTTGCAAATGCATATGGGTAAGTTCAAAGAAGGCAGTGGGAATAGACATAAATGGAGTTGGGTCCCAAATGCCCCAAATCATTGGGTACAAAGACAAAGGAAGAATTCCCATTTGTTGTAGTGAGTTTGTGACCAAAAGAGTAGGAACAAAGTTGAGTAATTGGCATTATTTCTCATAATTCTTTAAGGGTAGAGAAGAGAGCAAGACCCATGTGAATGTGAGCCACAGTATATATTCCTGCTGCATGCTGTGGGACACTTCACACATATTACAAACCCTACCACCTCCTCCTCCTCCTTCTTCTTCTTCTTCTTGTCCTAGTTGTAGTGAAATTTACAGGCTGTGTAATTATAGGAAGGTTCTTTTGTGTACCTTTTTGCATGCACGCGAACATGGCATTGCCACAAAATGGTCAAAATGAATGTGTTGTTCCACCCTCCATTCATCTATTATTCCTCCTCCCCTATTGCCTGTCTCTGTCTTTCTCTTTCTTTGTCTCGTCAAAAAAGATCATTTGACTCATTATTCATCAACAGTATCCACCACCCACTTACTGTTGTAATAATTTAAATAATGGTATCCTATTTTTATTATTTTATATTTATGTTATATTAAATTAAGATTAATTTTAATTTAATTTATTCAATAATTATATCAAAAATTAAAAATTTTAACTTAATATTATTATTCAATAATAAAATAAATTATAAATATGCTATTTTTTTAGTAATTTTTTATATATTATAATATATTTTTATAATATTTATAGTACAATATAATCAAATACTAATCAATTCAAATTTAAATATGATTAAATATTTTTTAAGGTGTGATAAATATATATAATTTTTTTTAAATTTATTAAATTATGAATAAATTAATACGTTATAATTATTTAAATAATATATTATATTACAAATAAATTTATATATTAAAAATTTTAAATTTAAATTTAACAAATTATTAATAATACAGTATTATATTATTTATCTAATAATTTTATTATTTTATATCAATAAAAATTTATAAATTTATATTAAATTATTATTAATTTAATAAATCATATTAAAAATTAATATTTTACATAAAATAGCGTAAACATCAACTTCACTAAAGTAACGTAAAATTTAAAAATTTCTCTCTTACAACTTAATATATTAACCAAAGAAAAACTAACTTTTGAGTGGTTTAGTAAATAAATATTTAATTAAACATAATTTTATATTCATTATCGCACTCTTAAATTCTCAAAATTAAAATTATATTTTAAATTTTATAATTTAAATTTTATATTAATTATTTTAATTTTTATAATATTATTTATTTTAAAATTTTTTATTATAAATTATATGTTTGTCGCGTCCTTATAATAACACAAAAACTTTGCCACTTTAAAATTAATTTTAATACCAAAAATTAAATAATTAAAAAAAACAAAATGAAAAAAAAAATCTATTTTTCAATTAATTTTCAAATTTTCTTAAACTTTGAAAGGAAAAAAAAAATTGTTACATACAAAATTACATTCAGAATTACAATCGTCCCTATACTAAGAATCATATCAAGAATCATTAGCGATTATCAAAACGGCACCACTTCACTGCAAGCGTAATCGTCCGAATTCCAGACGGAATCGCCGGGCCAGCAATTCCTTAACAACTTCAGCAGCAGCTGCGCCTTCCTCTTTGCCCTGTCCGTACAATCGCTTTGCACGAGAAGCAACAATTGGGTCAATACGCCAGCGTTCACGGCGTCCCTCTGGCACTGCTCCGACGCCGAGCAGAGCGACTGAAGGGCCCCCGCCGCGTACTCAGTCGCCCGGTCCGAGATCTTCAGTATTGTCTTCACCAAAAGCGGGACCGTCAGTGCGTGCTCCGCGAACGCGGTGCACCCTGTTGGTATTCTGCAAAGTAACTCCACCGTGGCCAACGCTCTCTCGGCGTCGCATTTGTCGAAATCTGCCAACCTGTCGATTAAGGTCTCAGCGGCGCCAGCTTCCACCGCCTTGTGACGGGTTTGTTTGACGAGACACAAAGCGAACAGCGCTTTGATGCCAACTTTTAACCCACGAGGATAAGATTGAAGATTTCTTAAGATTTCAATCACTCCTTCGAAGATTTCGTACACGTTACTGATCTGAGAGCGAAATTCTTGTGATCTCATGCCAACTAAGATATTTTCTATCAAAGCAGCTGAGTTGACTCGGACTTCGGTGGAGGCATGGAACAATAGATTTGACAAATATGTTACCTTATCTGGGTCTGCTGCTATCTCCATGCACTCCGATTCAGTGAGCGGAAACATTACCAACAAAGCGAGTGATTCGTGGCTCAACTCAGAATTCATATCCGAGAAGAAGACGTTTATCAATATTTCACGCACGTTATGGGAGGAGATAACAGAGCGATTCTTGTCCGTATCACGAGCGAGTCCCCTGACTCTACGCAAAGCCGAGAGACGAGAACTATACGTATTCGACTCAGACGAAGCCTGACTCAGAAGGGTTCTCACCAAACCCGGTTCCGCCGGTTGTTTCGGCGTCGGGATCCGTTCTACACCGAAAGACCGATTCTCAACACACCAGTCTTGAATGAGCCGACGAAGCGTGTGGTTGGGAATCATGGTAAAGTCAGTGAGCGGCGCTCGAGTGACGGGACAGGTGGTGTTACCAGTGGCGACCCACGACTCGATGCCGGAACGGTCATAGGTCTGACCAGTGCAGACGGTGACAGGGTCACGCATCAGCTCAAGAGAGATTGGACATCTGAAATGATAGGGTATCTGAACACCCAAATCCAGCGGCTCTAAACTTCCGGGCATGTTGAATGATATGTGTATCTGATACGATATCTGCTTCTGAAAATTCTGTTAGTCACTTAGTCTTAGGATTTTGTTTTGCGTATGAGTTGGATGCGTGTGTCTTCTTATAAGAAAACAAATGAAACAGAGAGAACAGAACAGAGGTACATGTACAGAACAAAACAGAAGAGAGGAAGGGGAGGAGACGAGGAATGAAGAAAGGATGGGAGTGGGTGTGGGCGTGGGCGAACTTATCCGAGTCTGGGCCACACGTGTGGCATTTATAGCTTGGATGAGAGCTTATTTGGTCAAACGGAAAATATGAGACTGAGACTGAGGTTGGGTGGGTCCCACATGGTTTGTCATACTAAAATCTAACTTCTGTTTACATCGACTGGTAAATATTGTCATTTGCTGTTTGTTACTGTTTTATGGACATTGATTGTGCATCGTTGATAATTGTATTTATGTTTCTGGGTTTTGCAATTCTGCCCCTAGATTTTCTAATTTTTACAATTTTGCCTTTCATGCTCTTCTCTTCTTTTATTACTGACCCACAACTTTCAATCGATAAATATTAATATAAAATAATACGATTTTTAAATATATAATATAATATAATATAATTATTAATAATGAAGAGTTTGAATTTAGAGTTTTTAATATATAAATTTATTTATAACATAATTAATTATTCGAATAATTATAATGTACTAATTTATTTATAATTTGATAAATTTAATTTATAATTTTTATTTTAAAATATTTTTATATTTATTTAATTTTCTACTAAAATATTTAATTATATTTAAAATAAAATTATCATTAATTATACTAAAAATATAGTATAATATTAATAAAAAAATTTATATGAATCATAAAATAACAAATTTTTTTAATTATATTATTAATCATGTCAAGTTAAAATTTTTATTTTTTAACATTGTTATTAAATAAATCAATTTAAAATTGAGCTCTATGAACACGAAGAGTAAAATACGATAATTTGAATTATCATATTTATATTTTATGATATATTTTTTAAAAATAAAAAATAATAATAATTTTATAAATAATGCAGAATAAAATCACTAAGTATTAACTATAATTATTATATTTGTCACACCAATGTTCATTTAACATCGCATTTGCTCTTTGATTTTTATAACATATGGTCGTCTATCTTGTCTTGCTTTATGGAATTGTAATTAGTTTTGGTGTCTCTTTTACCTGGTTAACAAAGCAACATACATGGTTGTCCTACTTTTCTACTTTTCATTGCATACTTTACACTCTGGTAAAGGGTCAAATCCTGCTTTGTTTGCTAAAAAGCAATCCAATTTATCAATCAATTGTTAACCTTAATCCCTAAAGTATCTCTGCCTTTTACAACTTTTTGGTGTAGCATAAAAAAGTTGACAATGACTGTTGATTCTTCTTCTCTTCTCTCACTGCTAGGTGAAAAAGGTAATAAAACCTTTAAATACAAGTAAAGGTCCCGCAACACAATCTTTAATCTAGAATTCAGCCCCTACATTTGTAAACAATCAACGAAGAACAAAAATTTTGGCTAGAGATATTGGGTTGAAATGTAAGACATTCAAAACTTAAGGGTCAAAGGAATATAAAGAATAAATATAGGGGAGGAAATGGAAAGAAGAGAATAATAAGTGGAGGGCTTTGCACGAGTGGGGAAGGATTTTTTTAGCAATCAAATATAATAATTAGGTTTGAAATGTCCGTTTGCTGATTACGGTGGTTGGGCGGTCAAAGGTCAAAGATGAACAGATAAACAGAGGGAATGTGCGGGTCCAGGCTGTCTACCCAACTCCTCTTTATTCGTTCAAATTAATTTTATTAAATAAATAATTAAAATCCCCAAATTAAATCTCGTACTCTCTTTCGTGGATAATACCAACAGTGGGGATGGTTTCTAGATGGGGGTGGGACCCGCTATCCTTAAGTGGGACCGGCTTTCTTCTGCAATTCCCCTGCGTTTCCTTAACAAACCCAGCACGGCCTCACTCGGATCTGCTGATCTCTCTGATTGCAGAGCATGTTGGGTGCGTAACAGGGGATCGGTTCATGACTGAGGTATGTTCAGATGTGGACAATTCCATTGTTTTACCGTGTGCCCAAACGAGTAAAACACGAGAAATTGCACGGGAATTATGAAACAGTCAGGGTTCAGTCTGATCAGAGGATCAACGGGAGACCGTAGTGTTAGTACATCGGACGCTGCGTTTGCAGACTTGGTTGCCGCTGCAGCGAGGAAAATACAAAGAAGGCGCAAGGCAACGCGAGACGATGTGTCGTGTAGCAATTACACGCGCGTGGGGGTGGGTTGTGCAGGGTGGGGGGGACACAAAGTGCTGGCCATGCCAGAAGAACGAGGCAGGGTCGCCTAAGAATGACCCTGTTGTCGCTGGTCAACACGGCAAATGTTTGCCGATTACAGCTCGTTTCGTCCCCGATGCACGTGAGGTTCGACATCCCCACACCTCCCACGTGTTTCCAGCTTGTCACGTTGTCTTTCTTCTTGACTGCTTACCTTCTTGGTGTAAGTACGGAATTCTTTCTGCTTCCTTGGCATATGTTTAAAATGGTAAATTAATATTATAATAATAGGCTTTTAATTATGGATAATGCATGCCATTTGTTTTGAGCTGAGGCAGGTTCAATCCAGGAAGGTTCCCAGTAAAATATTGAGTGACAATTTAAAATTTAATATAATTATTAAATAATTAATTATATATAAATTAAAAAATTTAAATTTAAATTAAATATTATTATTAATAATATCGTATCAAAAATTATCATCGCAATTAAATTTTTCAATTAATGATAAAGTGCCTGCTAAATCTTTTCTATTTGAGGAAATAGGAAAGTGATTAACATATCTTTGTGTATGATAATATTAATTAAGGAGCATTAACTATTGGTAAGCCTCTTTCTAATTAATTAAATTTTTTAATCAATCAATCCAATCTCTCCATAAGATTATTTTGGCTTATCTTTATCATATAATTGGACATATTTTTCTACTAAATTGTATTTGTTTAATTATTTGAAGTATAATTTTTTTTTAATTTTGTTAATTAATTATTTACAAATAAAATTATCAATTAAATTGATTGATAAATTAATAATTTTGATATTATTTTTAAAAAATATATTTTTAATGATTTAATTTTTAAATAATTTAAAATTAATTACATTAATTATTTAAAATATATAGAATCATCGAAAAAATGAATAGCTTATGTTGTGTGATTTATACACACGTTTTTATAAAATTATAATTTTTTTATTTAAAAATGGTAATTATAATAATAATAATAATAATTAATTTTATTATTCGAAGGATAAGAGAGAGTTTACATGTCTCTAAAGTGGGTGAGTTGTAGATGGAGTGATTAAATTAATTAATTGAATTATTGTAGGGTTAATATAATAATATTATTTTATTTTATATTATTTTATTTTCAAATGAAGGGAAAGGGCAGTCAATGGAGTGTAAAGGAGGCAAGACTAGTTGGCCTTGTGATTTGGCCTAAGATTTTTTTATTTTAAACGTGGTCCATAAATCAAATAATTGAACCAACTTTCCACGTGTGTGGAGTAGACACTGAACACGTGTCTAATCCAATTGTCTAGCTGATATGGTCCATTAACGAACGTGCTTATGCTCTCTACGTGTATCTTTTGTTCCATTCAATGCTACAAGACACGTAAAAAGTTTTAGTGATTTTGATTTTTCAAGCCACAACCAAACAATAATTAAAAAAAAAAAAAAAAAACAAGGGAGAATTTCATAATCTATGAAATAATATTTTTTATATTATAATTTTTTTATTTAAACATTAAAATTAAAATTAAATTTGACAATCTTATCGTATATATAATGTGATTTTTTTAAAAATATATAAAATATTTTCTTATATCAATACGATCGAAATTTAAATTATCGAACTCTTTATATCGTAAGAAATTTTATTAGTTCAACTAATTAACATTCACGTAAATTCAAATTCAAATTTACAAGAATTTGAATATAATATTATATTTATAAAATATTTTATTAAAAATTTTTAAATCAATAATAAAATAGAGTTTAACAAAAATATTTATTTATATCAAGCAAAAAATAATAATAATCGAGATATACTACTAATAAGAATTCTTGAAATTTTGCAAAATAACAAATAATAATATTTTGATCATTTTGTAACAAATAAATCCTGAAACTTATTTATAACATCGTTACAAATACATCTCTACAATATATTAGAAATGATTAAAGTGTGTCCTTATTTGTTATTTTTTTAAAACTTGGTTACTCATTCTCTATAAATAACAAAAGTGTTTTTTTATTTGTTATTTTCTCAAAATTGAAGGACCTATCCATTAATACTTCAATATTAATTTTAAAAAATATATATTTAAGAAATATATAAAGGGAAAATGTAATTATCATATGAAGCAAATCCAAATCACACTTTAAGTAAAATTAGGGCAAAGCAATAAGAAAAGAGGAGTGTGGTGGGTATTAATGGATAACGTTTTCATGACTACAATTAGATCTACGTAGCTTGTGAATTCAGCAGTCAAAAAGTCTAAAGAATTGCCTAAATATTAATACACGAGGAGTGGTGCGTGGTGTTAGAGTAGCCTTCATTTCAAAATTGGCTGACTGTCGGCTCTAATTTTAAAACCCTAATTAATCAAAGGTCATTATCACAAAATCACGAGTGACATGTTGCGGATATTATGCGGGCCAAACGTGTATTTTGGGCACTAATCATGGAGGAAAAGGACACAAAGTTTTTGTGTCCAAATCCAAATTAAAATTTGGTTCTTAACCTCAATCACTTTAAAATATAACACAAACCACAACAGCAATTAAAAAATTTTATATGAGTAGTTTTATTATCTTAATAGTAATAAAAAAATTTTAAACGAAACGATTTTATTATATTAATATTAGTTGACACGGTAAAATTATTTAATTAATAAAGTAAAAAAAATTCGTTTATTTATAATGAATAAGAGTCTAATAAAATTTTTTCATCTCATTAATTGAATAATATAATATTTTTTTAATTTTTTTTTATTTATCATTAATAAATAAAATTTTCTTGTTTCGTTAATTGAATTGATTATACCACATCAGTTATATTAACGTAATAAAATTATCTCACCAAAATTTTTTTTATCAATAATTATATTTAGGAATTATTCTAAATTTTGAAATATTTTAAAATATTTTCTAATGTTGAGATTATTGGTAGCATGTTAATTATATGTTATCTTGAATTAATACAAATATGATTTAATTTTTATTATATTTGTGTTAAATTAATGAGTCGTAACATAAATTATTGGTCGAGTTTATAATATATTATATTATTTATTTATTTTTTTTTACTAATTTATAGGAGGAAGGGGTAAAGAATATGGCATCGTTTACAATAACAAGATTAATATAATGTCCCTATACTTATCCATATGACAAATTAACTTTGTTGGATTCCCCTGCCAACCTACAAACCGTATATTCCCATTACATATTCCATGAATTAGTTAAATAATAAGAGCAAATTGTATTGATTCAAGCACTTAATCAAATGTTAATGTACCATTAACCTTGAATCCCTAAAAATTAGATTAGAAAACTAGAATTTAGATTAAAATAATGTTCTTGAGCTGTGTACAGACCGACTCCCATATTTGTTTAATCTTCAAATGCATGACTGTCTTGATTCATGCACAATTAACTCCTTTTTTAGGTCTGTGCAGTGCTATGGATAGCTGATCCAGGAACAATTCGAGAGTAGGTTCATTCAGGGGCTTGGTTTTGAGCCACTTAGGTCCAGTTCAGGAGCTGGTTCGGTGCAGGATTGGTTCTTGCCCAGCCCAGAATTAACTTTACGTATCTTCTTTCCTTTCATGGTTCATGCCTTCATGGCCACATGATTCAGATTGTGGACATGGCCAAGCTGTTTGGAACACAATGGGGTCAAAACCAATTCAAAGAGCTAATGGTTTTGTTATCGAAATTGATGTCAAGATCATCAAATTTCCTTCTGCGGAGGTCGGTTTGCCGGAGGGATGTCAGAATTTGAGTGCAATGACTGGTCAAATAGACATGCAAAGTGAAGTTTTTCAAGGGCATAGGTATGCTCCAAGAACCTCTTGAGCTGCTCTTGCAAGAATGTAAACCAGATTGCTTGGTGGCTGATACGTTGTTTCCTTGGGATTCTCAGGTTAGTGTTTCATGGCACTAGTTTTTTTTCATGGACCATTGGTGTCTTGGTATCAGAAAATTATTCTACGAATTAATAAATAATCAACAGAGCTGCTGGATTTCGAGTGTTTGATAAAAAGCAGAATAAATTAAGTTGTTGGAAAGACAATCAGAATATGCAAAGTTCCAACATAGACCTGGTTCAATGGCTCTCTTTCTGAAGCCTTCAGATTGTTTATTATGGGAAAAGTGAGTGGTAGCAACATGCAGCTCCCATGTACCACCCTTCTGAAACATGATTTCATCATGAAGAACATTTTCTAAGGAAACAAACAGCATCAGCAACCAGACTAATTAAACAAAGGAGAATAATCCTCAACCACTAAAATCACATGGTGCCCATTGCAGTGTCCAAATAGGTCAATAATTGATTTGAATGACTCTTATTCAGCCAAGTTTATGCACATCGAAGCAGTTACAGCAGTCTCATCTTCTTCTTTCCACCTATCCCAGAAATGTTATCTACTGGTTTAAAAGACGTGAAAAATTTATGTTAAAAGCGCACTAAAACAACAAACGTTATATTCACAATGACCAAAGAATTGTCATAACAGCCACCCCAAGCAACCACCATCGTTTAACTGATCTTCCATTTGAATATGCAGAGTTGGAATGATGTGCTGCAGCTGCAGTTGATGGGGGATGCCAGGTTCAGGCAAGTCACATGCTCCGAAAGTCATGTTCGCCTGCAGATAAGCGAATTAGACTGAAAACAATCCATCAAAAAGTTCAATATAGTCTCGAAATCTGACATTCATCCCTTAAATTATAGAGAACTACGTTATGCAGCTAGCAGTATTATCTGTTAATTGCTATTCTTGTACAGTAAAAAATGAATAACTTAGGTGAAAGCCATGTTAGCAAACCCTGCAATTGGCAATGATTCCACACCCGCAAACCAGATGACGATTGACCACATCCACAGCTTCTGGGGCCCTCCGTCGTCACTCCTCTGAAATTCCGAATACAAATAGTTGCATGGGAATCATTTCATCTTGTACTTGCTTTTAGCTGGTAAGACTTGTATGCAGTACATACCTTGTAAAAGTCGAGGGCAATGAAGTTAGGCCATCGTTTGCCTGCTGCTTCGTAGCATGTGTTAACCATGATTGCCAACGGAGCTGATTTATGCTTGCAAGCTTGGGTTATATCTGGTCTATCAGGAAAATAGTTCACTAAGATTAACGACTTTGATGCTGTGTTCATGGGCGATGATTCTGCGCGGTTTGGACACGAGCCAGCAATCATCCCACCATTCGCATCTGGAATATAAACAGTTAAACACTCATCATTATCATCTTAGCTTAAAGGTAAATATTTTCTCTTCTGTGCAACTGAAATTTCGGATTAGGAATATTAATAGGACTCACATTGGTTTTCCACCATGTATCTCCCCTGATAGGCAATTCCTTCTGAGCCCTCCCTAGCTGACTTTGAAGTAAAAACCACCAAACGCTGATTCTTCTGGATCATGTCATCAACTGCTGGCCAATTTCCACCATTTTTTGGCATGCGAGATACCGGAAACCAGTATTTTCTCAGGTCAGCAGCATTAAATACTTTAGTAAGACCATTTGTTGATGTTACATAATCCTCAATGATAATGGTGACAATTTGTGTTGGGTTGGCTTCAAGAAATGCTCGAACCTCTTTCAAAACATTTATGGCAGGTTGCTGAAAAACAATGAAGTTGCACGAAGTACAGTCAAATAAAGAAAAGAATTTTCCAATTGTCCGTTAAAATCTAAAGAATCAACGAATTCTGGGATTTGTATGATACTTTAAATTCATATTCTGAACTGGAAAGATTTCTTTCATGTCTAGTTACTGACAAAAGCTGTAGAGTTATAGCATCTCCCACCAAAGGAATGACATAACCAGATATCATTCAGGAAGTCATACACGTCGAGCATTAAACCTCTAACACCATTCTGCAGGAGAGAACCATTTTCAACTGAAATTACTAGAAAATAACAGAGGATAGATGAAAGAATCATTAGTCATTATCAATGAACTAAATTTATCGACATCATTAAAATAAACCAACAATGTCTACCGAAGGGAAAGACATGGAGAACACCACAACTCAGGTAATGATCTAATAACCTACTAACAAATTACTTACAAATTGTCCATTCTGGCAATGTTCAAGCAATGGGCTAAATTCCACTGGAATTGTTTCGGTCATTTCTAGAAGATTTCATTTCCTTTACTGAGAGCAATGCATTAAGGACAAGCTAGCTTGAGAATATTTTTTAATCAGAGGAAATGAGTGTGCAGCAGATTTTAGAGTTTCATCGGCTAACCCATTTGATACAAGTGATCTTGCACCAGAACTGAAAAAATTAAGTTGATTTTTAGAAAGTTGCCATACGTTATTCATCCAAAGCAGAAAATGGATGCGATCTTAGTATTATAATCAAAGCATGTTGGCAAGATCTAAATTGAGAGTCGGTAGTGATTTTTTCAACACAATCTGGTGGAGGCTTGCTCTAGAAATCCACCGGTATGACCACATTTATTAAAGGCTAACCTCATTGATACCCCATTTCTTTTCGATCAACAAAGAGTAGGTGAAAAGTTTTCTAAAATGTCATGGCCAAAAAGCAATTTTAAACCACTGCCAGACAGTTAAAATATAGGGAGTTTGCATATTCAACGCTTTCACACAAGAAATTCTTCTGGGTTTTCTTAAATTTTTTCGTGTACAAGGCACAACCACTCCTATTGTTAGCTAGAATTATAATAATCTAAATGTTCGAACATCCAGAAAGATTAAATAAACAAGGACTTAATCGTCTTCTCACCATGTGGAAACTATAATCTTTCAACAAATAGATTGAACCAGCCAACTTTCATAATAAGATAAGGTACCGAATTAATGATTAGTGTATTTCCACAAACAAGAACGGGGAGGCACCGCCAAACCGCCTCAGAGCCTGAACCTTTTTACCAAGCAGAGAAGATTAGGAGAGAAATTAGCATACATTGAGTTGGCTGGTAATGGAATCCTGCTGATTTTCTGGAGAAATAATCAGAGATCCAATTGCGGACTTAGCTCGAAGTATTGAAAATGAGATATGAGTTGTCAGCCATGAATATCGATTAAATGGCAGTCCCTTCACCTAAGTTATCCAACAAAACAACCCAGAACATTAATTGTCTGTATGTGCAAACCATGAAAAAATGAAAATGTACAGACCTGTGAAGTCGGTTTTAGAGGCTGGATTCTAGTGCATCTTGGCCGTACATTTCCATTAGCAAGACTAGTTTCACAGTGTCAACCCTTGTCGCAGTTTCTGTTTGCTAAACATATTTGTCCCTCCTGTTTTTCCCAGAATCACTGTGAAGTTGAGTACCTTGAGAGCAGAGGAAAGACTGAAGAGAAAGAGTTGTTGCAATGAGAACATTGACGAGTTTCTGCAAATGATCCTGCAAGTATTATTGTGGAAGTAACTACAGACTGCGAAAGAATAACAAGAAAAGAAAGGAAGTTGATGACATGCCTGCATCGATGATTTCTTCTTGTGTTTATTCACTAAGAAAGAGATGATAAGTTTCCGAATGCGTTCTTCCTTCTCTTCGTTTTTCTCTGCAGTGTCAACCGAAGAAGAAGAAGTATCTGTTCATGATTGCTCGTCTCTTCTCAGGTCAATTGGCAAAACAAACCAGAGTTACAAGATAACTGTAAGTCCTTCTATGAAGGACTCGTATAAAATCTTAAAAATTAATTTAAATTCTGAAATAATGAAAAAAAATGGGTAACCGTTGATGTCATTTACTCTTCGAAAGGAAATGCATTCGTTACACAGACAAAATGTTGCTTCCTCTTTCTCAGAGAATTAAATCTGCCACATCCATTGAACTTGTTGGATCAAGAAAAGGCTTCCCTCTAAACCAATTCTTTATGTTGCTTCGATCATTGTTCTTCTTTCTTACAGGATTTGAGCTTGTGTTTCTTGTTTAATCATCAACTTCTCAGAAGCACATTGTTTCCATGTCCAATAAACGACATAAACTCTAAGCTTTTTCCGACTGTTTCCCAGAAACTCAAGCAAGCAAACTCCATGCACCCACGATTGGCATTCACAAACAAAATGAATGATGACTAGCAATACCTCAATGTAAAACCCAAGTAACGAATGCATTGCATGCCGCAGTAGAAGCATGGTTTATTGGCACGTATTGGCTACTACTCCTAGCCCATGGTTCGACAAATGGCTGCTCCATGGCAAATGGCCAAAAATGTTCCACTAAAAGTACATATGCATTGAGAATGGCAGCCTTTTCCATTGATATGTGCACAGACAAAACAAAATAGTATCAATAACCTTACATAAATCGCATGTAAGGCAAGTATGGACATTTTGGAATTAACATTTTAGACATTCCAATTGACAAATCAAATTAATTCAAACAAATAATTCATTTTTAACTATCAATTTACATCGTTTAAGTTCATTAAATTTTAAATCCATTAAAATTTTATACCATAACTAATTTAGACTTAATTTATCTATCATATAGAAACTTAATTAAATTATTAAATGAGATAATATGAAACTGTTCTTGAAAGTTAAATCTATGCAAACTTCATTTAAAAAAAAAATGATAACATAAGCACAATCATCAATGATATGAATCCAAAACAAACAGACATGTGCCAGCATTTGCTGTTCCCTCATTTCTTGAAATCATAATCAACAATCCATTGGGTTCCACATGCTTTGTATTTCAAGGCTACACACACACACACACACACACAACAATCCATTGGGCTCCACATGCTTTGTATTGCAAGGCTACACACACACACACACACACACAACAATCCATTGGGCTCCACATGCTTTGTATTGCAAGGCTATACACACACACATTAATTAATATGAAACCAAACTTATTAATATCTAAAATTGTTAAAAAAAAAATAAATTCATGGCTAAAATCATAATTTTCTTGAAAATGGCATTTATATCATAAATACTTTTTGGAAAACTAACAACAAGCCATCCATATTATTAATTGGTTGATAAAACTTCCAAAGGAAGATATAAATTTATTAATTAATTGTAAATAAAAAAAATTAAAAAAATTTTACTGTTTAATTATTATTTTTATTAATTTATGTAAAATTTTATTTAAAATAATGATAAAAAGACAAATCCAACACATTTTAAATATTAAATTGTGATTAATATATAATAAATTAAATAATTTTTACATAATTTTTTAAATTATAAAAATAAAAATAATATTTAATAATTTTTGAATTCACTGTTTTCAATATTAAAAGCACACCAAATCATAATAAATATTATTTCTTTTTTTTTTAAACTTTTTTTTTTCTTTACAACAAAATTAATAAATTTCTTTTTTGAATACTAAAATTGCAGTAGTATGATTATAATAGGTATTTCAGACTTTAAAATGGCAGTATTTTTTTTATATAATTTATAAATTATTTACAAATTTTAATTTTTAAAAATTTATTTTTTAAAAATTTATTTTTTTTTCTCGTAAATTTTTAATTTTAATTTGGTTATGTAATAAATATTTATTTATTTTATATTATTTATCAACTTTTTATACTTTACGAATGAAGTAAAAGCATAACATTTATCCTCAATTTTGTAACAAAAGTAAAGGTGACAAGACTACAAAAGTTAATAGATGTGATGTCCAAAGGTGGAACTGGAAGGTTCCTACATCTTTATCTGAATAAAGTTAAGAAATCCAAGGCAATGAATTATTGTACAACACCAAGAACGTTATTTGCCCTCCAGATTTTCCAACATCTTATCCTCTCTATTGTATATTTGGAGCCAAAAGAATTGACTCTATTTTCATCTATTCAGTTGTGTAATTATTCATAAATCGTCTGTTAACTCCTCGTGATAAAGAAAAATACTCTGTGCAAGCAATGGAAAATTTCTTCCATGCAGATTATTGGTTCTAATTGGGGTATCTATTTAGTGATATTGGATTTGGGTGGAAGGAAATATGGTTTCAGAAAACTGTATCAAAATTCACAGAACTAGTTGTATATATTATTAAAATGGCACTAACGGTAATAGATACAGCTGGTTAGAAGAGACAATCACATTAATCACAGGAGTGAAATCAACGATAAATCCATAATGTGAACATATGGGTACTACTTTCTGTCCTCAAATGTGCACTAAATCGGAGAACAATTTTGAAAAACTAAAGACGAAAGAGAAAACCTTGTTTCACGGTACAGTCAAAAGACAGCCGCATTCAGTAACAACACACAAAGCACCATTATTCACTAGTCTCTCGCAGTCAGTACTCGCTGGTGGCTACCCAGTACTGCGTAGTTTCCTGCCATTCTTCACTAAACACACGCATCCTGTTTCTTGACACACAAACCCATCTCTTTTTTCTCTGTCTTTCTGTGACTGTCACTGCCGGCTTTTTCTTTCTTCACCTTGGCTATGGAGGTTTTAGGACAGCTATTTTTGTTGATGGGTTTACTGGCATTTCTTGGAATGCAGCTTCAGTTAGCAATGGCAGGTCAGTTCACGTCTGTGCGAGTATATCTCTCTTGTATTTTCTTCTGTTTCAGTCTGGATTCTTCCTCTTTGCTTGAAATAACATAAAAAGTTGATATTTTTTTTATATGTTTGTGCTGCTCTTTGTTTTATTGGATGGTTTCTGCGACAAAGGTGGAATTTTGTAAATGGGTTTGATTGGTAAATTTGATGGTTTTAAGTCATTCTTTGTTTGTTTAATTTTTCATATCCTGTTTTTGATTTTATTAGTCATTTAGAATAGGCTTGGTTCTTTGACTTCTGGATTTTATTGACTGGTTAGTTTGTTGAAACGGATACAAGCATTGTTTGGCTTATTGAGTTCTTTTTTTAAGTGACAATGCTGTCCTGTGAAATCCAACCTTGCTTGGGAGGCCTTGTTTGGTTTACTGGCTTTCGCGCTCGGTAGCGAGCTGGGCTTGTACTTATACGCATTTTGTTCCCTCAACTAGTATGAGAATTTTTAGGCCCTGGTCTTGAAATCCTGGATGGTAGGAACAAAACTGCAAGGAGTTAAGACTAGATGTTGTGCCGCGTGAACTGTCAAAGTGATAGTACCGTGTTAGTTAAGTGGAGTCATCACAAATGGTGTTAAAGCTAACTCACTAAATCAAAAATTTGCCAACAAAAATGTTGGGCCCCAAGAGGTTGGATTGCGAAATCTTAATGACCTAAGCCTTGCGCTTATAAGTGTTTTATTCCCCTCAACTAGTATGAGGCTTTTGGTACCAGGGTTTAAAATTCTGGATGCCAGGAACAAAACCGTGAGGGGCTAGGGCCGAGTGCGTTGTGCCACTCAAAGCGAACAATATTATACTAGTTGAGTCGGGTTATCACATGGCTTGTGAAATATGTCTATTTGTTACTGGACTTAGCTTGATGGACAATTCACAATCATGTTTGTACTAAGAATGTGTGCAAATGTGGTGAGTTTGCCAGTTGGATTGTGTGATATGTTTGAATTTTTTTTCATTTTTGCCAAATGCAAACAAAATTCAATTTCTTTAATTTCCTGATAGTTGGTTTCTTGAAAAATCTTTCATTTAAGGCTCTCAATGAGGATTATGAATTTTATAGGGACCCGACATTGAGGAACTGTGATAGCAATTGGAATTTATCAAGCTATCTAGAGAAAAATGAGAGATAAAGACACTAATATTTCACTGAACAAATGCCACCACCCACCAACATTAAACTTCTCCTTAACGTTCCTTACCTCTACTATTCCCTGACTCCATGCCTGCAGTTCATTTTTCCGTCGTACTATATTTTATTGATTTATTTTTAATTTTATGATATATTGGGTTTAACATCTAAAGGTTTACCATTACTGAATTAATATGCTCAACTATTTTATCTCAAAGCTGTGTTAAATGCCTTTTGACTGCCAGTTCTCCTTTTCAACCAACCTTTGCTTATAGAATTTTTTCACCCGAATCAACATTCTTCCTACAAAGAGAGTGACATGCACCTGGTCTGGGAAGTAAACTCTAGGTTGTTAACACCGACTATGTAAAGAAATGATATGTGGCATGTTTGTGGTTGCCCAACAACTTAGGTGTGTTAGGGGTTACAGTCTGGCCAATGAATTTTCACATTGTGAATATTAGGCACTGAACTATCACAAAGAAACTAGCTTTGCTTTCTTACTTAGAATTAATATTTTCCAAAGCTGCTTTCGGCAGCTCTGAGTATGTCACAGAAGTTAGACTGATAGTTAGCTAATAACTTTTATTTATTCTTCTTTCTGCCAGTCAATTGGACATGCTACAAACTCCAAATTAAAACAATGTAATTGGCTATCTCATCATTAATTAATACTTTTAATGCTTTTCAGGCTGCCCCTTAGATTTGAGTAGCGCAAACTTCACTCTTGTGGCCTCTATGTGCTCTGAAAAAGATGACAGAGGAAAGTGTTGCCACTATATCAATGCCTTTGTTGCTGTTTCTATTGCCCGCTATGCAAATGCAACAAGCAACCTAGGGGTTCCTTCAGATTCATCTGACATCTGTCTTCATTCCATATCACAGACCATGGAACTGTATGGAGTTCCAAGAAATGCCACTACTTTCTGTGGGTTCGGGACAAAAATTCCTGTCAATTATGACTGTAGAGGCCGAACAACTGTCACACAGATGCTGCAGTCTCCACAATTTGCAAATGTTGCAGAAAATTGCAAACTACCGCTTTCAAAGGGAAGTGATTGCAGGAAGTGTATTAATGCTGGCATTTTATACCTCCGTCATGCAGTAGGAGCAGAAGATAATATGACATTGAGTACCTGTTATGATGCAACTTATGCAGCACTTTCAAGCCAACTTGATGATGCTTCAGCCATTGAGATTGCAAACTGTTTTTTTCAAGTTCAAGGGCTTAACATTCCCCCAGGTATCTGTAATTTTGAAACAAAAGGTTGAATTTTAATTTCTGATGATGTTGTATGCACGAGTTCATCTAATAGTTTTTTTCCCTCCTTTTATTTTTTTGGTTTTAGAGTTATTTTTTCTTTATATATAATTAGTATTAGTATTTGGAGCTCAGTTGTTGTCCTTGCACAGAACTTCATCTTTTTGTCTATGATGATGCCTTACGAGTATTAGCGCTGTAAGATATAAATATGCTGGTAAACACGTCATTAAAGGCTGATAAGTATGAGGATATCTATTTGTGGATCTTATCTAAGTGGGGGGAAATCTCTTGTAAGAACTTGATGTGGTGAATCTACTGCTGGCTTTGTCATTCTACCAATCAAAATAAATAAATAAGTAAAATAATTTGTATGGCTGATAAAAGGCTGCATTTTTTAAATTACCATTTCCCCAACAATGGCAGTTTGCTTATTATCTCCATTATGCAATTCTGTTACCATTATATATGAAGATGTTTATCGAGCCTTCTTTTCCTTTACCTAATACGGTTGAGTATTAAAAGATTGTAGATTTTTTTTTTTTATTTTCATTTTTGTAAAATTCATAAATGTAATGTTGATCTTTGAATTCCTGTATTCAACCATTTGACTGATGAATTTATGCAAATGACAGTTTCAGAGTCATCCCCATCTTTGCTGGTCCCCGAGGCATCACCAAGTTCGTTGGTTGCTGCAAGCCCAAGCCAACTCACATTGGGCGTACCTCAAAAGGAAAAACACCATCCCTACCACCTGACACTAATTCCTAGCATTGGCATTGCAGTTACAGCTGTTGCTATTATGATGTTGATAGTCTTGGTAATTCTTATTTGTCGGAAAAGCAGAGAACTAGAGGATCCTGAGAATATAAATAAAACTACTTTGAAACCGTTCCCTCCTCCTCAGTCTATAAGAAAATTTCATGAAGGTTTGGTTCTGATTTTTTCTATAGTTATGTCTTTTTCTTAATACTAGCATAGATTGAACATTCTTCTTCTTCTTCTTCTTCTTCTTCTTCTTCTTCTTTTCCACTAATGTGGTCTTATGGGGATTTGGGGGTGGGGATGTTGATGAAGTGCAGGTCCTTCGTCAATGTTCCAAAAATTCAGCTACAAGGAGACAAAGAAGGCAACTGGCAATTTTAGCACCATCATTGGACAAGGGGGCTTTGGAACTGTCTACAAAGCTCAATTCAGTGATGGCTCTCTGGTAGCAGTGAAGCGGATGGACAAAGTTTCAGGGCAAGGAGAGGATGAATTCTGCCGAGAAATAGAGCTTCTTTCTAGATTACATCATCGCCATCTGGTGTCTCTAAAAGGCTTTTGCATTGAAAAATGTGAGAGGTAGTTGATTTTATGCATACATGTAAGAATGCATGTTATTGACCTTATGTTCCAGCAAACATACATACTTATTGCTCATTCATGGCAGGTTTCTCATGTACGAGTATATGGCAAATGGAAGCTTAAAGGATCATATTCATTGTATGCTGTTTCTCTATTCCTCAATCAGATGTGTTGCTTTTTCTTTTTCCCTGGTAGTACTTCGGTATCCTGTTGTGCTTTAAAATTCTTCGGAAAACTACAAGTGCAAAACAGACTGGCTTTGCTTGGGCACAAATTGGACCCAATGTAGGCACTATCAGCCGGGCACTACCCAGTCGACATGAAGCTTCTTTATTTGATTGCTGTTTTTTCTGAATAGATTTGACATCATACTTTTTCAGGCCCTGGAAGAACTCCTCTGAGTTGGCAGACAAGAATCCAAATTGCTATTGATGTGGCTAATGCTTTGGTAATTTTCCTATTAGCAGAATTATGATTATCGATGCAGCTGACTATTTCAGCTTCGTGAATTTCCTACTTTATCTATGAATGAAATATCATAATGTTGAACTACCTTTTCTTTTCTGTTCACTTTCTCATGTGCAGGAATACCTTCATTTTTATTGTGATCCACCTTTATGCCACAGAGATATCAAGTCTAGCAACATTTTGCTGGATGAGAATTTTGTTGCCAAGGTATTGTGCTGATCAAACACATTGACCTTAATGTATATTGGCTATAGTTGCATTTCGTAAGTATTTATGAGAAGTTTTCTTAGACCCCAGATTAGATCATAACTTTGAAACATAAGAATCTTTCAGTTTTGTTTGTGAACTAGATGGTATCTACGAAAAGGACTCGAGTGTACATTGAAACTAAGAAGAAATACTCTTTTCCAGCACTAAAGCATTCACAGCATATCCTTAAATTCTTGAAATAATTCCTATCCCTTCCAGATTGCAGATTTTGGACTTGCTCATGCCTCAAAAGATGGTTCTATATGTTTTGAACCAGTAAATACTGATATACGGGGAACTCCAGGTTAGCTGAAAAGAAAAATGACTGCTCTGGAATGTTAATTCTATGTTTTATTATGTTTTTATTTGCGTGCCAAAGAGATCTGAAACTGGCAGGCATACAGGTTATATGGATCCTGAATATGCAGTCACTCAAGAGCTCACTGAGAAAAGTGATGTATACAGCTACGGAGTGCTACTGTTGGAGATTTTGACTGCAAAACGAGCAGTTCAAGATGGCAAGAATTTAGTAGAATCAGCCCAAGTATACATGGCCTCTGAATCAAGAATATCTGAGCTAGTGGATCCGCGTATAAAGGAGTCCTTTGACCTAGACCAGCTTCGAACGGTTGTAACTATGGTTAGATGGTGCACGCAAAAAGAAGGTCAAGCTAGGCCTTCAATCAAACAGGTTCTTAGGATTTTGTATGAGAGTTCAGACCCAATGCATAGTGGGTTTGTGCAAGCTGTGGAAGATGAAGAGTACAAAGAAACTGATGGAGGGCCAAGAACAAGTAAAGGGAAAATTCATAGGAGTGATCTGACTTTATACAGCGGAGATGGTAGGTATTTTGCTTCTTCATCAAGTACATCCAGATCATATTGTAGTAGAAGTTTTTTACTTGAAACTGGTTCTCCTCAATCTCCTCCCAATTTGCTCTCCATTTGAGGCCAAGCAATTTTTTGCTTTAGCCATGGTTATGGCTAGATGACATCATACATTTTAGCTACAGGTCACATAACTTCTTTCAAGTTGGCAGGTATGCACAGTTTGTCATCTTTGCGGAGCAAAAATGCTCCTGTTATAGAGCACTTCAGTGACTCTGAGATTATTACTCTCAGGCAAAAAAGAAACAGAAATTGTAACCCTAGCCTTCTTACATGTATTTAGCTTATGCTTTGTTGAAAGTTTTGGAAATGTGATGCATTAATATGTATTTTTTTTCACCTGTTTAATTGATATGCATGATGATATTGCAGCTAGTCACTAGAATTACTTCTGACACAGTTAAATCAACCCTTTCGATGCCAAACAGCATCAGCCATTTAAGGATTCCCATTTCTTCCTAGATGTTAAATGATCTTTTCTAGTATTGAAGACAATCATCCCCAGTTTCCGATTTAGCAAATATTTTCTTTGTTCTTTCTTCTGATAATAACTGCATGTGGAAATTCAACTTCTTACCTAATCCTTGTGCTGCTATTGTTTAACAAAAGAAGCTCTACAATAGACTTAATTTGAGGGGCCTGCTTTCTGCTTCATTCCTCGTATTCTTCTCCAATTCTTAGAGTTTAGTAGGGAAGCAGGATTGATGATCCAAAGTTAAGAGTATAACAAGGAAGCAAGTTTGATGTTTACAAGGTCAGCTCCCCTTGTTTCCATTGAATAGTCCAGGCAAATTCAGTTTCCTTAGAAGGCCAAAGAAAAAGGAATCATCGGCACTGGCTGTTGTGGTGTAGTTTCTTATGCGAGTATGTAGAAGCTGCCGGCCTAGTACCATTGACCATCTCAGAGTCGAGGTAAGACGAATTTTATCCATGCTTAAGTCTATATATAGGAGATTCTGTTGGATCTTCAAATGTCCTATCACCTTGAGTTGGTAACGAGAACCATGGGAAATTTCACTCCTTCCAAGTTGATGATACTCTCTTTATTTCTCTTTGTATCGTCTGCCACCTCATTGTCCATGCCAGGAGATCGGAAAACTTACATTATCCACGTGGACGAGTCAGCAATGCCAGCTCCCTTCTCCTCCCACCATGACTGGTACACGTCTATGCTTTCATCCCTCTCATCAGCCGATGGTGTTGCTCCAATTCATCTCTACACCTACAAACATGTAATAAACGGCTTCAGTGCCGTGTTATCTCAGACCCACCTCGACCAACTCCAGAAAATGCCAGGTCACCATGCTGCATATCCGGAAACAGTTGGCCGCCTCCACACAACACGCACACCAAAATTTCTTGGCCTAAAGAAACACGCAGGGGTATGGCCAGCTGCAGGTTTTGGCAATGACATTATTGTTGGCGTCCTTGATACTGGAATTTGGCCAGAAAGTGAGAGCTTCAATGATGACGGCATGCCCCCTGTGCCTGAGCGATGGCGCGGCGTATGCGATGCAGGAGCTGAGTTTAACGCTTCTCACTGCAACAGAAAACTGATCGGGGCACGAACATTCAGCAAAGGGATGCAGCAGTACGGCTTCAACATATCAACAACAGACGATTATGATTCTCCGAGAGATTTCTTTGGTCATGGAAGTCATACATCATCGACTATAGCTGGCAGTCGTGTCCAAAATGCTGATTACTTTGGCTATGCTGAAGGAACAGCAATTGGAGTTGCACCAACGGCTAGAATTGCCATGTACAAGGTGGTGTTTTACAACGGCAGTTATGATGCAGCGGCAGTTGATGTTCTGGCCGGGATGGATCAAGCCATTGCTGATGGCGTTGATGTCATGTCATTGTCACTAGGATTCATTGAGACAACATTTGATGAGAATCCAATAGCCATAGGAGCTTTTGCAGCCTTGAAGAAAGGAATATTTGTTGCATGTTCAGCAGGAAATTCTGGTCCCCATGCATACACCATACTCAACGGAGCTCCATGGATTACAACTGTTGGTGCAGGAACTGTTGATAGAGAGTTTGCGGCTCACGTCACTCTAGGGAGTGGGGAGCTAACTGTTACCGGGAAATCTGTTTACCCAGAGAATCTGTTTGTCTTCGGGGAACCTATATACTTCGGATACGGAAATAAATCCAAAGAAATTTGTGATTTTAACTCTTTAAATCCGGCAGATGTCGCAGGCAAGTATATCTTTTGTGCCTTTGACTATGATGGTTATATAACAGTGGAACAGCAGATAGACGAAATCAGTAGAAGTGGGGCAGCCGGGGCTATCTTCAGTTCAGACATGGGCCAATTTCTTAGTCCCTTCGACTTCAATATGCCTTTCGTGACAGTTAAGGTGAAGGATGGAGAGTTAGTAAAGAAGTATATAATCAACGCAGAGAACGCCACTGTTAGTATCAAATTCCAGATCACAATATTGGGTACTACGCCGGCTCCACAGGTGGCGGATTTTTCGTCTCGAGGGCCTGCTCGCCGGTCACCTTGGATTCTAAAACCTGATATATTGGCTCCCGGAGTTGACATCTTAGCTGCATGGGTTCCCAATCGGCCATGGACACCGATTCGTGATGATGATTATCTACTCACTGATTATGCTATCCTGTCCGGCACATCAATGTCGTGCCCTCATGCAGCTGGCATAGCCGCGTTGCTTAAAGCCATCCACGGTGACTGGAGTTCAGCTGCCATCCGTTCTGCAATGATGACAACTGCTAACATTTTTGACAATACTAATGGTATGATCGTCGACATGACAACCGGAGTTGCTGGAACCCCTCTTGATTTCGGTGCAGGGCATGTAAATCCGAACAGGGCAATGGATCCGGGACTTGTGTATGACATTGAGGTCCAGGACTATATCAACTACTTGTGTGCACTGAACTACACAAGTAACCAGATAAGAATTCTCACAGGAACACCATATTTTACATGTCAGAATGCTAATCTGGATCTTAACTATCCATCATTCATCGTCATCTTGAACAACACAAACACTACAAGCTTCACCTTCAAGAGGGTGTTGACAAATGTTGTTGATGCCAGTTCAGTTTATGCAGCAGCAGTGAAGGCTCCGGGCATGAAAGTTGTTGTGCAACCAGCAACGATATCCTTTGCTGGAAAATATAGTAAAGCTGAGTTCAGTTTGACAGTGAACATCAATCTGGGAGAAACTGTTCGTCCACAAAGTGATTATATTGGTAATTTTGGGTTTTTGACCTGGTATGAAGTTAATGGGAAGCATACGGTAAGAAGCCCCATTGTCTCTGCATTTGCACCTTAATCCACCAAGCGATGACAGTGATTTCAAGCGCAGAGTACACCATAGACAACAGGATATGGAAATTGAGCAAGCATATGTAGTTAAGAAATGATTCTTGTCAAAAATAAAGTTCATTTGTACTGGAATTGATCTTGTTTAAGTTAACTGAACGGTTCTCCAACCAATTTGAGATGAAGATGGATATTCCAGCCCACGATAACACACCCATGCAACCAATAGTGACCAACTCTTGGGCCACTAGCCCACAGAATGAATAAATGAAAAGAAACATCAGAGCTAACCATGAGCAGTGACATGTCATTTCATGCAATCTGTCCAGAGAAAAGGGTGAAGGGGAACTAGAGATCATTTCATTTATATGTGTTTTCAATTAAATCATCATTCACATATATACAAAGAAAACAAAGCTTCCACTTTCAGATTAAAAAAAAAACTGCAAAAGCAGAAGATACTGAACCCTGGATTTACTTAAAGATTTCACATTAGTATTTGATCAGTTAACACTGACTGGGAATGAGTCTCACATGGAAATTCCAAAGTAAAACCTCAAATCCATGCAGGACGCATCAACATATTTCCTATCATCTTGGATGAAACTTTGGTAAAAATTAAAAAAAGAAAAAAAAAAAATGGTTGAGCAGCTCTGAGGTCAAAAAGCATACCTCAATCGGCTTGTCTACATAAGTTAAAACATCAAAAGGTTACAAGAAACAGCAACTGGCAGATTCCTCTAGCCACCTACCGCAGCCAGGAACTTTTTCTTGCTCACTGGCTCTTCATGCAAGATAACCACGTGTCTCATTTTGTCGAAGAGATCCTCCAGCTTATCCACACCAAACCTTTGATAGTCTAAAGGTCTCTTGTATCGTTGCTGGTATATCGCTTCAAAACAACCCAAGAAAATCTGACAAGAATAGCTCACCAAAATCTCCTGCAGCTCATGCTTGAACTGTCTCAGATTTTGGTCATCGCTCTCAGATTTCCATTGGTTCCTTCCCTCGCCATTTTCTTCAACAACCACCCTTTCATCACCTGAGACATCATCAGATGATGCAGCAGCTGCATTCATATTCTCTTCCTGAGTACCTTTTCCTCTTTTATCCTTCCTTGACAGAATTGCACTTGGACCTGCTTTCCAGTTCCGAAGGTAGACAAATTTCCTTTGGCCTTTGCCTTCTACCGCCATCAAATCACCCAACTTCTTGAAAAGATTTACTAGCTTGGATGCTCCATACTCTGACACATAAAGAGGCCTCCCAAATAGTTTCTGATACTCAGCATGAACACGGGTAACTGGCAGGACTCCTCCAGACAGTTCAAGCAATCTCATCAACTGTGCCCTCAAACCATTAATATCTCCAGGCTGAACCCACATGGTGGAATCATTCTTATCACCACCACAAGAAACATGACCTCCTGAAACATCATTAAGACCAGGTGGAAGACTCTGTGTCCTCAAGGTTGAAGGAAAACAAGACATGTTGATGGAAGAATTACTCATGTATTCAGACAAGGATTGTGACACAATTGAGAAATCTCTAGATTTATAATACCTTTGTGAGATACCCCTATATACAATTGCTTCCTCTTCATTTTGCGCATCTGTGCTGTCATTAATATGACACCCCATTAAATACCCAGAAATATCAGCTGGACATCCACGAGGAGGCATCAAAGATTTAGTAGTGGGCACAAAACCTTCACCGCGAGCCACACTGGGCCAATCCCAGACAAATTTACCAGCATTGCACAGAGCAGATGAAACACCTACTCCAGAAGGGATGACAAGAATCACTGTATACCCACGCTGACCAAGTATGTGAAGCGCTGGAGCAAAATCAACATCCCCTGATATCAGCATAATGGAAGATGGCGGACGGTTGTCAAGGGCAAAAAGGAACATGTCAACCAAGATGGCCTTGTCAGCAGCATCCTTTCTCCCATTAGGAACATCAATTAGCCTGACACCAGTTCTCTGGCATCCCTCTCTGAGTCGTCTAGGGAAGGCATTAAAATCCCCATAGGCAGAGAACAACATAACAGCTCCTTTAATCACAGGGTGCACCTGCAAAGCCATTCTAATATTGCCAGCAACATCTTCAGGGCGAACATCACTCGGAACAGGGCAGTTCTCAATGTCCCAGAGTATAGCCACAGGACCATCTGAGGCAGTCTGGTTCTGCTGGTTTATTGGAGTCTGAAGCACATCCATGTTTGAGTCCATCAAATGAGTTCCCTTCTGCTCTAAGGAATTAGAAAGAACTATTGTTGTGGATGTATTCAGATCAGCCATCACTGATTCTCACCAACTCAAAGGTTCCTAAAGATGGCCAGAACAAAAGAGTATTTAGTAAACAACAACAAATGTTCCTTGATACTGTTAGAACAAACAAAATGAAGTACAAGTAACAAATACGCCAACAAAGAGAAGACATCACCAACCCAATATCTTCAGAAGCCCATTTAAAAAACCATTCACTTGGTAATGTTCATATTTCTAGCGTCTCAAAATAAGCCAACTATAAACTACAAAGACCAAGGAGTCATTACAACTCCGAGTGTAGAAACTAGGAAGCCGCAACTTTATTTTTCGTTCTTTTCAAGAAGAATGATGTACTCAGTAGACTCCAACTGTTAGACAAAATCCAAGTGTTAAAACTCCATAATGCATTAGACTTGTATTTTTATTTCCTGTCAAGAAGAAGAATTATGGACTCGTTAGACAACAGAAGTATTCACTAAAGAAGTCAATATTGAACACTATAGTTGCAATTCATCTATTGATGAGAATTATTTCAGAATTTCCATCTACCAGACACAAAAAACGAAGGACTAGAAACAACAAAAAATCCAGTGTATTACTATTCTCTCTCTCTTAGTTTTGTTGATGGAGTGTGGGAGTGAGATCGTGGGGTCTTGGAATTAGCAACAGTCTTCTATATCCAACTACTATAATGGGTCTTCACATGCACACAATGTTTCTGCTGATTTGTATATTACTTCACGAAGAGATTCAGCTGACATTTTTTAACCAAGATGAGATTTAAATGCAGGTCCTAGTGGGTGTGCAACATCCAGCCCAAATACACCCTGCCAGCATTCATTGGGACTACTAAGGTTCATATGAACTACAATTATGCTTACAGGCACTAGTAGAGTCAGGTCTTACAGAAATCATCATGGATGAAAAAATTAACGAATAGGCAGGCATCACAAGTTAGGGGCATCTAGAAGAAAACATAATAGCTGGAAATGATTCTGAAACGCACAGAGCACATAACAATTATATATTGACCAAAGAAAATATAATGATAACAAATTCCGCTTACAAAAATTGAAAGTCAGCAAAAGAACAACAACATCAATCACTATATATTTTTATATGGACTGGAACTTAGGATAATTAAATTCCATTTGAACTGAGCTTATATATAACACCAAGGACAAGACCTCAACAAATTAGGAACCGCCTCTGAAGTTCATGAATCTCCACAAAATACATTTCTCTGGAACCGAAACATCTTTAATTCTGCTGCTGAACTGCATTAAACTTAAAGCATCACTTATTTAATTCTTTACGGATAAATTAACTAAACTTTGATTAACGAATTGGATTGTAATATATTGTATATTTTGTGTTTATAGAATATGAATCCTTCCCCTCCCCCTCCCATTGGAAGGAAAGAACTTTCTTGTATTACCAGTTGACTGAGAAAAAAACCTAGAAACAAAAACCTAATTCCTTCAAAATTACCAACAACAAAAACACACCCAAAAGACAGAAAATGAAAGAAAGATGCATTTACAGTCCAAAGACAATTCCAACCAAACAACAAGAAAACGGACTATAACACAAAAATAAAGGGTACCTCATACTGTAACCACTTCTTCTCTTTAACTTACGTTCCCGTCACCAGAAACCCAGATCCTAACAGCAACAAATGATAAAAAATCTAATGATTATCAATACAAGATCCAAACTAAAGACCAAGAAATTAAATTAAAAAACCAAAAACGAGTTTTTCTTTGTGTTATTTTCAAGAAAAGAACAGAGAAGAAACCTGGGAATGAAGGAAGGTTATTATAATTGATGGCGGGGTTGTTGGGGAAATGGGATTTTGATTTTCTAGTCCGACAAAAAGCTGAGTTGTAACTAAACTGATAGATTTTTTACTCATTTGTCTCAGCTCTGCTCAGAAGCATTGAAGTTATCTAGATTTGGGCTTCCAGATTTACGCTGGAGCCCAAATGACTGTGGGCGAACCTGAAGCATATGTGCATATTAATTTTCAATCAATCTTAACCGATAGCGAAAGTGATCCTGTTTTTCTAGAAGTCCTGTTTGCAGACGTTACCTAACTCGTTGTGGACACCAGCTTGATCATGGACGGTTAGATTTCACTTTTGTTCTTTTAAAATCATAATATTTGGATTGTTTTAAGGTAAATGTAAATGCATGGGAGCATGTCACACAGCCTTAATTGTTAAATTAAATTGTGCTCTGCCACTCACCGCCCATGCAAGGAGAGCCTTGTAGATTTGTTTTATGGGTAGATTTTTAGTATTACTCTTTCCGGTAAGCCTTACCTGTAATCCAGTTTTGCCTCCTCTGTCCTGAGATTTTATTATATTTTAGCATTGGCCTTTTCCCTGTCCTGTTGCCAAGCTAAAATTTTGCGCCATGAGAATCATGAGGTCAAGATAATAAATTACAATTCAATATAACTCCAAATTAGCACCATCTGTCAATATCACGCAACTCTCTATTGGAAAAGTTGAATCCAATACTAGACAAAAACTTAAAAAATTATCGAAATTACCATATTGGACGAAAGTTTAAGCATACATAGCTATTAGCACGAAATTGAACCATGCCACGGCCTTAGAAGTTGGATATTCAATTTATGAAGTTTTCTGGGAAAGAGCTTCGCCAGTATGCTGGGTTACTAAATTCTACCTCAAGTTGGAGGACCTGTCAGTTCACTTAAGATGATTCAACCTTTAATGCCATTGCTTTCATCCAGAAACCATTGTTCCATGGACATAAAATGCTGTTTGAACACTCAAAAGGCATGAACATTTAAGGACAAATTTACAAAACATCCTCACTGATTTTTAACAGAAAGGAAGACGAAGGGAAAAAAACTACCAGCAGTCCAGCACCTGTAGTGGTGACCAGCAAGCAATATCTAAAGTGGATTTACAAGTAATGTACTGATGACCCAATGAAAACTTTAAGCAATGCCAGTGAAGAGATATATTGTAAGAAAACTGATCGACTTTACAGGATCTTCTAGTAATGAATTGGATCATGTTTATGACTGAAGAACCCTCTCGATGGCAGAAATGTAGAAATCCTTTGGCATGGTTCCAACCACAGACTCTCGTTTCTCTCCGTTCTTGAAGAGCAAAACCACAGGTACAGCCTTAATTTCATAGTCCTCAGCAATCGGCAAGTCAGAGTCTGTGTTCAGTATAAAGCATTTAAGTGTTCCGGCATACTCGCCTGCAATCTCATCAATCACCCGATGGACCATTCTGCATGGCCCACACCAGCTTGCGTAAAATTCAACAAGAACGGGGATATCACTTTTCAGGATCATCTTTTTCCACGAGTCTTTAGTAACTACTGCAGCTGCACAGCCAGATATTGTGATTAGTATGGCATCCATTGATGAACTCCACATACCCCACCTATACCTACGTATAATAAACTCAATTCGATACAAGCCAAGAAGCAATTTATTTGTACACCACAAAAGTCTCTTAACTGGTTAAGCCTTTCTCAGAACAAAAATATTGGTTATATTTCATAGCATTCCAATAATTATGCAAATTACACAGACCAAAACTATTTAGTAATAGTTTTATCATTAAATTTTCACATTAAAAACCATTTTCATCTTGATATTATCTCTCATTTACTTGTGCAGTATCTTAAACTTTACAAATATATTTTCTTATAATAATTTTCTCAAGGACCCCTAACTCTCTATGTTCGCTTTTCTTTTTATGTATGTGAGTGTCTTATGTTCCCTCCTTTTCATAAAAGCATTCTTTCTCTTGCCTAACATCTATGTACATATTTTTCTTTTTTTCATTAACCATTATCCAACACTCAAGGTTTTATATTATTAAGGAATCACTCAATCACATGATTTATGCTCTTCTTTTAGTAACTGTGGAATGAACTTATATTGATTTTGGTTCGTTGAAAAAATCATTTGAACCAAAGAAATAGAAGTGAATCATCACAGAAAATATAAATATGTATTGAAACTGATTAACAGTACAGAAAAATAATAATCAATAGTTGTATATACAAACACCCAAATATGACATCCATTACTTGAACACCACGATCTCTCCATATAAACAATGTTCATACAAACATTAAAGTTATCAGATAATTTACTAAACATCAAAAGCCATTAGACCTACAGAATAGGATATGTTATTGAAAAAATATCTTCCATCGAAAAGAAGCATATAGTTACTGAAACTAATTAACTGTTGTATAAGGTAAAGTTTTTCATAAACCCAGCATTTTTATTCAAAATTTTTATCTTTAAAATTTGGAGGGAAGTTTTATCTCCACACATTTGTCCAACATATAGCAAGACTTCAAATAACCACAATCTTTTCTTTGTTTAACCGGCCAATCATCATATAATGCCCTGTTTATATAGAATTTATTTAAAAAATATCCAGTGAAAATCTCATAGCCAAAAAGAAAGGATGAAAAGATTTTTTTAACCTAGAATAAAGGTCTCATAATCAAAATCTTTTAAAAAAGAAAGATCTCATAATCAAAATCTTTTAAAAGCAAAAGATTCCCAAATCAAAATCTTTTAAAAAAGAATGATCCCCTAATCAAAATCTTTAGTTATTTAAGATTCCTTGCCCAACAAAATGAACAAATGAAAATTAAATAAAATGTAAACAATGATAAAAGACTAAGATTCGCTGGCCACTAAGAGGAGAACAAAAGAAATACTAGGAAACAAAAATAAATTACTCATTTGCACTACAATGCAAACTGCCACACGAACACAAACTATAGCAGTTGGCAAGGAACAGCCTCAAAATGTTAACTCCACGTCAACATCATCCTGTAACATGCTTTTCAAGTTTTCAATGAAAAAGGGTTCAACGTTGACGAATTAACACCAAAAGAATTTGGATCCCAGCATCCATGGCATGTGAATGGGAGCTATATAACCAAAGCAAGGCAGCATGTTTAAGATCTTTATTTTCTAACGCTTAAACAGATACAACGAAGTCAATTGCCAAATTTCCAGCTACTTAATTTCCATCTTTGAGAACCCTTTTGCATAATTTTACATTTCATTGTCATCCAAAACCCTGAACACTGTAATCTTTCACTACACGCTTTCACCAGATCGCCATAAAAAATTCAAAAAATAAAACCCAAATCCACGTGTTAATCAACAAATACAAACTAAAAAGTCTTCTAAAGTCGTATAGCCGATAAAGCTATAATTTTTCATACTCTTTAGGACCGAACAACAGAAAATGGAAAATGGGTTGTCTTGCAAAGCTATTTTTGCAAAAACTTGTTTTTGTTTTTCTTTTCCCTCCCCATGTTTTCTCGTCAACCAAACAGAAGTTAGATATATCCAGCTATACAAATCGCAAAAGAACCCACAAAATAAAAAAGAAAAAGAGACAATGCCCACAAATATAAACACTACAAGAACTCAAATCAAACTTCATAACCCATAACGCGGTCAAAATTAATCGTTACCTCTCGATTCACTCATGCAAAGAATCTTAAGCGGAGGAGGCGCATTCCGAGCCTTAAACAGCTGCTTATTGGAGGGCAAATGAAAGGGAAATGAGAGTCTGTTGGGCTTATGAGAAGGGAATGAAGACAGACGCGGAGTGTCAAAATGGGCTGAAGTTAAACAAGCAGTAGAAGAAGAAGCAGCAGCAGCAGAAGAAGCCATCACTGAACAAGAGTATTCTGTCCAAAGAGAGAATCCGAGTTTCCCTTAAAATTAGTTTTTGTTTTTGCTTAGTTGAGAAGTGGAAGAGGGAAGGACAGGTGACAACTAACGCACTTAGTTTTGCTGTCCGCATCAGTGAGTCTGTAACTAAAACAGGGGAAACAGAGGAAGCAAACAGAAGCGGCGGTGCACGTTTTTAATTTCGCCGGTTTTCATCATCTAATCCAATCTGGTTCCATTGATGACAAATCGGACGAATGTGGGACCATCAATATATGTATGAGAAGTAACAAGAGTGGGACCCACGTATTTTTAAAAATTAAAATTAAAATCACGCCCGGTGGGACTCGAACCCACAATCGTCTGATTAGAAGTCAGACGCCTTATCCATTAGGCCACGGGCGCCTTGTTACTTACCTTAAGTTTTAAACTTTAATTAGTGTTAATGATTCATTCACTATTCAGCCTCCCACGATCCGGACTCCACGATCGAACGCATTAGTCACCGGAGCTTGATGGCTTCACTGGGTCTCCACTGTTTACAGAATTTTATAATAAAACGCAAAGGAAATACATTTGGGATTACTGAGAGCAAGCATTTTGCTGCTGAAGCTTTGAATAAAAAAGAAAAAAACTGTAGAATTATGTTCTTTTTAATTGGGTTACATTCTAAATAAACCACATTTGGTATCTACAGCTGGGCGGTTCAAGGAAGCAGAAATGCTGAAACCTATGACAATTCTTGTGTCAGCAGCAGGGTCGATGATTCCATCATCCCAGAGTCTTGCTGTGGAGTAATAAGCACTTCCTTCTCTCTCATAAGCCTCTGCAACCTTTGCCCTGAACATTTCCTCTTCTTCTCTTGTCCACTGTGATACAAGTTATGCTTTTGTTTTTGGAATGAAAATAAGATATGTCAACTTGTTTGCTGGGAAATATAAAGTTCACCTGAATTCCTTGCTTTTTGTTGTTGGCCTTTTCTATTTGAGACGGCAGACCAGCAGCCTGAATATTGCCGAGGGAAGCAAATGATTTCATACTTAAAAACAACTGACAAGTTCAAGAGTCAAGTGACAGTATGTACTGGGATAACTTGGTTTCAAGCATGGTCTGGGCAAAACATTAAGAAAATGAGAAGACAGGAAGTCCAGGGGCCAAGGAGATTACCAAAATTTTCAAAATTTACAAGGAGCCAAAAAAAAAATAATGCAGTCCAAAAAATTATTTTGAGAGGAGATGAGATGTTTGTGAAGAAAAGCAGCAGTGTCCAGTTTCCAGCAGTCACAACAACTTATGAACTTTGTTCAGTAGTTAAGCATTAATACTGTATCCTGACAAGCACAAATTACTTGTACAAAGAATTAGATTGGTGACTATACTATATACCTAACAAGAATTGTGATTCCGGTATTTCAGATAACCAAAATACAACCACCATCTCGAGTGCTGATGTTAGGATATGTATATGGTACAGGATGCCATAATTTCGAATATTGATTCTATACTACACTGGACAGAGAATTATCCCCTCCTAAGAACAATGCACAAGTACAAGCACAACAAAAATCTAGGCAGACAGAGGTTATGAATGTACGCAGAAAATGTTAATAATAATGCCATTATCTCATATGCCTGCTCACTTCAAAGCTAATACGAAATGACAAATTAGTCATGTACCAAAAGAATGGATGGGAGAGCTACCTGAGCACCACCCATCACAGAGATTCTGGCATTTGGCCAAAGAAACAAGAAATTGGGACTGTATGCACGTCCACACATAGCATAATTTCCAGCACCAAAACTTCCACCAACAATTATTGTAACTTTTGGTACCTGTACAATGAATTACAGGAAAAGGAGCAAAGATAATTATCTCTCTTTCATACTTTCCTTTTTATTTAATCTAAAATCATAATTACTAATAACAGTATAAAATAACTTGCACAGCTGAAAGAAAGAATAAAAGGCCTCTGTTTTTTCCATTTGAAGGAAGGAAGGAACCCAAAGAATCAATCACTGACCTTTGCACAAGAAACTGCCATCACTATTTTTGCTCCTGACTTAGCTATGCCATTTGCCTCAGATCTTGAACCAACCTAACAGATAAACGACAATAACTATCTTAATTACTCAGCATCATGAGTTAAAGGGAAGTAGGACATTTTTTTTCAAAAAAAAGAAAAAGAAAAGAGGAATAGAAAAAACTTGAACAATAATGTCATAACTCTCTTACTTTATTTGGTTTAATTTCATCTCTCCTTTTGATCTAAGGATGTAACCATGAATCCAGTAATATTCTGAAGAAAAACCAATGGAATTTTACGGTGAGTGCAAATTTCAATGAAATGGGCCCCTTTTAGAGCAGATTCATTGAATAATATCCCATTGTTTCCAATAATTCCTACAGGTTGACCATAGATTCTAGCAAAACCTGTCACAAGTGCCTGCACAGAGTTACAAACTTAAAGACATCAGATTGTACCACAACTGACTTAAAGTCAGGTGTTCCATATGTCCTCACAGTGCCATACAATTTCTTGAATTCATCAAATTCACTTCCATCAACAATGGGAGTAATAACTTATCGAATATCAAAGGTCAGCTGGAGCAATGGACCGGAGCTCCTTTACATCATACCATGGCTCTTTATATTCAGGGCTTACACTTTGATACCCATTCATTATTCCATGTCTCCCAGCAATGTGTAAGTTCTTGACAATGTTTCTCCCAAGAGAAGGTCCATGAAGTTCATCTAAAAGATACAAAATTATATACATGAATATTCCTGGGAAACTACAAGCACTGCAAATTTCATACAAACTTCAGAGTGGTACACAGAAGAGGTGGAAAACGCCACACGACCAAAGTAATACCTTGAGCAAAATAATCCAAAACCTTAAAATGCACAGTACCACCGCCCAAACTCTCTGCATATACTTTTTCTCCTGTAGCAGCCTACTGAAAGTACCCCTTTCGCATATAATCTCTATTTACACACACACACACACACATGTGTGTATGAATGTATACATGCAAGCATTTTATGTAATATGCATGTGCAGAGCCACAGACTGATACGCATAGGTTTATGATACAACATAGAAATTACAAAGAATACCACGTAATCATGAAAATGATGTAGGAATTACCGCATGAATCAATTTGGGGCATCAGAAAGTCTGGAACCCAACAAACCCAGAACAAAAATTACATCTTAAAACTACGCAGAACAAGGCAATAAGAGAGAGGAAGCATACTTTATTGATGTGGGTGTGAAGTTCAGATATCAATCCTTTCATTACCTGCGAGTTTCTTACAAACACCTCGGAGTATCTGTCCTGGCCATCAGGAAGGACGCCCAGACAGAAGGCTCTCCTCTGAAGAAGCTGAACTGAATTTGTCTTCAGAATTGAAGCTGTTCTCCTCGCTAAGGTGCCCAGCATATCTCCGTTCAGTCTTTGTCGCTTTTCCAATCGCCTTGGCCTTTTCGCTGCTCGTGTGTAATTCATATCACCCGCAGTAGAAGTTACAGTTTACACCTATTTATCAACTGTGTAATTCATATTTTTGTCAAAGATAGCTCGACATTGGACAGAGATAATAGAGATTAACTTGCATAGTCACTGGCTGAGCTGGAATGAAATGGGGGTGGGCTGATAAATGGTGGGAATATTCAAAATTAACCCTTAAATTAATAGCTTAGAAAATTTTATTTAAGTTTTATTAATACCTTAATTTTTTTTATTAATCCCTTCTAAAAGAAATAAGAACTGATGAATCAGAAACGATTAATTAAGAATAAGAAAAGTTATTTAACTCGAACCAGACATTGTCGGATAAGATACACGGTTGCAGAAAGTAAGACCGAGTGTGTTCTGCAATTCGAAACTTTGATGGAGTCTCTGTCCTCTTTTCTGTCACCAACTTGTGGTCTCAAAATCTATTCTTCTAAGCTCTCTCGAGCGTACGCTTTCCCTTCTTTATCATTTGTTTCCTCCGTTGATGTTGGTGCTGCTCCTCCCCAGCAAAGGAGCAGTACGCCCCCCAGAAAACGCTCCTCAAATCCCACCAAAAACCTCACTTTAACAACACCCATCACAGCAGAAACAGCAAAAACATTGAACACAATAACTACTTCAAGTAAAACCACATCTGTCCCTCACAAAAAGGTTTCACTTTCTCTTCTATATATTACCCATGTCTCTTTTTTTACTTAAACCCCATACCCTTTTCCTTTGAATGCGCCGTTGGATATGAAAAACAAATTTTACTGAAGTTTCTATCTTGGTTATAGTTCCTGAATATTGTTATACTTTTTCTGCGCAACCAAATTGTGCCTGAATGACTGAAAATTTGGTATATTGCGTGGTAATTTTGTTGTTTGTGGGTGTTTGTGCAGGTTTTGGTTCCAGTTGGGTTTGGTACGGAAGAAATGGAAGCTGTGATTATAGTTGATGTACTGCGCCGAGCCGGTGCGCAAGTGACTATGGCCTCAGTGGAGCCGCAGCTTGAGATTGAGGCTTCAGGTGGTACTAGATTGGTGGCTGATACCTCTATCTCCACCTGTTGTCGTCAAGATTTTGATCTCATTGCATTGCCGGTTGGTTCTTTTATCCGCTTAGTTTCATACCCATTGCTTAGTTAGCAAACAGTTAGATGCTTTTTTGGATGTCCGGATGTCCATGACGTTGTGATAAGTCTAGAATGGTTAGTCAATTAAGTGACTTGACATGAGAAGTTTTATTTTCTGTAGAAGAAGAGACTAATAGTCGTTATTGTAAGAGCCAGTTGCCATGTTGTATATACAAGGATTAGGCATTAGGTCATGGAGGTTTAATGAACAGGCAAGCTGTTTTATGTGTGTGCATGAAGTTGCTGACAGTTTCCTATTATTAACTGTATTTTCAGTGATGCAATAAGAAGTTTTATTGATGCATACAGAATATTGTGCTCTTAAAGTTATAATTCTTGCATCAAATGTTACTTACAGAGTAAGAGGGGCCTTATTCTAGGAAAAAGATTAGGAATTGGGTAATATAAGCATTAAACCATGGTTGAAACAGAATGCTCTCAATAGAAGGAACAAAAGATGTCAATAGACTCATTTCTCCTCCTTTTTTTTTTTTTTTTGTGCCTTCTTGTTCATGAATTTGGTATTAGTCCTTGTAAGTTTGTTTGAAAATGTGATCGTGATTAATGTCATGTTCTTGCTTTTAAGGGAGGAATGCCTGGGTCAGCACGGTTAAGAGATTGTGAAATACTTAAGCAAATTACAAGCAAACAAGCTGAGGAAAAGAGGCTATATGGAGCTATATGCGCTGCTCCAGCAGTTACACTTCTGCCATGGGGCCTTCTGAAAAGAAAGCAGGTGGACTACCGGTTCTGTTAATTTCAGTGAATTTGAACATGTTCATTCATGCTTTATTATGGCTGATCATAATGTAGTTTGTCTTGCAAGATAACTTGCCACCCAGCATTCATAGACAACATTCCAACCTTCTGGGCTGTTAAATCGAACATCCAAGTTTCTGGGGAGGTTACAACAAGCCGTGGTCCTGGAACTTCTTTTGAATTTGCTCTGTGCTTAGTGGAACAGCTGTTTGGAGAGTCTGTTGCTAAGGGGATTGGAGAATTATTGGTAAGGCCTATAACTTTAGTGTTGGAAATCATTGGTTGTCCGGTGTAATTTTAATGCTTATTTCATGCAGCATTAAACAAAAGAAGAAAAAGAAAGAAAGAAGATTCGCTTGTAATATACTCAGTGCTTGTATATTTATTATCTAAGAACTATTTGTGTTTATTTTCCTAACAATTTTGTTCTGCCTCACATTTTTTTTTTAAGCTCATGCTTTTATCAGATGTTTTCTGGCTATTAAGCTTAAATTTTGCTGTTTTATGCTAGCTGATGCATACTGCTGATGAATCTCTTAGAAAGGAAGAATTCAATGAAGTCGAATGGTCCTTTGACCGCATGCCTCAGGTCAGTGACTTCACTTGCAGCTTGAGTAAATAATTGTTATTTGTTTGATCTACAGAAATGCTGCTTGTCTAGTTATTAGCTATTAGTTTTACTGTGATATTTCTATTGATGGGGAAAAAAAAATGAATTCAAATTCATCATTTCTTCGTCTTTTTCTCCTTTTAATCATCTTCATCTAGGCATCATTGAGCTGCCAAAAATAATTTCTTGGCCCATAATGATGCTATAGCCTAGAAATATACTGAGAACACCTTTACAGGGAAATCTATTCATCAGAACATAATACTTGTTAATAAGTTCTACAAGTTGGCTACTACTTTTTATTATATTGCCACTGTACACAATGTCCATTGCTTCCTGTCTTGCATACCGATATGTATGAGATTTTACCGTGGGTGTATTTCTGTGCTTGGGAGGAGAAATTTTTTTGCGAGCAGTTGTCTGTGTTTCCTTTATCTCCCATAAAAATTCATCTATATTGAAGCTCACACAGTGATGTCATGTGCCATTTTTGGTCAGAATACAAGTAACCTCAGAGTATCCTGACATCTCAGAATTATTTTCGGTTAAAAATGCATGTTTTGCAGTTACATCTATGGTGCTTACAACCATTTCTCTTCAATACCAACATTCTGGCGGTGTTTGTTTGCAGCTTGAACCCTAGAAATGGTTTAGTAGGTGATGAGTTAAGCATTCATCAAAATTTTGAAGTGTCAAGTTCTTTTTGTTGAGAAAAATGTTAGTTGCAAATACTTGTTTCAGTTTTGTGTTTTCTTGTCTGCATGTTAATACAGTCTTTTTTCATGACAGCTAATATTGTGTTTTATGTAGTCCAAATGTATTGCCACTGCTTCCTGCATTCCTGTATCATTGAAGTCAGGCCAATTTGGCACCTATAATATAGCTATATGTTTCATACCCCTTATATTTTGCCTTATGATGTTAGTCACCTTTCAAATGTCACACAGGTTCTAATACCAATTGCAAATGGTTCTGAAGAGATTGAAATAGTTACTATTGTGGATATTTTGAGGCGAGCAAAGGTGAATGTTGTGGTTGCTTCAGTTGAAAAATCTATGCAAATTGTGGCATCGCAAGGCACAAAAATTGTCGCTGAAAAATCAATTAGAGATGCCGCTGAGGCAGTGTATGATTTAATCATTCTTCCGGTGAGCAAACAAATTATTAGTACAAGCATTCTTGCATGCCCTCTTTCTTAATTGAAGTATCAGGATCTAGAGATTTTTGAAAAGATTGTAGTCCCACTTTGTGCTTGTCATAATAGAGCCTATACCTTTAGGTTGCTTGAAAACAGAATAAAATATCAAAAATTTTAAAGGTTTTGTTTACATTTTGCCCTAGCCTTACATTTTGAAGAGTTTTAGTCTGTGTCAAACCTTCAGGGAGGGGTTGCTGGGGCTGAAAGGCTGCAGAAATCTAGAATTTTGAAGAAGTTGCTTAAAGAACAAGAAGCAACTGGAAGAATATATGGAGCAGTTTGTTCTTCTCCACTAATCCTCCATAAACATGGTTTACTGAAGGTAAAATAGGAATCATTTGGGTATCTTCCTTATCTTAAACTTTTGCTATTTTGAAGCTCATGCCTCCTTTCTGTATACAGGAGAAAAGAGTCACAGCTCATCCATCAGTCATAAGCAAGCTGACCAATGAAGCAATAAATGGCACCAAAGTAGTTGTTGATGGGAAAGTGATAACGAGCAGGGGACTTTCTAATGTAATAGATTTTGCCTTAGCTATTGTGAGCAAGTTTTTTGGTCAACCAAGGACAAGAAGTGTTGCAGAAGGCCTAGTTTTTGAGTATCCCAGGAGTTAGGGAGATCTACTGTTGAGTTGTAGCGGAGAAAAGGCAGTTTTCAAGTAGCCTAAAGAAATAAAAAATGAAGTTCCCTAACTTGAATCCGCCAGTGAAAGGATAAAATCTTCTCACAAGACCCCTGGTCTCTGCCAAATCCCAAATACTCTATGTAACAGTTCGGTGTATCCAGATCATTTACAGAGTTGCAGTTGCCTTTTCCTTGTACCAAAAATGCTGAGAGATCATAATTATTTTCCAGTAAGCCCAGAACAAATGCCCATACTGATTGTGCTATTTCCAGTAGAATGCTGCCATTATGATCTTCAAATATTTGTACGTAGCAATTTCGCCAAAAGCCTCAGGTTGGTAATAATATGTTAAACAATATGCATTGAAATAGAAAGGAGGATTATGCTAATCAGTTAGTACGATTTATTATTTCATTGCTTGTGGCAGGTCTTTGTGCAGCTTCGTGCAGTTTGTGATTGCAGCTGTTTTGTAGCCTCATCTTCTCAACACATTCTTTCAGTAGTTGACAAAAATTTTTCACTCCAAATAATTAACTTTTAACACTAAATATAAATATACCATGTTTTAGGCTGCTGTTTTCCAGTTTTGATATAGCCACATATACTCCAATTTTCACCCAAAGTTTCACCTCCCCTTTTGAATGGCAACTATGTCGTGGGCAAGCCTAGGCATTATAAGCACATAATTTATATCTCCTTACAGTTAAAACATACTTCTGTGCCACCACTATCATTATAGCTTGTGCTTCAAGAGCCTGTAAACCGAAAGCATCCCAGCTTCAGCCGAAAAAAATTCTTTGCTGCAGGTTTCTCTAAGCCTGTTGCATGCACTGGCCACTTTCCTGGGTTAGACGCGAGACTGAAAATTTTATCATATGTATCTCAAAGGATAACCTTCGTGCCTGTAATTTGTGTGAAATTCTCAAACTAAAGGCGATCTAGTTTAACTATGGATGATGTTACTAGATTTCCTGGGTATAACCAACTTTATGCTGGTGTATTTTCCTTCAAGAGCTTGGCTTGGAATTGAGAGATCCTCGCAAGTCACAAAACCGATAGCAAATTCAGCATGCTTCAAGTTAACTATCCGTCATTGTCCGAATAGACTAGTCTGATATGTGATACTGTCTATTCAACTTGCCATTTGGTTCAGTTTTGTCCAGCATAAGATTGGGAATTAATGTCGCATCTACTCCCGCTTGCTACTTCCTTAAATTTGGGATTTGTTGCAGAAGCGGTATGAAAGTTATATGAAGTTCCTAATACCGAAAGGACTCGAAATTCACAAGTTCTGTCAAAAAGATTGCTGTCAAGTACTTGTCCATTACACCCCAGGTCATGGAGAAGATGTGGCCAAATGTCAACTACACGTTTCGGAGAACAAGATATGCCCTTAGTAGAGTCAAAGGCAGCAGATTTTTCTGGATTCCTGCCTCAATTCTCAAACGGGTCTGAATTTCTTGCCTTTTTGTTTACATGAAGGCAGATTATCAGGCGAGATTTCAGCAGCATGGGGAGCCACAACTACTAAAAAAATGCCAGCAAATTTCAAGAACATCCTGGAAATGTATCTACCTTAAATAAATAATGCTTAATTCTGACTTGAGGGATTAACAAAACAATCAAGGGGACCCGACTACAACACCTAATAATATAAAATTCTGATGACATAAGCTTATTACCTACAAAAATAGCAAGTTAGATTTGTTTAAGATGATGACATAGATAGAAACATAAATCAATAAAAGATATTTCCAAAGATATTTCCAGAACTTCCCAGATATGCATCCACCACCTCTTCCAAGATTTTTTAAGTTGCTGACAAAACAAATAAAGAGCTAGAGACTTGACTCCACCCACATCAAGAAATTGACAAAATTTCTGATGACCTAAGCTTAGTTGTTAAAATATGCTAATTAGATTGTACAACGTTACAACCCCAAATACGAAGAAAGTAAAATCACGCTTAAACTTTTATTTACTTTCCTACTATCCTCTAATGAGAAGAAGCAAGCAGAAATCTCACAGATACGAAGAAAGGTCTACAGTATGAAACTAATATCAGTTAATAATTTACAACTCTTTGATCCTATACATACGGCAACCTACACACCGTAGCATGAGATATAGATCACAGATGTGTTTCCCAATCCTTGTACCACATCAAGGGCCAAGATTGCATATTCAAACACTCTTTCTACTATTAACTTTACCAAGGGCCTGTCAGTGTCCTCCTCAAGCAGCGTCTTTTGCCTCCCCATTGGCATCTCATTTTCTCAATATTCTGCTGAAACAGGGAAACGAAGTGAAAGAAAACAACACTTACTTTATTAATCAAACAAGAACGATCATAGTTCACAAAACTTTATCAAATAAAAATTATTCAACTCTTGGTAAATGACCCTACTGGTAGTTGGTTAGTTGCAGTTCATTAATAAGGCTAATATTCAAACTTTTCAGTGCAAGAGTTGCTTCTAGTATGGGTCAGTGTATGACTTGTCATTGGCCAGTGGCTACATACTATATGGTCAAGTTATGTTCAGCTGATTGTTAGCAAACGTACTGGGTGGATAAAGACAAAATGGAAGACGATGAAACATAGGCACTGGGGGATGGTTGCTTTTGGGAAAAGACTCAGCAACAAGTAACCAACCGATGCCAGTTATGACCTAGACAATGAGGTTCTAAGCCATTAGGTGCCAAACATCTAGAATTTATTTAACAATATCATCAATCAATAATCATAAACCTTAAAGATCAATCCATGTATACAAGATTGTATATCATTGATCGTCCTCCGTACAATGTGATTTCTAGATCTACATGACGACATCAAAATATCTCTCTTAATATATGTCAGGTCTGCAAGATGTTTTAGTCTTATTGTAGCACAGAACTAGGGAAATTGCGAATTCTGTCTGTAAACAAAAACACTGCATAAAATGCATAATTTTATTCGACATCTGGGTTGGCTGCACTGCCAATGATGGCTGTTTAAATCAGACAAGTAATAGGGATCATACAAAAAATAGCAGAGATGTTTGATTTCCTTTCAAAGAAAATTAAAGATCACAACTTTATTTGAATGCATTAATCTAACAAGAAAGTGGTAGAAGTAAAGGGGCATGTACCTGATTCTTCTGCATTTCCATTTTTTCTTCCTGCAAAAAGAAAAGTTCGCTCAAGTGGGGTTTGATACAACCCAAATATATTATTAAGCAACGAGAATTTGACTGGTAAACAAAAAAACAAACCTGTTTTTGCTGCAACTCTTGGTTCATTTCCTTAAGTTTTGCAACCTCTGCTTCCAGTTCCAGTGTATAAGCCTGCCAGAAACCTGATAAGCAAACGAAATAAACAATAGCTAGCATCTGAGAAAAACATAATGGCTCAATCAACGTATTCACCTGCTTGCGAGCCCGGGATCTAGCAGCTGACTCTCGATTTTTTATCATTCTTCTATGCCTCCTCTCGACAACTTTCTCCAGAGCACTGGATCTTCTTCCCCGGCCAATCGGGTAAGGAACTGGTGATGGTGAAGATGTATCAACAGTACTCTTAGCAATCACATCTGGAGAAACCTGACTTGCCGGAGATCCAGTTGCAAGTGTAACTCCCCCAGCTCCTAAACCAACCACGCTCATTCCTCCACCTTGCAAAGCAGCAGCCTGAACTAAGTTGTTATTCATAGATGGATTTGCAACAGTAACAACCGAGCCCCTTGCTCCAGGGCTAGTGAGCTGTGTTGTGTTCACTAAATTCATAGGAGAGGCAAAGGCCACAGTTGCTTGCCTGGAGAAGAGTGGCTGCTGCTGATATTGATGCTGTTGCGTCGGCGGCGGCGGCAGCCCAAGCTGATACTGTTGCGGCGGATGCTGAAGCTGATACTGTTGCGGCTGCAGTTGTGGTTGTTGAGTGCATCTTACTCCACCAACATTCAATGTTAAACTTGGAGGCTGACCAGGAACTGAATTGCTGTCCGGCATTATCCGATTACTCATCGGCCCATTGTTTCTATTTGGCTGCTGAAATCCAAGGGCTAAACCGGTATTGTCATTGTTCGCATAGAATCCACTATTATTAAGCCTTCCACCGATCTGTTGGATATCTTCTCTAACTACTCCTGCCCTCACCAAGAACTCCTCCAAAGTCATCTCTCCCAAAGTCTGTTGCCTTTGTGGTATATTTGATCCTCCTCCTCCTACACCGCCACCGCTAACCCCATCATCTGTAGCAGCACCACCATTTTCTTTCATCAAGTCTCTCCAAACTTCATCAACAGTCTTTTGACTCAATGTCCGCGGCAAAGTTAACGATCCTTGTCTCTGTAAATTCCCGCCAGGAACACTTCCTTCTCCCGTAGCACCAGCTGAAGAAGTTATAGCTTGACTCTCTTCAGCAGTCCATATATTTTTCAAAAGTTCATCCATGTTCATTGATCCAAAATCCTTGCCAAGTCCACCCCAGGTATTTTGGAACTCTTCAAAAGTCAACGAGTACACTGAAGGTTGACGAGCCAACGGTAAATTCCCCAGTGGCTTTCCTTCCCCATGCCGTGCATCACCAAAGTTCTTGAAGTTCATATGAGATCCCATTATTATTTCAAGCACTTGCAACAGTTGACCCCAATCAAAAATGTCTTATACTTCCATGCGACTGAAGTCACTGAACTATATCAGAATAATATCCCACTCCACTTCCTTTCTTTAACTTAAGATCTAAAGTACATCAAATTAAATGAAGATAAGTAAATCATACATATAATTCTACTCATAATCCCAATTACAGAAAAACTTTTAAAAGCAACAAAATTTATATCGTCATAAAAGGTAAACTTTACACATAAACTTCTCACTATAGCCATCAAAAACAATCCCATTATCCCAAGTTTCAAACAAACAAAATAAAAACGAAAATGGGACAATCGTAGCCTTAAAAAATAGTAACAATTGAAAAAAAAAAACCGATAGTTTGCTTCTCAAGATCCCATTTTAAGAATCTTTATCAAGAACAGTACAAAGGTTACAATCATCAACAAGCAACCAAAGTGTCCTTCACAACCATCCAAATTGATCGGGATCAGACCAGTCTCAACATCTTTTGTCATGTAACTTACTAGAATTCAGATCCGAATTCTCATTAAACGCAGTAAAAGTAACACATGACGCATCAAGTTTCAGCTTTTAACTGTAACTTCACATCTTATCTCAAATACAAATCAGCCCAGAAAGAATAAACTCATATTTCAAATAAAAACAACCCATTATTTCAATACATAAATAAACCCCGCCAAAAACCTTCACCGGCTATAAAAATCAAAAATCCCCAATAAAAACCCTAAACCCATTTCCTGTTAAATCACTCAAAATTAAAAACTTGATAGAAAAACAGACAAATTCAAGCTATAAAATTTTTCCATAATCAGATCAGCAGAGTTCTTAGTTTTCTTTTTTCTTTTTTAATTCTTATTAATTGAAAACCCATATCACAAAAAGGGTAAAAATAATTTTGAAACTCAAATTATTATCAGAAAAAGACAAGAAAAAGGAGAAATAAAACTGATACAGTGCAAAATACAGAGACATAAAGGAAAACCAGAAGAGGGTTTTTACCTTTATTTAATTTTATTTTTTTTTGAAAAAATTGTTGAAAATTGAGTGACTGGAGAGAGAGTGTGGTGTCGTTTCTCTGAGCCTTTCGCTGCGTGGAGGCGACAAGTGTCTGTCGGAGCCTCGACACGAGTCGCAATTTAAGGACCTGAGCTTCGAGTTCCTTTCCAATTTTTTAGTTCCTTCGTATAGAGTGAAGAGCCACCGTTATTGCGCAACGTGGACCAATGGCAAATGTGTTCAAAGATTGATGTGACGCGAATCCACTCAGAGCAGGATAAGTGGTACGATCTGCACCGTTGAAGCACGCTTTCCTACATAGGTGATGGGATTGTGGATGTTGATCGTTTTCTCATTGGTTATAGAAATAGTGACGTGTCCTGATGGGACATGTGGGTGGAGTTTGGTTGTGCAGTGATTGTGTGCGGTAGGTTGTATACAAATCTAAGCCTAGTGCACGTGAGATTCACGTGTGTAAATTACAAACCTTTGAATTTTCTTTCATGAAAAATGTAAAACTCAATTTTATAAATAAATAAATCTCCTTGAATTATAATTTACATAATCATACACCTTAACTACATATCATGAATAAAAACGTAAGATTTTAATATTATTTTTTAAATTTTCACTTATCGATTTAGTTTATATGATAAATTTATTTATTTTTAATTATTAATTTAATTTATTATGTAATAAATTTGTTCGTTTTTACCTATCTATTCAATTTACGTAACAAATTTGATTACCTTTATCAATCGATTTAGTTTATTTTATTAATTATTAATTTAATCTATTACATGACAAATTTATTCATCTTTATTTTTTAATTCAATCTATATCATAAATTTATTAATTATCGATTCAATTCATTACACGACAAATCTGTTTTGTCCGGTTCTAAATATGTTGTATGGTATAAAATAGTGGGGTTGTTAGTAAATTGATTAACTATAATTGCTTATAGTCTATTAAACTTGTTTTATTACTTCAATTTAAATACGAAAATTAGACAAACAAAGGCAAAGAATATGTTTGGACACATTGAGAGAAGTCATGAAGATAAGATTTTTTTTTTGGGGGGGAGGGTGGGGGTGTTGGGGGGGTTTTGTTGACTTCTTTTTAGGGTGACTTTAAAAGAGTGGGTTGCCCACTTACTCCTTCCACTCCTTGTCTTGTCTTCCCAGAGGGGGATATCGTAGTGCTAGCTCTAATAAAACGGCACAGTAAAGTGTTTGTTTACTGGTATTATCATATCATATCTCCCATGTCAGCCAGTCACTCAAGGGGGACCCAACGCACGGCTGCTATTCCAAATCGTCGTCAAATCACATGCCCATAAATAAAAATATCAGCATCCCTTCCTTCAGGATTTCACGAAAAGGAATATAATTTATCTATTTTTATCACATAAGTCCCTCCTTATTTATTCACACAAAATAAGCAAAAAAAAAAAAAAAAAAGAGCATATTGTTAATACTTGTTCCAAAGCATGGATCTAACTTTCTATAACGAATTTTATTATCTAAATATTTTTGAAAAATATAATTTTAGCCTCCTAAAATATAAATAAACTTAATTTTTTTGTGATGATTTCTTATTGCCTGGACATTCTTAGAAGACAAAATTTTAATCTCCCAAACACAATTTGGATGGAGGGTGATACGGTGTTTCAATGAAAACCTTATGAAGTCAAATCATTAAAGAATTTTAATAAAATAACAATTTAATTTATCTTCTTTTTATAAATTTTTGACTTATTTATTTTATAATGAGATTTTCTTTGTCTACTGTAGTGTAACTTTTTTTTTTATCTTATTTAATTTTTTTAAGTCATTTTTTTATTTTTTTCTTAAGTGAGATTATAAATTGAATTATAAGAGTTTTATTAGAAATTTGTCTTAAGGAACTATTAGAAATTAAAACTCTTTGTCATTTAGACCAAAGAACATTAAATTATTCTCAACTCATAATTTTCTAACATCATTAATTTTTGAGAACACCTTTTGATTTCATGGACAATCCAAGATTACATGCAAGTTATTTTGATGATTGGATAGTAGGTTATTTTGATGACATGGTTAGTGAAAAATATTATGTACCAATGTGTATCTTATTTAAATATATTTCGTTAAATATTTTTTTTATCTTATGTTCTAAATAAAATAAAAATATTACAATTCTTATCTAATCTTAATAGTTTTAAATCAAGTCAATAATTTAATTAAAAAATAAATTGACAAAATATACCATTATTAGTAAAAATATAAAAATTTAGGGGTGTGACTGTTATTATGCCAAAAAAATCATGATGGCATCTCCACGATAAGGCGAATCAAAGATGTGAGATAGGACAGCACCAACGACCAATCAGGATAAAGCAATTTTACTTACTCGCTTTAATTCTTTATTAGTAAAACATTCTGGCCTCACTCACATGCGCCGCGTGGTGCAACATGATTCCCCTAAATGCTCTCCCTCTGATTAAATATACGGTGGGCCCGTCCCAAGCAATGGCAAATGGGAAACGGCTGGATGGATCTTTAAGCGATTAGGACTGTTGATGCGTCAGGAGTACGTACTCCTTAGGTTTTGATTGTAAAGGGAATTATTTAATTCTTATCAAGGGATAGGGACAGGGATGAGGATATCTGACATGTTATTCCTTGATCCGCTAAAGCAAAGCGACTCAGCACGTCCGCTGAAATCGAGCCATGGATTTGGAATTCTTGATCGGGGATAAGTCCATTGATCAAATTTGTTGTTCCGATTTTACCCAAATCTTCTTCTTGAAAAGTGCTTCTTCAAAAAGCACTTTACCTTTTCTGTTTGGGAGCGTTGGAGAGAGATTAGAGGGGTCCAGGAATAACGAACGTGGGCTGAGTTTATCCGTCCACCTACCCCGCTGCCCCTGGACGGTGAGATACGGAGGCTTAACAAACCGCATCCACGTGTCTCTCTTTGGTCAACGTTTGTATTAATTTGTCCCGGTTGATCTGGCACTGACCGTACAGCCAGGCCCCTTTCTTTTATTCTCTTGTGGGCCCATCTATTATCACTGCTGGGCCTCACTTTGTTGGATTTTTTGGGCTTTAGTGCCTATTTTGGATTATTCTGATGCTCAACTTGGAGTAGAAATTGGGGACCTATCTGTTAAATATTAATACATTATGCATTTATATATAAACATATAACAATACAGGGGCCTATCTGTTATTATTCAAACCATGGGCTAGATCGGGCCATTCGTTCATCTCGGCCCGTCTAACATTTTCTTACAATTTTTCTTCCCCTGGACTAAACCCTAACCACCTAAAACCCCGCATTCGCTTAATCGAATCAATTACGCGAGCAATTCGATCAGTCGTTTGATATATCCCACTGAAAATCTACATGCATGTTCAGGTAAAATTACTCGTTTTGTTCGTGGATTAGCCTTTAAGTTCTCTGTTTACTTGCTGAGAAATTGCAGGAAAATGAAAGAAAATAGGGCCTTCTCTTTGGAATCTTGAACTTTTCATCGTTGTAGCTTATTTTGAAATGGGGTTTATCTCTAGAGACAAGAACGATACAAAATTTCACATTATTTGAGTTTTTTCACTTGTTGCTCATTTATTCTTATTACTTTGATTCGTAGATTGGCACCAAGCTGCAATGATAGGCGGGTTTCCAAATTCTTGCCATTGCTTCGAGCTTATTTGCCCTTTTCTTCAGCAGCTACAAATGCTCTGCCGATTACATCAGATGGGTATCAAAATGAGACCAGAGAGATTGATTTTGATGTTCTCTTCCAATCCTGCACTAAGTTGCACCTTGTTAAGCGCCTCCACGCCCTTCTTGTCGTGACAGGGAAGATTAAAAGTGTCTTTATCTCCACCAAGCTTGTCAATTATTATGCCAACCTTGGTGATGTCTCGTTCTCTCATCGCACTTTTGATCAAATCCCAAATAAGAATGTTTATACCTGGAATTCGATGATATCTGCGTATGTTTGCAGTGGCCGTTTTGGTGAAGCTGTAGATTGTTTCTACCAGTTTTTGTTGACTTCCAATCTTCAACCTGATTTCTATACTTTCCCTTCTGTGTTGAAATCTTGTGGAAATCTAATTGATGGGAAGAAGATACATTGCTCGGTTTTGAAGCTAGGTTTTGAATTTGATGTCTTTGTGGCTGCTTCCCTGTTACATATGTATTCCCGTTTTGGCCTAGCAAATGTTGCCCGTAAATTATTTGATGATATGCCAGTCCGAGATAATGGTTCTTGGAATGCAATGATATCTGGGTACTGTCAAAGTGGGAATGCCATGGAGGCTTTAGGTGTCTTGCGTGAAATGAGATTGGAAGGGGTTAACTTGGACCCGATTACTGTCGCAACTATTCTTCCTGTTTGTGCACAATCAGATGATAGTATAAATGGGCTGCTAATGCATTTATACGTTATAAAGCATGGATTGGATTTTGAATTGTTCGTGTCCAATGCCTTGATTAACATGTATGCAAAATTTGAAAACTTGGGGCATGCCCTGAAGGTTTTTGATCAAATGGTAGCAAGAGATGTTGTCTCATGGAACTCAATAATTGGTGCGTATGAGCAAAACAATGATCCAATTACTGCATACGGGTTCTTTACCAAGATGCGACAAGCTGGAGTTCAACCTGATTTGTTGACGTTAGTGAGCTTGGCTTCAATTGTTGCTCAACTGAATGATAGGAGAAATAGCAGGTTAGTTCATGGTTTTGTCATGAGGAGAGGTTGGCTCTTGGAAGATATTGTTGTTGGAAATGCAGTTGTTGACATGTATGCCAAGTTGGGTGTCATAGATTCTGCTCGTGCAGTTTTTGAAAGACTCCCTGTAAAAGATGTGATTTCATGGAATACTTTGATCACAGGCTATGGTCAAAATGGTCTGGCAAGTGAGGCAATCGAAGCATATCAGATGATGGAAGAGTGCAATGAGATAATCCCAAATCAAGGGACTTGGGTAAGCATTATACCAGCTTATTCTCATGTAGGAGCCTTGCAACAAGGTATGAAAATTCATGGGCTGGTGGTTAAGAACTGTCTCTACTTGGACATCTTTGTGGGAACTTGCCTTATTGACATGTATGGAAAATGCGGGAGAATAGATGATGCTATGTCCTTGTTCTACCAAGTGCCAAGAAGGAGTGCTGTACCCTGGAATGCCATAATATCCTGTCATGGAGTACATGGGCATGGTGCCAAAGCTCTGAATCTGTTCAGAGAGATGCTTGATGAGGGAGTAAAACCGGATCATGTAACCTTTATATCTTTATTATCAGCTTGTAGTCATTCAGGTTTGGTTAGTGAAGGTCAATGGTGCTTCCATATGATGCAAGAAGAGTATGGAATGAAGCCTAATTTGAAGCATTATGGCTGCATGGTAGATTTGTTTGGTAGGGCTGGGCATTTAGAAATGGCTTATGACTTTATAAAAAGGATGCCAGTACTGCCTGATGCTTCTATCTGGGGTGCTCTTCTTGGTGCTTGCAGAATTCATGGAAACATGGAGTTGGGGGCTCTTGCTTCAGATCAATTATTTGAAGTTGATTCAGAGAATGTTGGCTACTATGTTCTGTTATCAAATATTTATGCAAATGTTGGAAAGTGGGAGAGAGTGGATAAAGTGAGATCCCTAGCTAGAGACAGAGGATTGAAGAAGATTCCTGGGTGGAGTTCAATTGAAATAAACAATAAGGTTGATGTGTTCTATACTGGGAATCGAACCCATCCAAAATATGAAGACATATACAATGAGTTGAGGAGTTTGACTTCAAAAATGAAGAGCCTTGGTTATGTTCCAGACTACAGTTTTGTGTTACAGGATGTTGAGGAGGATGAAAAGGAGCACATTCTCACAAGTCACAGTGAGAGGCTGGCAATTGCATTTGGAATTATTAGCACCCCACCTAAAACCCCTATTCAGATATTCAAAAACTTGCGAATTTGCGGTGATTGTCACAATGCCACTAAATTCATATCACAGATTACAGAGAGGGAGATTGTTGTCAGAGATTCAAACCGTTTTCATCACTTCAAAGATGGTACATGCTCTTGTGGAGACTATTGGTAATAAAACGGGAAGCATAAATTCAAAAAGAGCCACTGTGGTGAATGTTTGACTGTTGACAGAATAAAGAATTGAACTCTGGGTTGTCAACCACCAAGTCTTCATCCCTATATTTTATGCTGTTAAGCTGGCAATTCAGCTGATGGTCGCCAAAGTCAAGCGTATCTCTAAAATGGAGCTGGTTTGAGACACAAAAATGTCACGACAAAGTAAAGAAAAAAAGTTCATACTTTTTGAAAGTTAATGCTGTCTGAGTTGTAATCACTAAACAAAAGTCGACATTCTTTACACAAATTTGTGAACAGATCTGTTAAAACACTTTTTTCTTTCACAAAAGAAGTCTGTAATTGTGATTTTTTGTTACTAAAAAGCTAATGCAAAACCCCAATTCCTCCATTGTCATGCCTGCAGATTCTGCCCTAGTTATGTTTCTAACTAGTTGGCAGCATATATGGTCCTTAACTGGAGAAGGAAGTAAAGCACCAACTCTTAATTCTTGCATTACGACATGGCAGCAAGAAAGAACTCAAAGCTAGCCAGGCTGTTACCAGATGATGTCTGATAAAACATTGGCCTTCTTTCTTCCAAAGAATGATTTAGAACAACGTACGCATAATTGATTATTTGATCAATTATTAAGTCGTCAGTCTGATAACACAATTGATGCCAGAGCCAGAATGGCAATTTTGGCCGTTGGATTATAATTGGAAACTAATTAAACGCAAGTCAGGTGGGCCCCACACTAGGACCCACCAACCACCCTGGCTTCTAGGAAATTTCAAAGCTAAACCGACTCCCGCTCCAAGAAAACGAAAACCACACCGTGTATAAATGAAAAAACGCCCACAATTTCACAGAGACAATTTCCCACACATAGATCCGCCGAAAACCTAGTCCTTAGGGCGGCGCTCGGTGGTGTTTGGTTGGGCCTCATGTCGAATCCCAACGTTCCACCGCCGCCTCCACGGCCGCTATTCAAGCAGCGGTCGTGGTCTCCCGACGCCGAACGAGACGAGGCGTGGCTGAGGAGAAAAGGAAATCATAACGTCCGCCGCCGTCGCAGCAGGAGCGTTACGGACGAGGATGTACAAGAACTGAAAGGTTTTATAGAATTGGGTTTCGGATTCGAACCTGATTCGCCTGAACTGGATCCGAAGTTATCGGATACCCTGCCGGCGTTAGGGTTTTACTGTGCTGTGAATAAACAGTATAATGATAGATTGTCGAGGTGCTCGTCATCCTCCTCCTCCATTATTTCCGATAGTGATTCTGTTAGCTATGGTTCCATTATTGATCCAGGTATATTTCTAATCTACCTCTTAAAATTAATTCAAGTAAATATATTTCAATTTGTTATCTGACGGTTGATATTTGTTGATAGGTGATGATCCAGAGCTGGTGAAGATGAGATTGAAGCAGTGGGCGCAGGTCGTTGCTTGCTCTGTTAGGCAAATTTCTGGAGAACCAAATTAATTTAATTTCCTTTTTCTTTTAATTTTCGTTGTATACGAAAATTTTGCAATGTACACAGTTCTAACATTTTCTCTTATAATATATATTATTTTATCGTTGTTTTTTATTATATTAATTTAATAAATAATATTAAAAATTATTATTTTTATATATTATATTAATTAAAATAAATTTTTTAATATATATTTTTAATTCTAACGTAACCAAGACTACAATATTATGGGAATATCCGCCGATTTATTCATGATTACAAGTCGATCAACAATTTTAAATTCTATTTTATTTAGGAAAAAAAATTAAATATTTGAATTTTATAATATTCAAAATGAAATTACTTGAATAGACATTTCCACCCGCGTACACGAAAGAATATTATAAAGCCGCTTGCTTCTCGAATCCGATAATGTCGGAATGCGAAAATGCCCGTGACAAAATTTTGCTTAAACCCCACTTTGGATTGCTTGAACATGTGGACAATGTAACGACTTCTAGCACGGGTGTCGCCGAGTAGCAAGCCAATGAAGCCATCCCTTTGCCATTCTTTGGTTTTTCACAATTCACAAATCAATTCAAATTGTCTATTTGGGTTTGGAGTAAATTGATTTAAATCAATATTAAAAATAAATAATTTAATTTAAATTAATATTTATTAATTTTAATTTAATTTAATTTAATAATTAAATTATTGTGTAATTTTTTTAAAATCAAAACTAATTTAATAAAATTTCAAGTAGATTCAAACTCATTCAAATTATTAAATTAATTAAAATATGATTGAATCAAATCTAAAACATGTAATTTTGATGATTAAGGGTAGAGGTGTTAAAGGTTAAACGACTCTTTATAATAAAAGCCTGATTCAACATAGATCCATTGTAATTTTACATTGGATTAAAAGGTAGAGGTTAATTACAAAGTTTAGTATAACTAAATCTCATATTGAATAAAAATAAGATATTTTAAAAATTTATAAGGATAAGATTTTATACATTCTAATATACATATTTTTTTAAAAAGAGATAATAACTTAACCCAAATAAACCTGCATCACAAAATTGGATGAGAGAAAATGGAATCAAATCTTATATTGAATAAGAATGAAGTGTTCTTAGAATTTATAAGAGTAAGACTCTGTACACACTAATAAATTTGAGAGCAGATAGCGGTCCAATTCATAATACTAGATTTATCTATACATATTTTATAATATTTAATTATTTAAATATTATTATTTTAATAATATTATAGATTTTATAATATTTAATTATAAAATTCGGCCATTTACATTTTGCGGGCGTACTTACATTTTTGCAGGTTGGGCCAGGTCAATTGACCCCTCTAATCAGGGGTTTGATCAATGGAACGGTACACCAGAAGCACACCTGATCATCATCCTCACGACAACCTCGTAAAATCTCGTTTCCAAATTTAGTTACTACCAGAACAAATTCCAAAACCACACGCCAAAAAGAGCAAAGAGGGCGAAAAAGAAAAACCCACGCGCCAGCCACAGTGCGTGCGTGCACTCTCCCTCCAAGGGCGAATATACCACCTTCATGCGCTTTTGCCGATCCGTTCGTATCATGATACGCTAAAAATATCTGGCTTACATTGGCCGAAGATATTATCGGCCAACAGTGACGTGGCACTCCGCTGATGTAGCCGACACGTGTAAAAGCGTCGCCATGTGGAGTCTTTATTCGCTTTTAACCCCACACCGTCTCTCCCTCTTTCTCTTGCCTTCTCTGCTTAATTTTCGGGACGATATTTTCTCTTCGAACATTCTGCACATTTTATTTGTTTGGTCGATCAAAACTAGAAGAGAAACCTAAGGAGAATCCAGATAAACAATGAGAGGTGATAGTTTAAGGAATATACCGTTGCCTAATCCCGAAGCAACGGAGCACCGTTGCCGGAGTGAGTTGCCTCGGGCTGACTCGGAGTCGTCTGGTGTAACTGTTGAAAGCTCGCATCATCAGGGAGATTCAACGCCGGTAATTTCGATTTTCATTTACTTTTTCCTCTTTTTTTTTATAACTTTGAGTTGATATTTTAGGTGCATATTTAATTGTTTTTCACGGCTGTTGAAAATTTTGTTGTTGAATGAAGAGGATTACATAGGCAATAAGTATGATTTTGTTTTCTTTTTTTTATTCTTTAGTTTTTATTTTCTTCCTGATAAAGGCTCTCCTTGTATGTTTAGGGGAAAATATCTTGAATTATCCTAATTTTAATAGTTAATTTGGTTTTGAAGGTACCGTATTTTTTGCTTATTCAATTATATGAGTAGATTTTAAGTTATTGCTGCTTCCTTTAATGGCGCCGGTTAGCTGCTGATTTTTAGAATTAATGTTTGATGGATACCTTCAGTTTAGTTTTTTCCTTTAAGCCTTCCAGGTGATTATAACTTCGGTTACATGTTATTCTTTGTGATTTTACTTCAAGGCTCCAATTCTTAGTATGTAACAGCGCTTTTAGAGTACAACACTTGTCAAGACATGTTGCTTCATTGAAGTCAAGAAAGTTTTAGAGGCTAGAAAAATTTCCTTTAGGTTAATGCAGAATGTGACATAGTAAGCGTTGAGGAAGCAAAAACTGATCAGCGTAGCAAACCCTTGTCCTTTCGAATAAAAATTTGGGAATTATATAATTCAAGATTCAAGTAGATCTTTCACCGTATCATATAAAGCTAGTTGATGTCACTTCAATTGATTTTTAGAGATGTTTGCTACACATTTGTGAGGTAGCACTTTTAAATTAAGTTCCATTTTTCCTTGTTTGAAAACTTGTATATCTTGACATTATCTAGAAGAATGATTATTATTACTTGGAAAGGTTGAGAAGAGTGGACAGATGATAAAAGATGTTGGGGGATGACCTGTTATTGCCCACATTTATATTTCCTAAATCTTTTTGTTTGTTTCTTTTAATTGTGAAGGCATTTGATATGACAAGGACTCTTCAAAGTCATGCTTGGAGAATCACTTACCTGTTCTTAATCATTAAGGCTGTCATGGCAGACTGATGTTATTAAAGTTGGCATTTCTATAGATGTTATAAATATTTACACTTTTATTGTTATGGACATGTTTTATTACAATTCTATTCTAAAAATTTCTTCTCTTATTTTTACTTTTATAGCAGGGCCAATCTGTAGAGTGGACAAATGAAAAGCATAATGCTTACCTTGACTATTTAGAAGCATCATTTGTTCACCAGTTGCATCAGTTGCATGGTTCCATGGGTTTGGGTGGGTGGAGCTCAAAAGAAAAGATATTGGGGCCATATTCATCACAAACATTGTCAGCCAACAATCATTCTTCATCTAGCCAGGTCAGGAACTCAATCTGCCAGATATCTCCATCTTTTTGTGTCAGCTTTTAGTTTAAACATCTCAATTGAATTTTTTCTCTTATTATTTTTACAGTTAATGGTTCTACAAGATGGCAACTGGCAGAAGATTAAATATGAAGAGAACGGACCTTTGTTTCACAATGCAGCTGTTGATTCCCATGGGATGCTAGATTATCCATGCCATTTTACCTCTGTAGGCAAATATCCAACTGCAACGTCTTTTGATCCCCAGAACCACAGTTTGCTTTGTGATGAGGGATTCTATTTCAGGGAGGACACAGCTTTCTCTTGTGAACCAGCTGGAAGTTCAGAACAGCATCTTGATTGTCACTTAGGCTCTCACAATTTGGTTGGCTGCGCAGAAGGTAATTCACTAACTCTGGTAATTTTGCATTTAGTAGAAAGATTTTTCGCTTCTTAAATTGTATGCTCTGAGTTCTGACAATGCCCAATAACCCCACATGCTACTCCTTGTAAAGTTTTATAATTGGTTTTCTAGTCGGTGTAGCTCGAATATTTGGGTTTATCGAATTACGAAAATTAGGTAGTGAATATGAGTCAGTCAGAGGGAGAAAGATGATCAAAGCAGGAAAAATTACACAGAAAGGCAAAAGAAAAGACCAAACTACAGTATGGTTTCTAAAGAGAGTAAAAGATAGAGGACAGCAAACTCCTCTTCAATAATTTAGTTTCAATCAAATTTGTCTTACATTAATCCTCTCACATAGAAAGATTCGCAACTTCCATCCAATCATGGTCACTGTTAAGGATTAGAACTATATATAGTTTCTTTTAACTACATTCTAGAATTAGCCCAACTTTGTGGACAATCTTTTATTCAAATTTTCTGGATAAAGTAGTCAAAAATAGAAATAAAGATATCTTCATGAAATAAAATTCTGATAAATAATAATCTTCTCAATTTTCTTTTGTCTATTCCTTTTTCTCTTAAAATTTCACCTTTTTGGCTGCAAGGATAATTTAATGGTGATGTCAATATATGAGGTTGCGTCATGTACATTACTGCACTCACACAACTCTCTCTCACACATTCCAATCATTCCAGGAGATAGGAAATCTTGCAAAGAAAGAGTCCTTTTCTCCTTGATTCTGATTGGTGGCAATATTTCTTGCCCATGAATGTAGTCATGGCAGCCAAGAAGATGATAACCACATCACCATTTGGGAATGGTGGTATCTAATCAACTGCATTTCTTTTTTCTCTTACTTGTATCAGTGGTATAAACAAGCTTTTAGTTATGGTCACCAACTATCTACCGCTGACAAATGCTTATAAGTTTTGATTGGTTTATGTGCACATTACTGTTGGAACTTGGACAGCACTAGGTTTTTACTCTAGCAATAATACGTATGAGTGCTGGGTGCTTTTCTAATATGAAATAAACAAATCTTTAACATTTATTTCTCTCACTGGAGTTAAAGAATACAATTTCTGAACTGACTGGAAATTTATTTGAACTACAACTAAGTCAACAGCTTTATTCTCATCCTTTGGTCCAAATAGACATTTTTGATTTTTTGTTGGGATTTATGTTGAGTGAGATGAATAAATAGAGTGCCGATTGCCTTTGCAGCCCTGTAGTTAATCAGAGTACTGGGTGGTGTATGGATCTGGTTTTAGTAACTTGTAACAAACACGATTGGGAGACAAGTATATTGTGTACAAAATTGAGCTTGACAGCTCGATCATAATACACAGGACAATGAGAAATCTGAAACATGAAAAATGAACAATAAACGAATCACCAAAACTCAAAATTACATTGTGGATGTCTGGTTGGTGCTTCTACAAACAGTCGAATGTCATTATGGTACTGTTGTATTTTCACTTAACATGAGCAATAATGTGCAGATATATCATAACCACTTCTTTGGCTCAACTGTGTTGTTTAGAATGCTGATGGATTTATGTCTCACATAATTAAGAATGTCTGCCTTTAGTTGCATCAACTTGGTTTCATCTCATGCTTTTCAAAATTCTATATTTCTTTAAAGAAACTTTTTTTTTTAATTTCTTAAGATTAGCTAGTTAATCTTTTTTATTTCTTTACATAAGCTAGTCAAATAAAGGCATCCTAAATGCAGTTTGGGAGTGATTAATGCTGGCCATTGTTACACTGCCAAAACACATATTGCATGATTTTAAGAACATATTCATTGGAATCAGTCAATGATGTTAGTTTGTTTTGGAACATTATGTAATTTTTGGAAGTAATGCAATGCTAGTCCTTTTCAGAGAAACCAAAGATACTTCATGACTGGAAACATATGGTTTCCTTCATATATCTTTCTTTAAACAGCCTTCCTTGAGACAAACTTTCTAAGAGATGTAGAAATTGAATATGAACCAAGTTACCATGCAACTTTGTGACTTTACTAGCTAGTTGCATGGAAACTTGGTCCTCATCCACATTATTGTGCAAGACATCGTTAAAGGTGCTTGTGCTAGATTCTAGAATTTCTGGCTGTCTCATATGATCATTGTTTTGCTAGCTGTAGAATTCTAGTATAGCGTATTGATGCTTTTAGTCATTTCTATTTTTACTTAGTTTTTTGTTCGTTTGCAAAATTTCTGATCTTTTGCAGAGGTCTCCGATCAGAATTTTGTGGATGAAGACCAAGGAGACGGATCAAGCAGTAGGCCTGTAGCAAAAAGGTTGAGGACAGCTGCAGTTGATGCTTCAACTGATGACCAAGTAATTTTTTGTAGAATAAATATATTATTTGTAGCTTGGTTTGTGAATCCCCTTAAATTGAAAAATTACTTCAATGTTGGTTGAGTGTTCATGTTTTTGAGAATTCTCACTCTTGTAGTTGCATGCTCATTCAGGTTGTCCCATTTGGAAAGCTTCACACCCCTAATGTTTCAACTGTCAATCATGCTTCCTCAGAAAGAGAGGAAAGGGCACATCATGAGTTGTTTTCAGAACATTCCGAGAACTTTCCCTACCCAAGATGAGATATGCATATTATTATTTAAGACGAAGCTGAGTTGCGAGGTTTAACCAAAGTTTGAGATGTAAACTTTTACATGCATACACCAAAAGAAAGAAGATGAAGTTAATTGTGTTTATGGTTTTCTCCATGTGCCCGGCAGAGGAAATGTAGACATATCCCACGGGATAGTTTTGATGCCGATCTTTTATGGGGCGCTACTCACTGGAAGACTCTCTAGTGTTTCGCAAATATGGGGGTAAGAGGCTACCAAGTAAATTAGCAAATATGAGAGATACAAGTATTCTTTATATTCATGTTTTGCATCTCAATTTCGCAGTTTGAATGCATTGTACATAGAACTATTGAAGCTTTAAAATTGTAGCATTCTATATATAGCTAATGAGGTATCAACCATTTTTTTTTCTTTCCATTTTTCAGTGCTCTAGCCGTCAATTTCTATCATGATCTAGTGTTTTGATAGTGTTTCTTTTATTTATGTGTTTAAAATATTATTCAATAATTTATAAATGCTGTGATGTGTTGGTAATTCTAACATTTTTTCGAAGAAAAAATTTAAATAAAATAATTTTATTATATTAATTATGTTAATATGATTAGATATATATGAGTTTTTTTTATTTATAATATTTTTATTAATTAGTTTCACAATTTTATTATAATTGATATTTATTTTTTTAATATTAATATTTATTTGACAAGATAAATAAAATATTTTATCCACTCATAAAATCAAAATTGAAATTCAAATAATTAATCTGCCTAATTAAGTTACCAAATCAATATTAAATACTCTAGTTGGCTACAACAACTCACCAACTCCAAACATCTGCTTAATCTCTAGTGGGATTTGTTTGAATTCCAAATATATATATATATATATATATATTAGTTTTTTCGTTGTCGGTTTGTTTTAGAAATAGAACACAAAAACACTACTCATCATCCTCTTCCTCCTCCTCCTCCTACTTTGCGTACAGATTTTCCAACAATGATGATTTATTACAAGTTAAATCAAACGACGAGTATATACAGTATTCTCCATCTACATGAAATTGATTTCCTATCTTTTCAATTATATGTTTCTAGATTTTCTGTATACGGAATTTACGCTATAAGAAATCCATCAAAAGGCTAATAATGTCTTTTTACTTTAATTGTTGATACATTATAGTTGTATTACCATTTTCAAGAATTTTTATTTTTCCATTTTGCTACTAATTCTCTTGTTGAAATTTATTATAAATATTTGGAAAATACTTATTTCATAATTTATTGTTTTTACTCTCGTTAATTCTTAGTCATATGTGACACATTTCTAATATTATTTTTTTTATTTTATTTTCAACAAATATGTTTAATTTCAAAGAAGACTTTGACTAATTCAAGTTACAGTGGTGGAAATGTAATGTCTTAGAGCAAATGGAACGTAATGAAACCATGATTCTTCTTTTTCGTGCTTGTAATTGAAATTTCATCTTCTTTACTGGGCAAAAACTGGTGCAAAACACATAATATAAGCTCTTAAAACCTCATTAGCAGCCCCATTAATTATCACTTTCCCGAGAAATAGAGAAAAAGAACAAACCACCAGAGTGGGAGAATTCTCTATTTTCTGCCGGTTTCTATTGATGGGTATTCTGTCAAATCTAAGAGGAGCAAGAACAGGCAGCAACCACTCGCAGCAAGAAGGATTACAGATATCTGAAAATGGGTCAGCTTCAAATTCTTCAGCATCCAAGAAGAAATTTTCAAATTTGATGCCTTTTTTTGTGGCGCTTGTGGTTATAGCAGAGATCGCTCTCTTGGGTCGTCTCGATATGGCCAAAAACGCTGCTATGTTCGATTCTTTAGCTGATATCTTCACCAAATCATCTCTATCAAGTGAAACAGAGGAGATTGGTAGTGTCGCTGATTATTCGTTGGCCAGAAAAGTGGGTGGTGGGTTTTCTGATTCAGAGAGTTGCGAGGAGTGGTTGGAGAGAGAGGATGCTGTGCTTTATTCAAGAGATTTTGAGAATGATCCTATCTTGGTTATTGGGGCTGAGCAGGTTTGTTAAAACTGCTATTTTTTATAATCATTTTACATGATTCGGTCTTCATTTTGTTGTAGTTCAATTGGTCTGATGAAGTTTTGTTATTTATGTTGGTTTTAACTGATTTTGAAGTCATCATTTATGCAATTTTTTTTTTTTTGCTGATTGGTTTTGTTGATTGTGAAATTTAAGCCCGCCAGAAAAAAAAAATGTGTAACTCAAGCATCATGAGAGCTTAATTCTGTGATATCGAGTACACTTTGAGTTTGATGCTTGTACAGAAGTTGTCTTCTCTTCAGAGAGTCAGTACAGACCGAAATTCGTTTTAGTTTGCTTGTTAGGAACTTTAACTTGCACGTTTATGAATCATTGATGTGTGGTATTTCAATATCCTTTTTTGTGATCATGGTTATTTTATTTTGATTAGAAATCTAGAACTTCACTTTCGGTTACTTTTCCTTGACTTTATTCTACTGTCTGCTTGCTCTTATGTGGGCAACACAATTTTAAGGTGACATCAAAATATAAAATTATAACTAGTGTGCAGGTATAGGCATCGCATTGTTGAATTAGTGTGGTATTTTTTGCCTCTGTTACTGTTAATTTAGAGGTGGACTGTAACTTTGATTTGAATTAGTTCAAACCTTAATCACTTGGAAGGTTCATGATGAAAGTAAAAGATGCAGTATTTTGTTCCCTATGTTAAATTGTTGTAATATAACATTTTCTTGAAACCATAGGACATATATTGCAAAGCACTGAACTTTTTGGGAACCTTTCTCTTTTTATTGGTGTTTAGGTCCATTTAATTAACCTTGTCATTTTCAGAAAAGTTCTTTCTACCTGTGATGTTTCTATGAGTTGAACTTTGTGGGTTTCTGCAAGAAGTGTTGGAGACTCAATTGATTAATGTTATATTTTTGTTCTATCATGCTATATATCTGAACTTCCTGTTGTATGCTATCTAGGAGTGGAGAACTTGTGATGTGGGATGCAACTTTGGATATGAACCTGATAAGAAACCAGATGCCGCATTTGGTTCACCACAAGAATCTGGAATGGCTAGTGTGCTCCGTTCGATGGAATCGTCTCACTACTATTCCGAGAATAATATTGCTCACGCACGACGGTGGGTATGCCCTGTCTATAATGACTTTGTTTCATTTTGAAGAGCAAAGACTATTTGTTTTAAGCAAGTGAATCCTTCCCTTCCCCCTCTTGTCATAGGTTTATTCATTTAATAAATTCTGACGTCATGGTATAAGATTTTGTTCAAGCGTGTCATGAATATTTGTGTGCAAAACTATTCTGGAGCACAACAGAAATGATTTAAGAACTTGGAGGAACCTGTGTTCCTGTAAAAAGAAAAAGACAATATAGTTGAGTTGCTGGAATTTGGAAACCATATAAAGCTTACAAGAGTTGGATATTCACAAGGTTCGTTTCATACTGCCAACATAAATTAGTAAACTATGATGGGGAATGTTGTTATAAGAGGTTGAATTTATCATGAGAGTGGAGTAAATTGTTGTGAGAGGCAAAAATTTATCATGAGAGTGGAGTAAATTGTTGTGGGAGGTGAAAATTACCATGAGAGTGGAGTACATTGTTGTGAGTGGTAAAAATTTATCATGAGAGTGGAATGCATTGTTGTGTGAGATGTAAATTATAATGACAGTGAACTTCCTCTAGGCAATGAGGAATGGGGATGTAGTTACTTAAAATGAAAGTGTTGGATTTAAAATTTGTCTGGCTAATTTGAAGTACATTTTGGTCTTTTTCCAAAATTGAATTGTTGTATTCAGATGTTTTGCTTGTGTTGGTGGTTTTTTTTTTTTCACTATGGGGTGGGGGTGATGATGTAGAACCTATGCTTACACTGAAACAAAGAGTGTTATCCATAAATTATTCACACTCTTGTTTGTATTATTTATGTTGTTTCTTTTGTTTTACAAGTTGTGGAATAAATTGTGAGTTTCGCTTTGTCCTTTTCTACATTATCTTGTTGTAAAAAAATAGATAAATAAATTTTGTGTCAGATTAAAAAAACATTGTAATGTATTTTACATGAAAAAAATGAGAAAGTGTTTCTATTATGATTTTGGTCTGGTAGAAAAAAATATTAAACAAGCCTCACATTTTGTGGTGCTTATTTCTTTAGAGTTGAATTGATTACCTTTAAGCGGAGGTGCTTAAGTTTCAAAGTTCAATTTTCATCTATGCACACTTGAAATAGCCTTCACTTGACCTTCCTAAATCACATTTCATCCTTTTTAAAGTTGGTTACTTGATATAGTACATTCTTGTTTTGCTCAAAAAATATTAGTCAAACTAAAATTCCAGCCTTATCTTGTTTCTAGGAGGGGATATACAATTGTAATGACAACTAGTCTCTCATCAGATGTTCCTGTTGGATATTTTTCCTGGGCTGAGTATGATATAATGGCACCAGTGCAGCCAAAGACTGAGAGTGCCCTTGCAGCTGCTTTCATTTCCAACTGTGGTGCTCGCAACTTTCGCTTGCAAGCTCTTGAAATGCTTGAAAAGGAAAATGTCAAGATAGATTCATATGGTGGTTGCCACCGGAATCGTGATGGAAGAGGTGGGCATCGGTGCATGTCTAATGGTTGTTGATATCTGTAATAGTTATGTTTAAACTGATACTTCCTTCCTCTGTGAAAATAGTATAATCTGACAGCATCCATCATGATACAATCTTCCTAGAAATTTTTTACTTTCAATGTACTGAGCTTCTTATTGGTCTTCCTTTTCTGACTTTTTTGTTTATCTTTCATTGATTGAAGTATATGCTTTTGTGTCATGATACTATATTGGTGATATGATCAATCACTTGCCACTAACTTGCAATATGATATCATGATATGAGCAGTCGTTCTCTGCTCAAATATTCCAGCTTCTCTTCTTTTCCACATTGCTGGTAATACAACAGTTTTATTGTGAGGATTAGGTCTTGTCCTGCACATAATTTTGTTATCTGACATGAGGTGAAATATGGAAATAAGACTTCAGGGAAAAGACTATGTTTCTGGAGTGTAGAAGATCTTACAAACCATGCTTGTTTCTAAACAAACTTGTTTGCTTTTATAGAAACTGGTGTTTTGTTTAGATTATATTGAGGGCAGGAGAAATCACTGTAAAGTTTATCCGGGAGCCTGGTTGGAAAACAAAATATCTTTCTGCTTTGATGATTAAAAAAATAAAGAGTGAGAGAACGCAGAAGAGTTAGCTACCACTTGGGTGCAACATTTAGTAATTATATTCATATATACATCTTCAACTCTGCTGAGTGATGAGTTGATATACTATGTATTGATGTTTGAATTTGCTAGGGCTCTGTATATCTCTTATTTTTATATGTGCTTCTGGATAGAATATCATCTTACAATTTTGTATTTCTCAATACATCAGCAGTGGACAAAGTGGAAACTCTGAAGCGCTATAAATTTAGCTTGGCTTTTGAAAATTCAAACGAGGAGGATTATGTCACTGAAAAATTTTTCCAGTCTCTTGTTGCTGGTATGTAAATTACACCTCTCTTCTATCTCATTTAATAGTGAAGAATGATGTATTACAGATGTCCCCTGCAACACCTTTCTAATTATAGGATTTGACAAATTTCTGGCATCCTCTTCTCTATTGATCTGCCTAAACAAAATGGCATACTTTATATTTTCCAATTTTCAAGCTGCTCTGAAATTTAATAGCTTATTGTGAATGATTTATGTATGAGAAATTTGTGTTTCAGAAAGTTAATGGCATAAATAGATGGAGCCTTTTACTCAAAAAATTCAGAAAATGGTTTGGATGACAAAATGGATATCAAATTTTGTAGGGACGATCCCTGTTGTTGTTGGTGCCCCAAATATTCAAGATTTTGCTCCTTCTCTAAATGCAATTCTACATATTCGTAAGCTAGAAGATGTCAAGTCTGTTGCAAAGACCATGAAAGAACTTGCACAAAATCCTGAAGCATTTAATCAGTCATTAAGGTGAGGCTCAATGTGGATAATATAACTGTGCTTTGGTTGTAAAAGTATAACTGAAGTACTTTCTTTTTCTTATTTTTTAGTTTTTAAAAAAGTGGGCACCTTTCATATAGTTTTTGCCTGTTTCCTTAAATATATGGTTGCTATATGAGTGTCTTCTCAGTAATGAGATGTTGATTCAATAGGTGGAAGTACGAGGGTCCCTCTGATTCTTTTAAGGCACTTGTGGATATGGCTGCGGTACATTCATCATGTCGTCTTTGTATTCACTTGGCGACAACTATTTGGGAGAAAGAAGAATCAAGCCCTCGTTTCAAGAAACGTCCTTGCAATTGCACTAGAGGTTCAAAGACCGTGCATCATTTGTATGTCAGAGAAAGAGGGAGATTCAAGATGGAATCCATTTTCTTGAGGTAACATCCTCAGTTTTTGTTGGTAGTTTTTTTTATTTATCAATCTGGTTGTTGTTTCAGTGATATTTATACCATGCCTGATTAAATTCTCTAGTGAAGTGCACTTCGCTGTCTTCTATAATAGGCAATAGAAATTGAACCATGCAGAAAATCCTTATTACGTTCGTTGATGGCCAGGTCTGGGAGTTTGACGCTGAAGGCCTTGGAATCTGCCGTGCTGATGAAGTTCAAGTCTCTGAAACATGTGCCGGTCTGGAAGCAAGAGAGACCCGAAAGCTTAAGAGGGGGGGATGAACTTAAAATTTACAGAATATACCCTGTTGGCTTGACGCAGAGACAGGCTTTGCATACCTTCAAATTCAACGGGGATGCTGACCTTATAAAACACATAGAAAGCACACCCTGTGCCAAGTTTGAAGTCATATTTGTCTAGATTTATGCTTATACCGGCGATCATCTAGGATTACAAATTTCAGCATGCTGAAACATTTGCAAAGAGATGTAAAAGCATGGAACTGCTAGATTGTAGGAAAGAACATGACATCAGGAGTAGCATTGGCTTACTTGGATTGGATTGGATTAAGCCACTCTTGTATCCAGTAGATTCAAACTTTGTTTCCACATCATAAATCAACGAAGAGCTTGATGAATTGCTCTGCTCTCCCATTAGGATGTCAGTGCTGAAAATCCAGAATGTAGTGAACTGCTAGTATGACTTTTGTCATTGTCATTGAAATCTTACTCTAATGACAGGACACTGTGTCAGTGTAAGATCTGGGTTAGTTGTTGTCTGCTAGTAGTTGCCTTCTGTAATGCTGCAGATGTATTTATTACATCCATATTCTGGTCAGGGTGATGCATTTCTGACTGATAATTGGACCAAACTTTAAGAGTACTTAATCCTCATCATCTTAGCTTTCCTTTTATTTTACTCGGAAACTCTGCCACAACCCTTAAATTAGCAGGCCCAGATGAATCCTCCCCGGAATCCTTCCTTCCTTCCTTACTAGAATTAGGAGTGTAAAGCTAGCCCAATTAAGAGCATTTGTCAAATCAAAACCGGCTCGTGTGGGCCGGACGTGGCGGAGGGTCGAGCTGGTGACTCTTGGTGGACCGTAAGGACAAAGGTCAAACTAACCTACTTTGCCCTTTGCTTTCACCACTCGCTTTGCCGCGTGAGTGGTTTAATCAATCTATATCTTTGACAAGTCAAAGGAATCTTGCTATTTGCCAGAAATTAACATTAAGACCCCTTAGCTTTTATGGATTCTCAAATAAAGGCATAATTTTAATAATATTTATTAAATAAATTCATGAAGCTTTCGCTAATTTTATCAGTTAAAATTAACACATAAACTTACCTAAGCTTCCTTTATTATAATATAATCAACCATTAGTCCTAAAGTCAATTTTTGTACCCTATAATATAAAATTTTTAAAATATTTATTTTAATTTTAAAATAAATTAATTAAAACTTTTAAAAATTGAGTAGATGATCAAGTTTAATTATAATTGAAATAAAATTGATAAATAAATAATAAATTAAGTGATTGGATGATAATAACTCTAAAAAAGTATCTATCAATTATTGAAATTTTTTCACATGTTTAAAAAACTAGAGTATAATGCTACTAACAAAAGATAAGTACTTTTGAATCGAATTGATTCCTATTAATTCAAATTAATAGTTTAAATATTTTAAAAATTATTGATTTAAATTTAATTTTAAAAAAATAAAATTAAAAAAATAAGTCAGTGAGTACAATTTAACTCCTGTTAGCATAAAGGGTAAAATTATCATTTTAGAAAAATATTATATCTCTTATTATAAATACTCAAACTTTAGGGGATCTATATATAATTAACCCTTTGATCCATTTGAGATATGATGTGTATGGTAAATGACCAATTAATCCTCGTACATGGTAAATCTTTGAAATTCGCCCCTTGTTTCTCGACTTAGCTTACTAGTTTACTAAACAAAGAAATTTGATCCAATGATCAACACCAAACACTAGCTATGCACACATCCATGTTGCCAGCTGCTGCCCGAAAACAAAACAGCGGCAGCAGTTGACAACATGGTGTTTTTATTGTAAAAGAAAGCTTGCTGTCGGCTTATCGTCAGCTCCAAACTTAAATTCCAAAACCAGACAATTCAACAAATCTGACCCTTAGCGCCATCCAAAAGTCCCCCATGACACAGCAATTCTCACCTCCTACTTCATTCTAAAGGTCCTTTTCTTATATTACATAAATGGGGATGACCACACTCTTGGCTAACACCACAACCATTAATTCTGTGGTTATCAACTTGGTTTCTTCTTCTCTTTTCAGCTTGCAGTATCAATCATGTCCTCAGCATTTTCAGTACGTTATCCTTCAACTTTCTTGCCGTCTTCCTCTACATCTGCTCGGCCAAAGACATGGGTTCTTGCCACGCCGGCAGTGGAGCCGGTTGTGGCACCTGCAGAGGCGCCTGAGGTGGATGCAGGAAGGCTGGAACCTAGAGTGGAAGAGAGTGATGGATTCTTTGTGTTGAAGGAGAAGTTTAGACAAGGTATTAATCCTCAAGAGAAGGTGAAGATTGAGAAAGAGCCCATGAAGCTTTTCATGGAGAACGGGGTTGAAGATTTAGCTAAGTTGTCAATGGAGGAGATTGATAAAGCTAAGATTACTAAGGATGATATTGATGTTAGGCTAAAGTGGCTTGGTTTGTTTCACAGGAGAAAGCATCAGTGTAAGTCACTCGTACATCTATGCTATTGTCTCTCTTTTTATTTGCATCTGAATTTGTTTATTTTCTATTGACAGTTTAGAGTTTGATTTGATATTTGAGATTAATGATAAGAGTTTAAATCAGTTAATTGGCTAAGTGCATTCTTAAGCTCACTTTAATTGGATCAATCAATAACTTAGGAGGAAAAGTTAAAACTTATGAGCGTATTCTGCCGAGTGGTGCCTTGATTTTATCCCATCAGTCGTAAAGTTTCAAAGGGATCAAGAAAAATTCTTACTTTACCATTAGGAATGAAAGATTCTTGGATATTTTCCTGCTAGTATTTGAACAGTAAGTGATAAATGATTCTGACTGCTTAGTTTCCCCTGATCTAATAAACTAATGGTTGTTTTTGCTGCTCAGATGGTAGATTTATGATGAGATTGAAGCTGCCAAATGGGGTAACAACCAGTGAGCAGACACGGTATTTAGCTAGTGTAATAAGGAAATATGGGAAGGATGGTTGTGCTGATGTGACAACCAGGCAAAACTGGCAAATTCGCGGTGTAGTTTTGCCTGATGTGCCGGAAATACTTAAGGGTCTTGCTGAAGTTGGCTTGACAAGCCTGCAGAGCGGTATGGACAATGTTAGAAATCCCGTTGGTAATCCTGTTGCAGGGATAGATCCTCTTGAAATTGTTGATACAAGGCCTTATACCAACTTGTTATCCCACTTTATCACTGCAAATTCGCAGGGCAATCCTGCTGTCGCTAACTTGTAAGTTCTCTTTCCAATTACTCTTTTACGTGTTAGAATTGAAGCTTACTGAAATTTGTTTGAAGAATTGTACCCATATAGGATTGATATGCAATCTAGGATCTTCATCTTTTGCGTTGCCTTATGTTTTCTATTCATTGTGAACAGGCCTAGGAAGTGGAATGTATGTGTAGTTGGTTCACACGATCTTTATGAACATCCTCACATCAATGATCTTGCTTACATGCCTGCTACGAAGGATGGACGGTTTGGATTCAATTTGTTGGTGGGTGGGTTCTTTAGTCCCAAGAGATGCGCGGAAGCAATTCCTCTTGACGCCTGGGTCGCCGCTGATGATATGATCCCAGTGTGCAAAGCAGTACTAGAGACATTCAGAGATCTTGGCTTCAGAGGAAATAGGCAAAAAACAAGAATGATGTGGCTAATTGATGAACTTGTGAGTAATTTTACTGTTCCGACTTCTTAATCTTGCTTACCAAGTCTTAATTAATGTTTATTCCCTGATCGACTTGCAAATTATTCAAAAATGCAGGGCATTGAAGGATTCAGGGCAGAAGTAGTGAAGAGAATGCCCGAGCAAAAGCTTGAAAGAGCATCCTCTGAAGACCTGGTTCAAAAGCAATGGGAAAGGAGAGACTATCTCGGCGTTCACCCACAAAAACAAGAGGGATTTAGCTTTGTAGGTATTCACATTCCAGTTGGTCGAGTCCAAGCAGATGACATGGATGAACTAGCTCGTCTAGCAGACACATATGGCTCTGGCGAACTCCGTCTAACAGTTGAGCAAAACATTGTAATTCCCAACATTGAGAACTCAAAACTTGAAGCCTTACTTCAAGAGCCTTTACTGAACAAGTTTTCACCAGAGCCGTCCATTCTCATGAAAGGTTTAGTAGCATGCACAGGCAATCAGTTCTGTGGACAAGCAATCATCGAGACAAAGGCAAGAGCCTTAAAGGTGACAGAGGAGGTGGAGAGGCTAGTCGATGTGACAAAGCCGGTGAGGATGCACTGGACCGGCTGTCCCAACACCTGCGGACAAGTTCAGGTTGCGGACATTGGATTCATGGGCTGCATGACAAGGGATGAAAATGGGAAAACTTGTGAAGGAGTGGATATCTTCTTGGGTGGGAGAATTGGTAGTGACTCACATTTGGGAGAAGTTTATAAGAAAGGTGTTCCATGCAAGAACTTGGTACCCTTAGTTGCAGACATTTTGGTTAAAAATTTTGGAGCTGTCCCAAGGGAGAGGGAAGAGGAGGCAGAAGATTGATTGGCAGTTCATCCTTTTTACCAATTCGGAGGAAGTGATGATTGGGTTGAGAAGGTGACATGCAATGAGAGCATGGACATAGTATAAATAAAAGTTGCAAATTATTTCTATTAGTATCTTTTTGTATTTATGTTGATTTTTAATTTAATTCATTCTAGGTTTTGGTATTTTTGTCTAAGTAAATTTATAAACATAGTATTTTAAGTAAAGTTTCGATTTGTATTGAAATGTGGCGATATTTAAACTATTTAGGTATGAAAATATATATGTCAATTTTTAATACAGTATATTAATTTAACATGAATATGACATAAAATTTGTAAATTTAAATTAATATTAGATAAAATAAATTATTAAATAATTAATACGGATATAAAATAATTAATTTTATAAACATTAATATATTAAATAATTTTTATATTTATTAATTAAATATTAATTTTTATATTAAATAATAAAAATTTATAAATTAATTTAATATAATATATTAAAATCTTAACGTATAAATTATATTAAATTTATTTATTTTTTAATAGATCGACCAACCCAACTCCTTTGCCACCTCTCCCGGGCTCGCAATAACATTAATTAACACTACTGAAATAGAAAGAAAGGGTTCTATTGGTTCAAAAGTGCGTATTCTTTGTTGATGACCCAGGCCCAATAAGTTTATTAAACTTTCAACTCAAAATACTAAAATCACCCGACTCAGTCTCTTAATACACCCAGCGGTGTATTTAGAATTTTTACGGATGCATTTAGATTCAGTCCAATGGCAAATAATATTGAATTCGGACCAAAAACTCAAAGAGGCCCAAACTGGTTGGGTTTCTTCGTCATGTCCCTAATTTTAGTAAGTTAAATTCTAATATTTATTTTTAATTTTTAAAATAAATAAATTAAATCTCTGTCTATCACAACACTAGCAAAATTATACCTCTTATATCACTCTAAAAAATTTTACTAGTTTAACCAGTTATCCCCATCGACAAATTAAATTCTAACTTATTTTATATTTTTATTTTTTAAAAATAATCATAAAATAAACGATAATTAATAATATTCATCTTATAAACTTAAAAGTAAAAAATTATTATTGTTATGAAATTCAATTAAAAAATACAAGTATAAATCAAAATAATGCCAGATTTTATGTGAAAAATTTCTAAAAAATTCAAAAAAATTCACAAAAGAGAATAGTTAATTTTATTATGAAGAAAAAAATAAACAATAATCAAATATGTAGTAAAATTTTAATAAACTCGACTCCTAATGATTATCAAATATCGGTCACAAATTTAACAAATTTTGATTGTAAATACTTTTGACAAAAGAACTTTTAGTGTTGAGAAAATACAGTGAATACATCTTAAACAGCGTATAAAAAATATATATATATATATATATATATAAATTATGTATGTCATCAAGTGCTTAAACCACCCATTTTTTGTGTTCTTAGTTTTGGACAGATAAAATTTTCAACTTTTGATGAGAAAGAATTTCAATTGTGGTGCAAAGAAACGAAGAAGAGAAGATGATAAAATTCATTTTGCTTTTGGGTGAGGATTTTAGATATAATTGGTATCTAAGATCTAAACCCAGAAGCAGTAAAGGAAGAAGGGAAAGAAAGTGCTTATGGATGGTGAAGAAGCACTTGGTCCCAATGTAATTGAAGGAAGTGCTGCATGGATCAAATTAGTTGCTTTCGAGTGATTTCTCTTGGAGAGTTAGGAATATATCACTTTCTATAATTCATGCCCCGTATGCTCCAAAAATGGCAAAAAATGAATGACAAATGGCGACAGAAAATGTGTCAGCTTTGATGGGGCGTGTTTGGGGAAGTTAGGTGGATATGGTTGTCATTTTAAGGATCTGAAAGCACTTTTGGATTTTGGGATGATTACAGAAAGTGCTCATTGGATTTTATTTCCCTCCCTTCCCCTCCCTTACTGCTCTTTCGACCTGCATGAACTGAAATCGAATGGAACAACACATACAATCTTATTCAAATGCAATGAACATGACAACCCTAGCTTGGATTTACACTTTGGAATTCCATTGTTCATGTGTTTGCATTACCACTGATTTTAATATATATATATATAGTATCACAATCTTTTCTATCTTTAACTTTTAAAATTAAATCGATGTTGACAGATGATATAATTAAAAAATTATTTTAATAAAATTTATAAATTAATTTTATATAAATTTAAAATATTAAAATATAATATAAATTATTAATTATATCACGTGTCAATATTTGTTTAAATTAAGAATAAAAAAAAAATAATAAAAAATTTATCTTATAAAAAATTTTCTATATATTTAATTCTCGATATTTTATTAGAATTAATTTATCTCTAATTTTTAATATTTTATAGCATTTGATTAAACTTATCTCTATTATCACTATAATTCTCTCCCAATGGCATAGATGAATCAAATATCCTACCTTGATTACTAGATCAACATTAATTATTGCCTAAATGAGATTAGGGGTTACTAATTATGCTAGATTTTACTAAGTACAAATGACAAGAACTTGATACCAATTAGGTTGTCCCAACGAATAACAGATGAAGACAAGATCGTGTTGGTTAGATGTGTTATTGATATCTAACAGTTAACCATCTCAAATCTCAATAGGTCTCGTCCTGGGAAATTTGTGGCAGCAAGGATTATACAGATCATCAGACAATAGTTGATTGTCAAAGCTACCTGGCTGTTGCTTTCATACAGATGTTACCATCAAAATCATCCACCTGTAAACTGCTTAGTCATAAAGCTTTTCAATAAAGCACTTGAAATGAAAGCGATTTTACGTTTTGTGATGTGAAATAAACCCTAACTAAAAGAGTTTCATTTTCCTTCGTAATCTGCTTATCTTTATCTCTAAGCTGTTACCAAATTTTCGCCATTCTTCTACACTGATTAGAAGACTGATGTATCGAATTCTCTGTTAGCTAACCATAGAGAAAAGCACTTTTTTAGAACCAGTTAATGAACACCGTGTGGTATGTTACACAGACGGGTGACAAACGAGGAATAGGCAAGAGTTATACTTCTTGGATATAAGCAGAAGCAGCAGCAGAAGTGGTGAGCTCTATCAAGAGGCTGGCAAGACCAAAGCTTCTTGACAGTGACTAAACTTAAACCCACCATTACATGGTTGCTGCATTTTCACTCATAAAATGAACATGCATTTGGGCAAAGAAAATCCAGTATATATGGGAATGACAAGTAAACATTCAATGGTCAATGTATCATATATTTTTTAATGTAAAATTTAAAATAATTAATAAAAATAATTTAAAATATATAATGAATAACTTAAAATACTCTTAATATTTCAAGTAACGACAACACCTAATGAATGTGACAAATGCTAAGAATTGTAGAACAAATTAGTTATTTATTTCTTATTCAAGAGTATTTTTTATGAAATACTTTAAAATTTTGTGGAGAAAAATATATTTTTATTAAATTTAAGGAGAGGAAAATGTGATAAACTCTTCTGACTTATAATTAATGGACAGGTAGCTAGCTAGCTAGCCTATGTTCTATTGATGAAACCCTAAATTTGAAGGTTGTATGTATTGGCAGACAAAATTGTATGCAAAATGTGACATGAAACCCACTTGGCTATAAATTTCCAAGCACAAGACAGATTGAATTCATTCATTTCCAAGGTCGCAGGCATGATTGTTGGCATTAATGGGAAATAGCAAGGCAAATGGTGGATTCAGATGCTGCATATTAGATTTACTTCGACAAATTTGATATAGAAAACACGGGAAAGAAGGAGAGAGAATGAATGAAACTGTTAATTGGCCATTGATGTTTTGTGTCCTTTGATTTCCCGGGTACAATGATTCGTTCAATTATGAATAAAGTTATTGCATTTTACCCATATGGAAATTTGAGAGAAAAAGTTTCCAAATTGATTTCACGGACGGCAAGCATTGTTGACAACAGAAAACTTGGATTATCGATGAGTATTTTTAATAGATTGTATTATCATTTATTATATATATACACACACGCGCGCACATGTGTGAATTTAGATTTTTTCTTAATTTTTACTTAGAGAATGATACACAATATATTTAATAATGAATAGTTTAAATTATATTTTAATAAAATTTATAAATTAATTTTATATTTTATGATTTAAATTAAAAAATTTAAATTATAATTTAAATTATTTATTATTGAGTGTGCCATATATTATCATTTTATTAAACTAATGAAAGAAAAAATTTTAAAAAGAGATTCAAATCTTATATATATAAAGAGAGACAGAGTTAAAAAGGTCTATTTAATTTTTCTCCTATTACGAAATTTTATTTAATAGATTTTATCATATAATTTTAAATAATAATTAGTATTTTTTTTCGTTTTGGACATTTGTAAAATTTAAATATTAAATCGTTTAGTTAAACTTATTTTAATATTAAGTTAAATTTATCGTTTTATCTATAAGTTTGAATTTAAAGGTAAAAATCTAATTGATTGTATTTAACAAATACATATCTTATTTTTATTTAATTTTAAAATATAATATTTAAAAGATATGATACATATTTATTTTTTTATAAAAATAAATATTTATTGGTCAACTATTACCAGACATAATTGGATTAGATCTTGAAATTTGAAAAAAGTTTGGTTGTTAGATTTAAGGATTATCTATGTTACATTCAAGAGTACCTTACATGTAAAACTTTTTGTTACTTACAATTTCAAAATAACTTATATAAAAATTTGAAACGAATAACAAAAACTTAAAATATAATTAAAATTTTAGTATTTAAATTTTTATATAAATTATTTTAAATTACGAGTAATAAAATTTTTGAATGTAAGATATACTCAAATGTAATATGAATAAGTTTGTAAATTTAATTAGCCTTAATAGAGCTATTCAATGTACAAAGATTTTTCAATTTAAAGGTCAATCATATGCTTCCAAACCCTATTTCAATCAAATGATTTGCTATATTTATAGGTATTAAATTAACCTTCAATTATGTGAACTTTGTTAATAGAAATTAGTTTACCTAACCTAACCCTAAACAATTAGTGATTACATTAACACTTTGTATAATTGGATAAATGGAGTGGATTCATCACATTTAATTAAATGTAATTGGTTTAAGATTAATTTAATTTGATTATATATTTATAAATTTTGTGTGTATATTTAAGAACGATTTTAAATTTAGAAATTGTAAACAAATTTTTAAAATATAGTTCTTATCGAGTTAATGAAAAATTAAAAAATAAATACTAATATATAATTAAGTTTAATTTTAATATCTCAATTAATTTTTTATTTTTAAAGTCATTATGATATGTGATTACTTATTTATAATAGAGTAAATTTATTTTTTAAATTAATTAAAATATATAAATAATAATAAATTTATTAATATATTGAAAACTTAAAAATATATTAAATATGATTTTGATTAAATTGGTAAAAATAAAATATATATATATATATCTTTTTTCGTAATAAGCATGGTTACTTTAATTGGTCGACGACATGTCTACAAATCGGACGGCTAATTGTGTCCGGTTACTTCCAGCTTCGGACACGAACTCTCTCTATACGCGCCACCCAGATCTCGACACGTTTCCCTTCATCGCCAGCTCTTTGATTACGACCCTCACCACCTGACGTCGTCGTTGTATGCTTCCAACGTCACATTCGGGGCCGTTACGTGGGACCCACACTCGGGAAAGTTCCACGTTTGCATATACACGAGTTTTCGTACACCAAAATGAGCTGGGTCCCGCTGAGGTTGGACAAGACGTGTTGGCCATACGATCTGGGAATCTGAAGATCTTAATGGCTTGAATTCGTGATCATTGGGTCCCTCCCGGCACATGAAGAGGCGCCGGCTAATCGAGTCTCACCTCACGAAGGATTGAAAGATTACGAAATGACAGAAACTACCCCAACGATAGTTTTGCTTTTCACTTTAACCCCCTAACCCTATGAATTTGTCAATTAAACCATAATAATTAATCAATAATATCTTGCAAAATTCATTTAATTCTTTAATTTTATAAATGTTCATCTTTTTACTGATAAAAAAAATCATAAATCAACTAAATTATATTATTTAATTTTTTTAAAAAATTATTTATTCATAATTTTTAATATATGATCGTAATAACTGATAAAATTAAATATATATATATATATAAATCGATAAATAATATAATTAAATTTTAAAATATTTTTATATAATTTATTTATTTTCACTTGATAGTGTGATTGTAATTAAAGTGATTAATTATATTCTTACAATAATATTTACTGAATATATACCATTCACTTTTAGTTTCAATGTTGTTAGGCAAAAGAATATAAAGTTGGCACAGAGCTAAAACCATCTCTGGCCTGCCCTTTGTGTTGTGGCTAGATTTCTCCAGCTGTGGCCTCTTGCATTTTTTTCTTAGAATTTTAAATATTTTAAATTATTTATTAATTATTTTTAATTTTTTATTAAATATTTTAAATTTTAAATTTTAAATTTTACGTTAATATTTTAAATTATTTACTAAAAAATATATGATATATTAAGAGAGGTACAACAAAAATTGTTGTCAATCATAAACTTTTATTTATTTATGTAAAAGTTTAAATAAAAAATATGTTATTATGTCTTGTCAAAATGAAATTATTAATAAATATCTGACAATTATTTGTAAATTCTTCCATGGTTGTTACATTAACGTTGGATATCTATGAATTTCATACTGAAAATATCTCTGAATTCCAAATGGCAAGATCTTCTTTCAAGGTCACATTTGTCTCCATCCTCTTCTCTTCTCTCTTTGCATCTGTATAAATTTCAGCAACCCACCTCACTTCCTCACTATGAATGCTTCTTCTTCAACAAAACTTACCTATCTAAGATTCATTCCCCATTAATAACTTCACACAAACATTTCACAGAGAGGGAGTGAAAGAAAGTGAGGAAGTGGCTACATTTTAATGGAGAATTCTTTTGCTATATTAATATGCATATTCCTCTTTCTCTCCACTCTTTTCTCATGTTTACTAGCAAGGAAAAGAAGGAGAGAAGTCTTAAAATGTGTCAAGCTTCCTCCTGGTTCAATGGGTTGGCCTTGTATTGGTGAAACTCTTCAGATGTATTCTCAGGATCCGAATGTCTTCTTTGCCTCGAAGCAAAAGAGGCACTCATAAGCTACAATATCTCTGTATTTTCTGCCCCTTTTTCTTTCCTTCTGCATGTGTTAACATCAGCTGATACTTTGTTTCAGATACGGAGAAATATTCAAAACCCACATACTTGGTTGCCCATGTGTTATGTTGGCTAGTCCTGAGGCTGCAAAGTTCGTGCTGGTAACTCATGGTCACTTGTTCAAGCCTACGTATCCTAAAAGCAAAGAGAAAATGATTGGCCCTTCTGCTCTATTCTTTCACCAAGGAGACTACCATGCTTACCTGAGAAAGCTTGCCCAGAGTTCGTTATCCCCAGAGAGAATTAAGAAACTGATTCCTGATATCGAAGCCATAGCCATTTCAACCTTGGAATCTTGGGCCTGTGGACAAGTTATTAACACCTTTAAAGAGATGAAGAAGGTTAAATATATTAGTAATAGATATGCTTAATTAAACATGTTTCTAATGTGAAGCTCATGGTGTTCTTAAATGAAAAACTTTTTGGCTTAATCTGTATATATTATTTAATCTATATGTTATGATTCAATACATATTCCTGTGGGGTTCCTTAGAATTTTATTTTGTTTTTATTAGAGTTTTTAACAATTTTATTTTTATATTTTTAATTTTTTGTTTGGATCATGAGCTTTGCTAACAAGTAGGTTTCCTTGATCCTCTACAGTTCTCTTTTGATGTCGGTATTCTGTCCATTTTTGGTCACTTGGATGCTAGCTATAGAGAGAAGCTGAAGGAGAATTATCTCGTAGTAGATAAAGGCTATAATTCCTTTCCAGCACACATTCCAGGGACTGCATATCATAGAGCTCTCTTGGTAATTATTAAGAATTAAACTTCATTCTCTGGTTATTGATTTCTTGTTTTACTTCATTTATTTGTGACGATAATTCTTCATTAAAAGGCAAGGAAAAGGCTCAGTCAGATTGTGAGTGAGATAATCTGTGAGAGGAAGGAAAAGAAGCTGGTGGGGAAGGATCTGTTGGGTCATCTTCTAAACTCCAGATATGTTAAGGGGAAGATTCTAACAGAGGAGCAAATTGCTGACAACATAATTGGAGTACTCTTTGCCGCTCAGGACACAACAGCTAGTGTTCTAACATGGATTCTCAAGTACCTCCAGGACAACCAAAAACTTCTAGAAGCTGTAAAGGTAAGAGATTACCATTAAACAATTCAAAGAGTACTCTTAAATGACTGAAATTATGCCAAGTTATCATGGTTTTTTCCTGCTACAGGTAGAGCAAAAAGCAGTATATGAATCAAATGATGGAGGCAAAAAGCCCCTGGCATGGGCACAGACCAAGAATATGGCATATACATATAGGGCGAGTTCTCGAGCATTCCTCTTAAGTAATATGATGAAAATTGAAAAACACAGCCTGAAAAAGGAAAATGACCTATTAATTGTGAACTTTCAGTTCATATTGGAAAGCTTGAGGATGGCAAGCATCATATCCTTCACATTCAGGGAAGCAGTGATTGACGTAGAACACAAAGGTGAGGACTTAAAAGCTAGAAGATTCTCTACCTCTATAATTTCCTATAGATCATTGACACGTTTAAGAGGTTTTTTTTCTCTATTCTGATCAATTAACCCTGTTTCTTAATGGACAGGGTACCTCATCCCAAAGGGTTGGAAAGTGATGCCGTTATTCAGGAACATCCATCACAATCCAGAGTTCTTCTCTGACCCTCAAAGTTTTGACCCTTCTAGATTTCAGGTACCTAAATAACACTATAAACAGACAAATCTGTGATAAATTTAAACCCAAGTTAAGATACTATTGGATGGTTGTATACACAAGCTGTGAAGGATATTTTTTTCGCATATAATTTGAGTTGTAGATTTTTTTTCTTTCTTTCAACCACAAATGCACGCGTGCATGCTCAATAGGTCAGTTAAGTTACAAACTTCATGTTTTCCTTTGGCTATGGGCGGATGCAGATAGCCCCAAAATCCAATATATTCATGCCTTTTGGGTATGGAGAGCACGCTTGCCCTGGAAATGAGCTTGCCAAGCTGGAGATGCTCATTTTGATGCACCATCTAGTCACCAAATTCAGGTATAAGTTTTAACTACATTACATCAACTATCTAACTAGTTCTTTGGCACAAAATATCAAACACTTGGTGTGCTAAATAATTTTTCTCAATTCTGTTTTTGACCATTGTTTTAGTTGGGTGTATGCCACAATAATTGCTTGTTTGCAGGTGGGAAGTTGCAGGTTCTAAAAATGGGATTCAGTATGGCCCATTTCCTGTCCCTCAACAAGGACTCCCAGCCAAATTTTGGAAAGAACCAAGCTCTACCAAACAAGATGTCCTTTCTCTTCTTGGAAAATGCAAAGAATTTTCCTTCTCCTAACTAAAGATCTTGTTATGTAAGTCTTAAGTATGCAATAAGCAACATTTTTCCTAATGTGAAGTTTATTGTTGATTCTAATCTGGCTCAAGAATTTTAATTAGAAAATGTTGTGTAAAACATCCCATCATCAAGTAAAGTGATGGACGGCCAGGAGTGAGGGTGCATATTGCTTCACGTGGGGGTCAGCCGCGGGTGGTATAAACAAAGCCACGCGTCAATCATCTAATTGGGTGATTTAAAACAACAATTCCCTCGGCTGGAGGGCACAATGTTCTGTATATTTTTTTTTTGTCAAAGTAAACCAAAATTGATGCTAAGTCCACCCACCGCCTCATTCGTTGACTTTGGAAGCCATTGTCCAGCCGGGGGCGGCCCCACATTTTGATTTTTCCTTTTTATACATCACCTTCTAGTCGAAGTTATCATGGCGGAGGGAGGGTGACCTAGAATTGCAGGGCAACGTACCTTACCCACCGCCCTAGACCGCAAGGGACAAGGACTCACCCCAATCACGGACCCGGTTCAATCCGATCCCTGTCTGTTCCCACCGATCTACATTTTTGGGCTGAATAGTGTCCAGCCCAATCTATTTTCACCTCGTGATCACAAGAGCTGATGGCCGTCTGATTGATCACTACTGTACTGGCGATTTGTTTATGTTGTATTTGCTGTAAAGGTTTACATCATGATCACAAACATCCAGTGTATTGAAACGACAGTACAGAAGCTGATAATAAATTACTGGCCGGAGAAGCAAAGGTTGAATGAATCATCATGTATACGTGTAGACTAGTACGAGTAGTTATCAATGGTATTGGTATTTGTAGCCGCTAAGCTAAGAATCTCTAAGGTGGGGTCACCCAACCACGTGTCGCGTTACGATGGGCCCCGTTGTTTTAGGGTGTTAACCATCTCGCTCTCGCGGACCAGAAATTAATCAATAAACAAAGTTTCTAAAACTGTTAAAGCGCACACAGAACAAAGCAAGAAAGATCGTGGCGTCCATCTGTAACAGAGTAGTACTCCTCCCGGCATTCAATTCTCTCTCATTTTTTTTTTCTTTTTATTTTTGGATAATAAAAAAAATTCTCTTGGATTAAATTAGCTCTAATTTAGAATGCAATCAGTTCGTTACCGGTGACGATTCGTTTGATTTTTTTTCCGTCGATTGATGCGCATGGACTCGATCTGGAGTCTGAGCGGACCACCGGACGCGTGGCATTTCCTCATCGCTGTAGCCTTTGCTCCCGGTTTCGTCGTCGCGAGGTTCTTCTTGGATAAATACGTCTTTCGAGTAAGATTTCTTGAGATTTTATGCCAGTTTTAGCTTATTATTGTATTGTTACTTGTTTGAGTTGATTTTCTTGAATTTTGAATACCAGATAGTTCTTATTTGTTTATTGAATTGGTTATCTGCTGTTGTTTTGTCTCTTGAGTTTATTTCTTCGATAACTTGACATTGACTTGGCTTGCGTGTTTCATTAACTGCTTTATTTAATGTTGTTCTGTTTGGTTTGGTGAAAATCAAAAAAGGATGAAGGAAAATTGTGAAGTTTATGTAGTTTTAGCAGGAAACTAAGAAAGAACACTGGCGGAGATTTTAGTTATGTAGCTGTGTTAGGTTCTTTTGTGCGCTGTTTATTATTTCTTGGATTCTATGCAATAAAAGGAAAAGGCAATGAATTGTTAGACTTGAAGCCATCATCTGTTTTGTTTGTATGACGTTCTATTATGTTTTGATGGGACTTGTATAGGATTTTGCATTTTTTATTATGTTTTGATGTGCAATCTGAAGCTTAGTGACTGGCTTGGGAATTTTAATTGAATTCTGGCAACATTTATGAAGAAATTGGTAAAAGAGGAGAGAGAGGGAAAGAGAAAAGGAAAAATGAAAAAAAAAATAATGGCAAACCGTTGCAAAGTTTAGAGTATGTGATGATAAAGCAGATATTGGGGGTTAAATGGTAAATTGGCGCAAGAGCTTGATTCTTTTTCAGCACTACTTGTTGATGATTACTTTGTGGTTTGAGCATCCCAAAGAATTTATAGTTGGTGGTGAAGATCTTGTTGTGTGGCCTTTCAGTTATTGTTTTTTGTACAAGCTCGTGCAGATCTGATAAATGAAATTCATTCTATTAATTAATTGTCAGTCTGCACTGACTTTCCACCTAATCCATGATGATGTGGCGCCTTAAGCAAAACCTTCTGTAACAGATTACATAAAACTATGTTTCTACCTACCATGAAAGGGAGCAATGATTCTGTGCACACATCATCTGTGATATATTTTATCCACGCGTGAGTATTTAAGATATAAAATGTTGTTATTTTTTTCGTAGTTTAATCATTCTTCACTGCTTTGTAGAGGCTCGCTATCTGGTTGTTGAGTAAAGGAGCCCTCCCATTGAAGATAAATGAAAGTACGAAGGCAAAAATTAGCAAATGTTCAGAATCTATGTGGAAGCTGACATACTATGCCACTGTTGAGTCATGTATTCTCAAAATTGGCTACCATGAGCCATGGTTCAAAGATACGAAATTGTACTTCACAGGCTGGCCAAATCAAGAGTTGAAGTGAGTATATCATCTGCTTGAATTTAAATCCAATTACTGGATAAATGATCCCTATCTATTTGGTCAATTTGCATAGTTGTACATAATTGGATTGAATGCTATTTTTATTATCACATGTCGTTTTTAACGCAGGGTGTTCCTTTGCATATTTTTGTGGTCAACATTAGTTGATTGCTTTTTTTGATTGTCTTAACTGACTTTTATCTTCTTCTTCTTCTTTATTTATTTATTTTCCAAATTTCAGGCTTGCTTTGAAGCTTTATTACATGTGCCAATGTGGGTTTTACGTCTATAGCATTGCTGCCCTTCTAATGTGGGAGACCCGAAGGAAGGATTTCTCTGTGATGATGTCTCATCATGTAATTACTGTTATCCTGATTGGGTACTCATACCTTACTAGGTAATAAAACTGAATGTCTAAACACTGAATTATCAGTCAGTATATACTCACATGTTCCTTTTACTGATTATTGTTTCTTTTGTGCATATTGTCCTATATAAATACATTCATTATTCCTTTATTGGCCTATACTTGTCATAAGATCTTTTAGGTTTTGATGTAGTGTAAGTCCTAGCACAAGTCTAACTGAGTGAGGATTTTGCACCTGTGTTTTAGTATTAATCTTGTCTTTGTTAGTTGAGATTTATTATTCTTATCATTCTCATGACAATCTAATCGGTTTATCTTTTCAATTAATGTTTTAAATGCTAAACTATATTGGTAATGAGGTTCTAGTCTTGGATACTTTACGATGAGTTTATTGACATGTCCTTGCGTCCTTGAGTTTTTGGCTTATTCACTGATTGAACCTGAAGAGATCTAAAGACTTCTTGACAATGAACTATCTTTTCAGCTCTGTAAGACTTAGAACCAATGATAAAATAAATTATGTTGCTAAGAGTTGCAAAGTGATTTTATAAATGTGCAATGCATAACTATTTCAGATTTGACAAGCGTCAATCTCTCTGCTCTGGGATATTGGGGACTTTATAACTTTTAAGTAAACTGTTGAATTTTAGGGTAGTTTTGGAGTGCAATGTGTGGGCATTTACCTTAGTTCATTATCTTGCTGCTTAGAACGTTGTTGAACATATGGACATTACACTAATACTAGAGATACAAACCTTTATACAGACTATGGGATACAAACTGATGCAGTGCTATTGTGTAATGCCATATGGTCTACATTATTTTTTTTAACTAATTGCATTTATTTCGTGTTTTTAGTCAACCAATACTATCATGCCATGTCAGTTTGCATACAATAGTTTGTATTCTTGGCATTATTCATGGACGTTATTATAGCGTTTGTGCACAGACAAATTGGTACTTTTAAGTGTTGAATTTTGAGGTAGATTAGTGGCACTATGCAACTGTCATGGTTATATTCTCTGTACTGTTGATATATCATCAACAAAGCTGGCTACGTATATAAATGTCTATATATTTCTTTATAGATGTTAATACTATTTAAACTATTTTCTGTATTTCACTAGTCTTCACTGTGCCTTGGGATACTGTTTTCTATATTTGTGACATTAAATATGCTTGTCACTCACAATCATTTTAATTTTTAGTGGGTTCTGAGTTGTATTATGCAACATGTCAAGTGCACGTGTGGTTGTTAAGCTTTTTAAAGTATTTCAATTGTTACTATTTCAGTAGGTTCTGAGACGTTCACCTTAATCATTTTGATAGTAGCCTTTTCTTTTGCTTCCTTATCAGGTGAGATCTACATACATGGCCTTCTCATTTTATTTTCAAACTGCGAATGATTGATACTAGGTGACATGTTGAATGACATTCTTATAAATGAGCTCCACTGTGTGCATGATTTCAAGGACTAATCTGCCAGGAGTCTTTTCTAACTAATAACAGTATAAGCACGTGCATATCTTTGCAAGTTTGGCAGTCCTCTTATCCTGAGTAGTTTTTGTTTCACAGTAGGACAACCTTAGACAAGCAAAAATGAATAAACTTTTGCTCAAAAATATCCAGTGAGAGTAATTTTTTTTTTTCTCCCTCTGTTTTACAGGTTTTTCCAGATTGGCTCAATTGTTCTTGCTCTGCATGATGCAAGTGATGTATTCATGGAAGCTGCCAAAGTTTTTAAGTACTCTGAGAATGAACTTGGAGCAAGTGTTTTCTTTGGATTATTTGCAATTTCATGGTTCATACTACGACTGGTATTCTTCCCATTTTGGGTCATCAAAACTTCAAGGTTTGGCTGCTTGATAAATTGTCTGATGTCACTTCATTTGGCCATTTAGAGGTTCCTTTGGCTTATTTGCTTTAATCGTTGGCATTACCCAGCTATGATCTTCAGGACTACTTGGATCTGTCAGAGAATTATGATACAGCCCTTTACTACATTTTCAATACAATGTTGCTGATGCTGTTTGTATTCCACATATACTGGTGGGTTCTCATATGCTCAATGATTTGGAGACAGCTGAAGAATAAGGGTAAAGTCGGGGAAGATATAAGATCTGGTAAGCCTTTTAATGTATACAATTTTGATTTGATTATTTCTGTCTGGAGCTAATCATTGGTTTTGCATTGCTTGTGTGGAGAAGAGTTGAAAATATTATATTTATGGAAAACTTATGTTACTGTCATCTTTTATTTTGCAATTGCCATGTACAGAAATGTCAGATTGTTCAAAAGGGACCAATGTCCAGGCTATAAGAGTGCATATTCTTTAATCCTAGTGATCCAATATATATTTTGTTTATGCATTTCATCCATGAACAACAAACTTTCTGAAATTGGGAAGAAGTGACTCCCTCTCCCTACCTCACAATCAGGCATTCTTTATAGTACAGGAAAGCAAATTATTTTAACCTCTTTTATGCCTAATAAGCAGCGTTAGCACTTAATACGTTCTGTATGTGGTTGTTGCCTACGGACCATGTTCCTTAAACACTTTGCACACTCAGTGATAATGGATGTGATAGATTCTTGGGATCATTTCTAACATCTAACTTTTTTGTGAATTGTCACATTGTTTTTGACATTGCTTAATATAATTTAATCTGGCATCTTTATTATTTTGCTAAGGCTGCTTAACTTTCTGTAACCAAATGCAGATTCTGAGGACGATGATTAGGTGGAAGATTTTGTTTGATCGTTTTGCTCTTGTTGATCATGTTAGCCCCGGGGAGATCACTTTTGACTTTTTGTAGATCTTTCTCTGCACCTAGGTGATAATATCTTATGATGAGGTGGGTGAAAATTTTCTTTCCATTCCAATTATTCATCAGTTCTTCTTGGGGTAGAGATAAGATATAGAACCATCAATCATTTGCCTCGATTTCTTTCTGCTGTACAAATAAATAGGCAATTCTTGTATAATTGTTATATTGAGATAAACCCTTGTTTTAGTATTAGTGCTTATATTGAAAAATGGAATAGAGAAGAAAAAAGCTTCTGCTTTGCTGTGTTTTCTCACTAGACATTAGATTTGGTAGCATTGAAATGATTGAGGACCACACAAAACAGTTTTTCATCTCTTATGCTACCATTACATTTTGTCGTTACATTCTGACACTGTGAATGGAATTCCATATTTTCTCGGATTCGAGAAGTCCTTGCAATTCCAGAAAAGGTTCTGCTATGTAAAACTGTGACCTTGTTAAAACGCTGAATCGAGGAGTTATTTTTAAGTTGAAATATGCAGGGGAAAGTTTTAAGAACATTTTAGAAATGTTCTTACAAGTTTATATACTTGTTTATTTTTATTTAGCCAGTGTTTCGCCATGCTTTTCTCTTCAAAATAGTGCAGAGTTTAAACCTCTCAACGTTAGTTTGAGTAGAATTCGAACCATAACTTTTTATACCATCTTAACAGGTGATGTGCGAGTTGCACGAAGAAGAAGAAAAAAAAATTATGACTAATAATATTCTTAATTTTGTTTAAAAATTAATTTGCAATTCAGCACCAAAGAAGCTAGTTTATTCGAGAAACTGCAAATGATCAAATTGAGTTTGTACTTGTTTTTCTTTAGTAGTCATGTTATAGAGTGACTGCAGCTGATGTAGAATACAACTCAAATATAAATGCATGATAAGTAAGGATAATTGCGTATGAATTGGGATTTTCTTAGTTTTATGGAGCTGTTGAATGAATCTACGGTTGTGGTAACACAGCAGCTGTAACGATCATACCTGCAGTTGCATTGTATTTTGTAGCCAACCCTGGTCCCAGTGACAGCAAATGAAAAAAATATGAAGAGTGCAATCCTTTTGAAGTCCAGGCATGACACACTGGAAATTTCTGCATATTTTCCACTCAGCTCATTCATGGCTACTATAAGCACAGAACGACAGTGAGTGATTGACGACTGATGATACCAACAACAGTCCCGGAGGAAGTTCTGGTGACGAGTTCAGTTGCGTCACTTACTCGGACACAGGATGGATTTGAGCTCTCACAGGGAATTCCTCGGAGTAGTGGGTGCTAATTCTACGAGGAGACAGGATGGATTTGAGCTGTCAGGTTAAATCAAAATTTTGCCTCAACACAAATACGCCACCCCTTACGCAAAATATATATACACTGTTACTTGATTATGTATTACTATCACGTGGAATATACACATGACCCAGATTTTTTATTTTGTCTTTTTGCCAATTGATGCCTGCATCTTTCAACTATCTTCATTCCTCGTGCCTCTTTCTCCTACTATTTATCAGACGGCAATAATAGATTGTTTCAATAGAATAAAACTTCCATCGGGTTATTTTTAGATAATTTAATAAAAAAATATTTTAATTATTTTAATAAGATTAATCAAGGGTGTATTTGTTATAAATAAATTATGTGTTTATATATAAAAATATCAAACTTATGGGATTTGAATGCAATCTTTGTTTATATTTTATTACATAATTTTATCATTATCCTGGAGTTATCACTTAATTATCCTCTAATAATTTTGCTAAATTCATATCTAATTCCTCTAATGGCTGTTGGATTGGATGATTCCTCCCCGATTCAATTGTCATTTTTATTGACTATTCTTCTTGATGATATGCACGCGTTCATATCAAATAAGCATATATTTTGACTTGGCTCTTCAGTGTAGTTGACCTTTAATAAATTTGTCCAAACAAGCATATATTTTGACTTGGCTCCTCAGTGTAGTTGACCTTTAATAAATTTGTCCAAACAAGCATATGTTTTGTGTTTGGATTTTGTGTCTAAGCACTTCACAGTCACAGCCGCCTGTCTTCTGGTAACTCTTCCAAGCCAAGGTCGAGTAGCAATCAAAGGACCGCGTCTTGTGTATTGATCAGCGACGAGGACCCAGAATTAACTGGGAGTTATGGGTCGATTTCTATATCCACTTTCTGAGTAACTTAGTAGGTGTGCCTGAAGTCAACCGTCAAAACACCTTGATGTCACTTTTTGAAGGCCACCTGTCTGCATTACCTTAGTAGACAAGGACTGCCTGCCCTACGACCAAGTAAATCTGGTTTCTGGAACAAAGGTCACCTCAGTCCGACTCAAATCCCTAGTGTGCCCAATTGCTGCCCTGTCAGCATTTGTCAATTCCCCTCTGTCCCCCAAAACCGGTCTTTTATTATCACGTGCTCCTCAAATATATTCGATTCCGTGTGCAAACGGCGTACAGCTGGCACGCCACGTCATCATACTTACAGTATATAAAAGCGCGCGCGCAGTCTGTCTCCGCGTTGAATACAGCGCTTGCGGAAGAATTGAAAACCAAGAAATCTGTGAAAGAAGATGCAGAAATCCTCTAAGAGACCCAGACTTGTAACCACCGCCGTCGCTCAACCACTGCCCTTGCCGCCGCCTCGTCTCAGTCGAGAACAGGAATTCTCTGTCATGGTTGCCGCTCTCAGAAACGTGGTGGCTGGAACCACAAATCCAGTTGATTTTTCCCCCGAGTATTTTCATTTTAAAGAATTGATTACCTCCTCCGCCTCGACCTCCGCCGTCGCTTCTACGCCCTTGGCCAATTCAGCGAGTAATAATAACTGTAATAATTTTTGTAACGGTATACTCCCGCCGCCGTCTTCTCTCGACACGTGTCAAGTGTGCAAGATTCAGGGTTGTTTAGGATGTAACTTTTTCCCGCCAAATCAGCAGGAGGAACAAAGGAAAAGTACTGCTGCAGGCACAGCGAAGAAACGAGGGAAGAAGAATTACAGAGGCGTGAGGCAGAGACCGTGGGGAAAATGGGCTGCGGAGATTCGTGACCCGAAGAGGGCGACCCGTGTCTGGCTCGGTACTTTCAACACGGCGGAGGAGGCGGCCAGGGCATACGACAAGGCCGCCATTGATTTCCGTGGGCCCAGGGCCAAGCTTAATTTCCCATTTCCTGATAACACTGAAACGACAACAACAACGACGACGACATACGAACACAGCCCACCACAACAGCAACAACAATATCCACAACTACAACATCCACAACTACAACAAGTAGTGTCGCAAGAAAGCACAAGTAGCGTTGTCAGAAATGGCGACTTGGCAACAGAAATGGTAGATGGGTTTGGCAGCAGAGAAACTGATTTCTGGGAGATGATCGGAGAAGACGACTTTCAACAGTGGATGACAATCATGGACTTTGGAGGGGATTCTTCAGATTCTGCCACAACCACAACTGGGACTGGTCAAAGTTGTTAGTCAATTTAAACAGAGAGAGTTCAATTAATTTGTAGCAACATTAATATATATATATATATATTTCCCATTCTTTCATCAAAATTTCAAGAAAGAATGTCTAAATTTGTACAACGATTTCTATTTTCAGAAGCTAATTATTTAATAATAGTTGTAAAATATTTGTTTTAATTATAACTTTATAAAATTACCTGAAATAATTAAATATCATTCTTATTATTGGCGGTGGTCCAGACTCCAGAGTGTTTGGCTGCTGAGAAAGGGAAGGAATCCAATATTTCTATAATCATAAACAGCCGAACCCACGTTCTGAAAAGGCGATAACGACACTGGGACCGTGTCAGAAATAAAGCAACGATCGTCAGCAGCAAAAGGATGAAGCAAAGACGACAGGTGCGCCACTAAGTGCAGTGACTTGGCAGCTTAAGCAAATAAAATGTGCGTTTTATAAAATAACAATAATAATATTTAATCACGTTGGGCATGTGGATTGAATTGAATTAAGACATGTGCAGGTGGGGATATAAAGTAAAAATAAAATATTGGGAGATGCCGAAAGTGTGAGAGCGTAAAGAGGGAGAAGGACAGAGAGAGTGGATGGGTTTGGAAATATGGAGTCAAATATTATAATGATAAAAATAAAAGGAAATAAAATAAAAAAAGTAAGTGGATAATGTTGTCTTTATTGCATACTTCCAAACCAAAAGGACAGGGGTAGCAGGGTTGTAATAAAAAACAATTATTATTCTTAATTATAATAATTATTAACACGTGATTAATGTGAAGTGATCTTTTATTCTTTTTATTGCGTGGTGCATTATGCACATGAATCAAATGTTGTATAATAACTTTGTAAATTGTTTAATTCAAAATGATTTTTTTTTTATTTTTTATAATTTAAGAACACTTCTAATAACTTAATAATTTCCTTTTAAAAATTAATAATTAAAAAAACTAAATAATAATAATTTTTTAAATTGAAATAATAATTAGCACATGTTTAATTAGCTGTTAAAAATAATGATGATTACGGAATTGCTACCAGTTCTCGTGTGGTGTCGTGTCTTTAAGTAATTCTTTATTCTTTTTCGGATGGTCCATAGCATCATTTTATTATTATTATTTAATAATTTTTTCTGTAAATTATGTGGGAAATGATGCAATAACTTCAATCTTTTGACAAACCCCAGATCATGGCTCATTCACACACAATGAGCAGACAAACCAGCTTCCATTACTGGAAAGAGCATATTTGAATTCGAGAGTATGAAACAAGATGATCAAGCAAACAAGACTACGCGGGGTATATACCAAGAAGAAAGCAGAAGCAGACACGGGGAAATACAGGTTGAAGAAAGATTAGATTCGGAGGGTAACAAGAGAAGCAATCCTTACTACGCACGGAGGACATACATGGATGCCAAGTTAGAAATCAAGATGGTTTGTTCGGTCATTGCCGCTTGCCGGAGAGACTGATGGAGCTGACTTTCATAGGTGTTGCCACCACCAGTGGAGCTTCTGGGGACTCGGTAACAGCAAATTTGTCATGCATGAAACGACTTTCTACAATCGACTCGTCCTTCAACACGATCTTATAGCAATAACAGCTCTTGAGACCTTGTTGATGCCGGTAGCATTCATGACCGCTGTTCTTCACCTGCTGAAAGTCCCATATCACACTAAATTTGCCCACTGTTGCAACTAAGTGGCGCTCTTGTTTACCATTCTCAGTGACCTGAAAGACAATATTAACATACATAAGAAACAAACATTGTGCCATACAGTAACTATTTCATCATATAAAGAATATGAGCAAAAAAGAGATCGAGCATATATACCGAGCAACCAGTTAAAAAGTACAAGAAAAAGAACACAAAACTTATAACTAGCAATTCATCTCCAGCATGTGCACATGTCCCCACAAATCATAACCCCTGAATCCACTATGCCCGTGGCTGTTTCAGCTCTCAAGCCTTAAAGGCAATTCTAGGCCAACCAACCCCAAGGGTTGGCTTAGCAGTGAAAGACCCTTGGACAACACCACGAGGACAGGAGCTTCAATTCCCTTGGGGCCACATACCTGCAATATTTTTGCTTGCTACCAAGGTCGTAGAGACTGACAGCAGTCTCCAATTTAGAACTCAGTGAACATAGAAAGCTTGGGAGATTATTTTTTTTCTGGTTGTTTGGTGGGGAGTGGGGTGAGGGCAGGTGTTGGGTTGTGTGAGCAAAAATGACGTCCAACCAAGTTTGCCTGTCCAATATAATCTGAAGGGCTTACACATGATCAGGTGAGTTTCACTCTAACCTCGACTTAGCGATGTGGTCCAACATTAGGGTCTCAAACTCAACTACCAAAAATTACAACTATTATAAAGTAAAGACTATCATCTAACCTACACTAGATTATGCCTTCTAACCATAGCTTGACACATGACAAAATTTACTAATAACCAGAGAATTCTCGAAGACAACAATTTTGCATGACATAGTGCTACCAGCCTAAGAGAACCACTAAAGAATGACCAATCTACTTGTACGCAGGCTGAACAGATAATAGAAGAGGCAGAGGGACCATTTCCAAACAAAGTAAAGCAACAACTGTTCATAGGCATGCGACAAAGTCAATGATGTATCTGCTGCCACAAATGATTGGGCCACATGAATCTCAAACTTTGAAAAGCTAATAACATAATATGTTTTTATTCGTTTACTTTTCTAAACAAGATTATTCAAACATACTTGTATATTAAATTGTGACAACCATAATTACTGTTTTGCATCATCCAAAAATGTTTTCATGTAAAAAGCATAGTAGAAACATAATTGCAATATGATAAGATTCAGACATTCACTCCTTGATAAACAAATAGCTGGACAATGCAATTAGATAACTCAATTTGACAATCATCAAAGAGCTACTTCTGTTTAAATATTTAAGGTTGAAGAGGAAACCAAAGAAAAATAAAAGAGACTATCTCAAGACTCATCCAAGGCCCCTGAAGTAAGACAATGCATTTAACTGAAGCTAAAATTTAAAAAGCATTCCAAATATAAAGTAACAATCAATAGGATAAGGACTTATAACCATATCCAGATGCGTTATAACTATTAAGGCACAGTGTATTGAATAAAAAATGTAAAGCTTACCCATGAGAAATGGCCACCATGGAATTTATTATCTGTCCCAGCCAAATGTGAATCTAGAGGAGTCAACTTCAACAATCTTGGAGCTGGTATCTTGTTTCCCATACGGCCACTAAAACCAGTCTTAGTCTTCCCATCTTTATCAGTGAACAGCGTACAAATAAGTATCAAATATGTATCTGTGGTACCCAAGATCCACTTCCCATCATATGTAACATCCACGTGGGTAATGGGCGATCCAAGCCCAGGAAAAGCAGTCTTAGCCTGCCTCATTGACGTCTTTGAATACAACCTTATCTTCCCATCAAGTGACCCAACGACAATCGATCCATCACCAGTAGATGCAAAGCACTGAAAATTTGTTCCTCTTGAAAACTGATGGCCCTGAGTCCAATGCAACACAGGTGAATCACCCTTCACAATATTCTGCACTATCCCACTCCTATCTCTCATATCCCATTGACACAATCTATTATCATCCAGCCCAAGAAACGTAGTCTCAGAAGGATCCAACTGTGCCCCTTTAGTATCATTAGTGATATCTCTCATGGTAATATCAGTCCCATCCTTCTCAAACTTCCACTCAGTCACGATCTTCCCTGTCTCTATATCAAGTTGTTTAAGTCCTGTTGCTTGAGGCTTCCCTTTTTTCAATGGACTCATTAACATCATATTTGTCTCCCCCCTCATTAATAGAGCCTTCTTAGGAGTCGAATGTGAACCAATTTCTGAACTTCCACTATCAAATCGCACAGAAACACCTTTGTTCTGTATTCCATAATTATAGTTTCTATAAACCTGCACTCCCAAATCATTCACCAAGAAACTATTATCCAATGCACCTAATGTCAAGTTCTGTACACCTCCATTCGCTAACTCTTCAAACTCCTCTAATAAATCTTGATTTCCCCTGATAGGTGTCACACTTTCAGGACTTTTCCCCAGAGCATCATCCGTATCCTCCCACATCGAATCATCAGCCACCTCAGGCTTAACCCATCCAATAAACTCCTTCCCATAAACTTTCACCTTATTCTCTTCAGTCGCTTGGAGCCCATAAACGTTCTCAAACAAGCAATCTTGAAACTCAGTCACAAAGTTTCTGTACTCTAAATCACTAAAAAACTTCAACGCCCAGACACCGTTACAAACAAAATCAATCCTGCGCTGATCACCAAACATTTTTAACTGCACTTCTGTAGAAACCTTAGCCCTAACTTTTGACCCAACTTTCAAAACCCAAAGCCCCTCACCACCATCCCATTTTTCATTCTGTTCATCATCATCAGAGCCATCCCCACCGTTAATTTTATTTGTTTTGATGAAACTATAAGATGTCAGCTTATCCGAAATGATCCACTTGGCTTTTGGTGTGTTGCCTCCAATATGAAGATAAAGCTTAACTGGGTTTTTAAGTTTAGGATTCTGGTGATCTGGATATTTGAGTTTAAGTAATTTCAGCCTGGCGTCGACTTCGTCGAGAGAATTCAGGGTTTTGGTACCTGGTTGTGATGAAGAAGAGCTTGTTTCTTGTGCGTCCTCGTATTGGGATGATTCTTCTGATTCCGATTCTTCATATTCAGAGTCTGAGATGTAATCTTCTCGGCTTTGAGAGGTGCCCATGATTTGAGCTTCACTAGGCACTTCAGAATTTATGTTCAGGAACTGATTGACAGAAAGCAAATTTCGGTTTTCTCGGAAGAATTCTGATTCGTGCGAACGTTGAATTGAATGCCGTCAATAGGGGGAAGCTCGCAACTGAAGAGATATTTATCGAGAATATTGTCACCGGCTATCACCGGTTTACTTTTTGTTATTATTTTTTTAATACAACTTTTATTGATATCTTTCTTTTTGTGATAATTTCAATTTGGAATAAATTTTGTAAAATAATACATTTACCTCCCCATTTACACTTGGTACTATTAGCCAATGTCCATAAAGCTCATGATAGGTACCCAAACATTCATAGTGAACTTCCCTGGGAGCTTCCCTTGAAGCAATAACGCGTTGATCTAATTGCCACTGGAGCCACAAAGGGCTATGCCCCATGCTACTCGGCTCAGAGCATAAGCTAGTGATACTTTCGACTACTGGTCTCTCCCCATTTATGGTGCGTTACTCCACCACTTCACCTAGCAGTACAATGCTTGTATTGCTCTCCCACAACCCTGTCTTCACAGTTGAGGCTCTTCCCGTTTTGTTCGCCGCTACTACGGGAATCCACTCCATATTTCTTTTAAGTCAAGGGATTAATTAAGATATATTCATGTACCATTATATTAAAAATTTTATAATTTTATAATTTAAAATTGTCATTATAATAATTTAAAATAAAAAATAAAAATTTAAAATAATAAAATTTTGATCTTATTTTAAATTTTTATTTTTTTATTTTAAATTCTTTTAAAATTGGTTTTAAGTTATATAATTAAAAAATTTTGAATGTAACAAAACATAAATGTATCGTAGATAAATCTATAATTTAATTAATAAAATAACAAATATAATTTGAATTTATTTATTTTTTATAATTAAAATTTTAATTTACTCAATTGTTAACTCAATTTATAATATATTTATTTTTAATTAATTAACTTATTACTAAAATAATATAAAAATAAAATAAGTATATTTTTTTAAAATTTATTACAAAATAAAATTACCAATATAATTCTACTAATTAATTATAAAATTTTTAATTTACCCTCCTTTTCTTATTAATATGATATTTTTAAAAAATTAATTTAATTATTGTTTATGTCACCAAAGAATGAATCTTCTACTTCATTATTTCAAAGTGAGTGACGCTTATGTTGTAAAATAGGTAGAAGGCCATACAAAATTCATAGTACGATTCATAAGAGAAATGGTCAAAATATAAAGGGCCTAAAAAGAAATTACACAGATATAAGGGCATCAATGCAAAAAAAAGATTGCCCACAGGCTATCACCAGTTAGCGTTGATTTGACGTCCCGAATTTACTTCGTACCGAAGAAACTTAAATCACAGAATACTCCGTATGTCTTCCGTGTTTGGATCCGCGTTTTAAGAGGTTCCAGCTCAGAATACCGGAATATAAAATATGCCAATGTGTTTACATCGTATGTGACATTTAAATCCATTTATCTGACAAAATCATTCGTCAGAGTTACATACAACCGTTTGCTCTGTCTAACTATATCCTAGGTGCCATTGCAGATGGCTAAACTGACATACATGTCTTCCCTAGCAACAAGAATGGTGCATCAAAATCCCATAATACCAATCTCAAACCACCAGACCGACAGACAATGGTGAAAGAGTGCAAATGATAAGGAGTGAAAACATAGGAAAGGAAAGAGGGGTAAACTTCCAATTCTCACAAGGCATCGCGGGCAGCAATCCGACATGTAATAGCAGCTGCGAGTGAGGATATTCCTAGTTCCAGGCTAGATATTTTGTAGTGCTGAAAGAAAATAAGAAATGGATCAGCAATAGTTGAAAGCAGCATCAAGACAAAGGATAATGTACAGTTGAATAGTGTTCAAGATTATTTCTGTGAGATGCTAACATACCTTTTGTATCTGGGCTTGATTTGCTTTCCCTTCCAGCTCCTCCAGACCAATTTCCTTACCACTGACAAGTTTCCCCACAGCTTCCATCTGATGAAATGCAAAACATTGTTACAACAAGAAAGGTGGTGTCTTAAGATATACTAAGGCTCCCCAATGTTCAAGATGCAGCCTCACCTCATCAGGGGAAGCATTGAAACGAGCTGCAAGGACATAGTTTGAGCTGTCAGAAATTCCACATCTTTTTAAGGATTCTGTTATCTGAAAAAGAAAAAATTAAAGGCGAGGTAGTTAGTTACAAACAACGGAAAAATTAAGGAATGAAGGGAAGTAAGGCAACTGTGAAAGAGGATTACATGCTTAGATGCTGAGTAATTGTAAACAAGCTCAGAATGAAGGGTGCGTGTTGTTAAGGACTCCCGCGATTTGGCCAACAGTGTCTTATGTGCAGCAGCTAGAACAGGAAAGATATCTGGAATCTGTGAATGGAAATGACATAAGAGAAACACAAAACATACCTAAGTAGAGAAAGTTAAAACGGGACAAATATAAGGTTGGTTTCTTGTATGGAACCGTACAAGTGATGCGTTAAGAAATGCAGCTTCAGGTTCCAGTGTCCCAGCTTGCATAGAATGTAAGAGTTCCCTGCAAGACACTTAGCACATTAGGGATTCTAGTCCACACATAAATTCACCTTAACTTTTGGTTATTATTACTCAATTTTTATGTGGCATGGACACTTGCATGCAGTGATTTCTCCTCCATGGAAACAACTTTTCCAGTTTAAATAGCTCTCAAGGACGAAACTGATTGTTTCTTATGAAAAGAAAGAAGGCAAGAGCTGCCAATGTATTAATCTGAATCAGGGATAAGAAAATTCATATCTAAAACTTCATAATGGTAGCTCCGTGATTACAGACGTCCCTAATATTCCCTAGCAAAGCTTACATAACAAACTCTGAAATTTTGTACACCAAAATGACAAACTTAATAGTCGAATTCACCAAACTTTGAAAAAATAGAATTAAACTTCAAGAAATGAAAAAAAAAAAAATGATAATTCAGCCACCGAGAGAACCATTGCAGCTTACAAAAAACAATAATCAAAACCCAAATTACACAATTATCTACCATTAAAAGAGCTATGCAAACAATAAGACATGCTCCATATGCTTAGACATTGACAAAATACAAACTTTTCTAAGCTAAATGCTTAAATATGAATGACCCATTACTTAAAACACGTAATACTCTTCATATATCTGTAAAAGTAAACACGAGAGAGTAAAATTGATGACTATTCTTTCTTTTCATTCCCCTCATTTCGAGTCAAAAGAGAAAGAAGTGTGTACTTGGAGTTCGTGACATCAGTGAAGAGGGAAAGAGAGAGAGTGCTTCCATTACTGATCTCGAACACTTTCATGGCCGCTACGTCGAGTGACTCAGGCTCTGCTCCGCTGAAAAATCAAACCTTGAACGAAAGCTAGGGTTTTAAGCGGATTAAATTACCTGCGAAAAAGACCCAGCTTTTCTTGAACCCGATTCACAAGAACATTCACTTGAATAAAACGCACCGTTTTTCCTTTATGAAAAAGGAGCTTTCAAAATTAAAATACTAATATTCAATTATATATATAATATTGCATTTAAAAATTATTTTAATGATTTAATTATTAAATCTAAAAATTTGGTCCATGAAAGTCTCCATGCATTTCCATGAAAACAATGAAAATAATTTTCTTAATTTTTGATTTAAAATATTTCATAAAATATTTGTAAATAATTTTTTTCCCCTGAAAAATACAGCCTGCAAGGAGCTTCAAACATTCCAAACATGGTGTTGATAATTACTGTTGAGTTGTTTTCAGTAAGGAAGAAGAAAAATACATGTGTAATGTTTGACCTGGTCAAGCTTTGTTTTCCATGGATTCTCAAATGCGTTGATTCTATCTTCATGCTCTGGTTTTTACGTGTCAACCCTCCCTCCACATTCCCTCCTCTCTTTCTCTGCAAAAAAACCTTTGGCATTTTCCTTCCCTTCTTGTGGGGGAATTTCATTTCCTCCCATTTTTAACACAATGTGTCTAGTTATCTTCCTCCTATGGCTTGTTAGCATCCCTTTCTTCGCTCTTTCTGATCAGCCCACTTCCCCTGAAGGTAATGTTATTTCCATCATTGATTTGCTTAAATGTTTTAATTCTCTCTTGTTGCATACATTTGTTCTGAAACTGAGTGAAAATATTTCTTGAAATTGGTTTCTACAAGAGGGATTTCTTTGTTCTGAGATTTCATGCTTTTTATATTTTGTGATGTATACACACAGGAATTGAGCAATATTGTATATGCATGGCCAACTTAATGCAGGTTTCCTCTTAAGCTGCGGTGATTCGGGAGAGAAAACTGTAGGAAGCCTGAAATTCGTTCCTGATAAAGGATTCACATCGGTTGGAAGCACAACAACTCTGAAAGCACCAGTTTTACTCCCCGTATTATCGACGCTGCGGTATTTTCCAGAAAGAGCCAGAAAATATTGCTATGAGTTTAATGTGACCAAAGGAGGGAAATATTTAGTGAGAACTACGTATTTTTACGGGGGTTTTGATGGAGGGACTAACCCACCTGTGTTTGATCAGATTGTTGAAGGGACTAAATGGAGCATTGTTGATACCAATGAGGATTTTGCTAATGGGCTAAGTTCCTATTATGAGATTGTTGTGGCTACTGCAGGAAATAGCCTAAGTGTCTGCCTTGCAAGGAATAAGAACACGACCTCGGATCCATTTATTTCAGCTCTTGAAGTGACGAAGCTTGATGATTCTGTGTATAATTCCACAGATTTCAGTAAGTAGGCGCTGAAGTCTGTTGCAAGGAGCAACTTTGGAGACGATGGAAACATTGGGTAAGGAAACTCTCCGTTTTTCGTTAAATTTACTGATAGTTTTCTGTAGTCTGATGCATCTCCCAGATACATTTACTCTGCTGTTTGTTAAAAAGACTTGCTTTCAGACTATAGGAATAACAAATTTTCCGGCTCAAGTTTGGTAAGTTTAGGCCAAAATATAGTTCATTGAAGGATATTCATATGTAAGAAAGAACTGCAGAAGCTTAGACTGATCATCTATGGATATTGTTTTAAAAGTTTCATATGCCAATAATTTATCTTCATTTGGCAATTAAAAGGACTGTAGTAAAAGAGAAAAGAAAATGTTGGGCTATAAGTTTGGGAAAATTCTGACGTTGAATATTCAAACATTTGATCCTAGTTTTCCAGATGATCAATTCAACAGAATGTGGCATCCATTTAAGGATTTGAACCCTGTTGTAGTTAGCAACTACAGCGTGATACCCACAGATTTTTGGAACAAGCCACCAGCAAAAGCTTTCTCATCATCAATCACAAGCAGCAAAGGAAAGGCACTCCAAATCCAGTGGCCACCTGGTTCACTTCCTAGTAGCAGATACTATATTGCACTCTATTTTCAGGATAATCGAACCCCGAGTCAGGATAGCTGGAGAGTCTTCAATGTTTCTGTAAATGGGAATACTTACTACGAGAATCTTAACGTGACAACCAATGGTGTCACTGTTTATGGAAATGAATGGCCTCTCTCTGGGAAGACGAACATTACCTTGACTCCTGGAAATGACATGCCTGTTGGACCAGTAATCAGTGCTGGTGAAATCTTTCAGATTCTGCCTCTTGCTGGAAAGACTCTCCCCAGAGATGGTAGGATTTTTCATTTTTGTTATTATTTTTCTGCACACTTCTATTTGCTGTTTCTGACCATACTGTAACTTCACAAGAAAAAAAATTACTAACTGTTTTGTTTGTTTTGTTCTACATAGCATTGGCAATGAAACAGTTGGCCAGAAACTTTAAGAATCCACCCCCTGACTGGATTGGAGATCCATGCATGCCTGCTGAAAACTCCTGGACTGGAGTTACATGTTCCAAGGGTAAACGTGCAAGAGTTGTCGCTTTGTAAGTTCATTAAACTACTTCAACTGGGTTCTTTAATACAAATATTTATTTTCCGCAGCACATGGTAAAGATCTGTCAACAAATTGTCATCTTTGTGCTTAAGAAATCACATCCATAACTTGCTTCAAAAAACCCAAGCCGCATATCATGAAGTTTATCATGGTCCTGGATCATGTTGATTTTTATACTTCTATTAACAGCAGAATTGCTACAAGTATTTTTCCCTTGGAAAAATACCATAGCCCATTAAAGAGTTGTAGAGTTATATTATGATTTAACTTTGGGTGGTTCTGTTTCTTATTTATGAAGGAATCTTACAAGCCTTGGGCTATCTGGGTTTCTACCTGAAAGCATAGACAATTTGACTGCACTCCGGGATCTGTAAGTGACCAAGCCTTTTTAAACAATGTTACAAGACTACACTGGTCTTTTATTGCTCCTTGACAATGGTAAATGTTAACTGATATGATCGCATACAGTTGGCTTGGTGGAAACAAGCTCTCAGGTACCATACCAAAGATGAAATCATTAACCAAGCTAGAGACTCTGTATGTTCTTTCACAAAAAATTTTCAGTTCCTTTCTTCATAAATTTTACTTCTAAGTATCCTTCAAATTATGCACAATGCATTGATCAGCCTGTATTTATTATGATGAAGGCATCTGGAGAATAACCAGTTTCAAGGATCGATCCCTCAATCATTGTGCCAACTTCCAAAACTTCGTGAGATGTAAGTCTTTCAACACTGAAAAGAAGTTGGTCAAAATGCTTTTCTTTATTGTTGTTTTTAAGAGACACAGACACACATTAATGTACATCTCAATTCTAGCTAACTGGCTAAGTCGATGACCTCACTTGATTAACAGATTCCTTCAAAACAACAATCTTGATGGGCAAATTCCTGATGGGCTTCAGAAGAGAAGTGGGTTGAATATTCAGTAAGAAATCCTCTACCTTTCTGTCAACATTGTTTGAATAAGAAAACTTTCACATGTGTATCTGTCATCTACAAAAAATAAATGGCTTAGCTATAAGTTTGCATCTTAAATAACTAAATCTGCTAAGCTTCTCGTTGACCTTGAATGATGTTTTGTTTTTGTTTCAGGGTGTCTCCTGGAAATCGTCTAACAAAATCAGCATAATGCTAATGATGAAGAAAACTTTTAATACCAGATTAGGATGAAATTTAGAAGCTTTTGAACTTACACTACACTCTATAAGTTCAATGATGGGAGGAGTTCTTGTTGACTAACAGCACTAATAGGCACTATATAAGTTCAATGATGGAAGGAATTCTTGTTAACAGTAAAGATATCTATTAGTGCTGTTTCACTTCTTTGCGTTGTAAAGGTCTGCTTCTTTCTGTTGCTTTCAATCTTAATCAGTGTGCAATTTTATCCTTCAATCATAATGCTAAACCAACAAACTAACTGCAGCAAATGAAGAATGTCGTCTACACACAACTAACATTTTGAAGATTAATTGACTGCTGATAAAAGCTAGTACAAAAGGCATGATGCAGATATCATATAGTAACAAACTTTTTCCAGAAGTCAGCGCATTGTGTTGTAATTTATACCTTATAATCTCCTATTTGGTTCATTTCTTATAGCAACTGATATCAATAATTAGCATTAAGGCTTTAAATACAGGCTCAAAAGAGCAGAACTCTCTCCAGAGCTTTTCCTTGCCAATTACAGACAATAAGTCATTATATATGCTCAGTATATTTTGACACACTCCATATTCTTTTGGAATAGGCTTTAATTGGCTTTGCAAAGAATAGTATGGCCAGTAAACCTTGGGGCATTTTTGTGGGCAATCATTTTCCAAATAGAATATAAGCACAGAATCAGAATAATGGAATCATACTGTAGTTCACTTCTTTCGAATGCTTTCTCTCGAGCCACTTGAGCATTAATTCACGGCAGATAAAGATTCCAAAAAGCAGTGATTCTTTGTGTGTGAAGGAATGCATACACCACCAGTGAGTGTTCTTAATTAGTGCTTCTTTTTGGCAATTCCTGCCAATTGTTTCAAATTGCCATCAGTTGAGACTCGTGTTGCACAAAATTACTGCGTGATGGTATTCTAAATTTTAGCCTTGCCCTTTGGGTTCTGATTCCAAGAAGAAAGCATATGTTAGCCTTAGCCCTCAGTTAAGGATTTATGGATAATTTTTTGAATAATATAAATATGAATTGAACTCTTTTAAATTAATCAATGCCTACAAGTCATCTTGGATGAGAATAAAATAAAAACAAACAATTCACATAAAAATGCCATTTCTCCAAGTCAAAATGAGAATGTGTATGTGTATGTGTATGTAGGAATAAAGTGGGCCCAGCCTAATCCTCCATGTAAATATCCACATCCAGCTTTGATGGACGCAACTTCAAAACCTCAGACAGTCTGTTGTAATTTTCACATCTCTCTTTCTCTTCCGAGACTCTGGCCACTCGGAGCTTGTATAACTTAATGTACCCAATAAGCCATACAAACTCTCTTTCCTTCTCTTCAACACCCACCGCCTCTTTCCGTTGCTTCGCCGCCAACGACCTCCCTGTCGGACCCACGTCCGTAAGATGGCCTCACTTCTCCTCCGCAGCTGACGTCAGTATCCGAATCGGCCTTGACTCCGAGGGACCATCCGCCGCTGGCGTTAGTGGCGTCGGAAACGGCAGCGTGAAGGCGAATGCGAGGGAGAAGAAGTGGTCGAGAAAGGGAGAGAGTTACTTGACTGATGACAGCGAACCGCTTCCTCTTCCCATGACGTATCCTGATTCTTCGCCGGTCCCACCTGAGGAGATTGATAAGCGATTGAGATGTGACCCTCAAGTTGAGGTCTGGTTCATTTTTCATTGTCTTTCTATTAATCTCGTGTTAAGATAAAACTTCTATGCATATGTGTTTTGTGCTCATCTATGTGTTCTGCTTTTGAATTTCGCACTGCATTAGTGCTGATGGGTAAGTCGGAATTAGCATTTTTATTTAGCATTTTTATTGACTTTGTAATATGGGTTTGATTTTCGAGGAGCTGGGTGGCCATAAAGCTTTTGTTTTGAGGAGCAGGGATATAAGAGAAATAATTATATGGATTACTTAGTGGATATGTTTTATTGCCGAGAAAAGTTGAAGAAATGAAATTGTAGGACTTGCATTTTCTTAAGCGAATTTGTTCTATCTTCGTTTCTAAGCGTTAAAACTTGGGAACCTTAGACACAAGAATCTTACAGACTTGAGTTGGATGCCATCTTGAACCCAAAAGCTGAAGCCAATGCATAATGACCAAGTCTTGTTTATGACCTGTTCTTTCTCTCTATCCATCCAATGTTGGATTGCCATACTCATGACTGGAAATCAGCTGACAAAGGCTCAATAATCGTGAGACAGGTCATAATTATTACCTTTTTCTCTGAGTTTCAAAGCAAACTACTGGAGCCACTTCAAGTTTTGTGATCAATTTGCAAATCCATAAGTAAAAAACCGCATAGTTTACTATTGCATCTGATTAGTGCACAATTGATCTGAAACAATTTAACACCATTTTCTCAAGACAATATTTTTCTGTTTGGCCGAGTCAGTACCCAGTTTGATTGTAGACTCTTGCGTTTATATCAGTCCATCCTAATCTCAATACATGGGAGTTGGTATGGAACTGAGTACCACTTTATAACTATATATCTAAAGTAAGTGTGCCACTGTCTGTTTTTTTTTCTCTTTTTTTTGAAAGTTTTTGACAGACAATGCATTGTTTGTCATTACTGCAACTGGAATTTTGGTTTTGATTTATTTCTGCATATGTAGGATTGTAAGGAAGTTGTTTATGAATGGACTGGAAAGTGTCGAAGTTGTCAAGGGTCAGGATATGTCAGCTATTACAATAAAAGGGGGAAAGAGAGTATCTGCAAGTGCATAGCTTGCCTTGGAATCGGTATTTTTCTTCTTCTTTATCGCTAGTAATTCAAAACTACGGAATTTCAATTTGGTAAATTAACAGACGAAATATGAGCAGCTTAATTTTAATAGTCTTTAGCTTGGACTTAACTTTCTATTTTGGGTTAACTAAGAGTCATGAAGATTATGGTATTTATAAGTATTCTATTTTGTGCAAATGAAATGTAACTTAAACACAGATAAGACCTGTTAAGCATAGTTAGAAAATTCATTTGCCAAACATCTTCAAAATTGAGATTTCATCATTAGAATTTTCTTTCTGACCACCTTTAGTTTTCAATGTGTAACTTGTTAATCAGTATTGAATACCATTTCATCTATCTATATCTGACCAAAGAATCACTAAATAGCATGCTAAAACAGTTCATTCTGGGTAATGTTTTAAGATATTTTAATTTCACTTGGTTTATCCACGTCTGGAAGGAAAACTTATATAGTTAGACAAGTAGAATATTTGTACACAGTCCTATTATTCTTATTAGGAGACCTTTTCTTTTGATATTTAGATGCCTATTTTACCATGTATTGTAGGCTACCTTTCCACCAAAGTGTACGATGTATTTTAAACATGACTTTGATGTAGAGTGAACAGTAACAATGTGGTTTATCCTTGAATTGGTTATGTAGCTACCATATTTTTCCTTATCGTTAAGCATGTTGAAGTACATCAACAATTAGTTTCCCTATCTTGCTTCCCATCTTCAGTACTTAGCTTCTTAATCTGGATAGAATGTTGTGAATATGACTTCTGGATAGGTTAACCTCATCCCTAGCAGCTATTGATTGCCCATGCACAGAAAAGATGAGTGCTGCATGAGTTTCTCTTTCCTTTTTGATTGTACATATTCTGGCTTTTCGTTGACTAATATGGGAGGTTCTGTTTTTGAGAACTTCCTTTCTAGATAGTTAAGTACTGATTTTTATTAGGGATGAACCTCGGTAGCCTAACTCAACATGGTTGGAGCAGAAGAACTTGTAAATGTTATGCATTTTCATTCAATTGAAGGAAAGCTCCAAAATGTCAAGAAGCAGAAATTATAAGAAACCCTTTACCAGATTGAAATTGAGGAGATCACATCATTGTCTTAGGAGCATTATGAGTCTGTTTCTTTTGTAGAAACCATTCATTGAACAAACATATAATGAATGATATTTACTGAGTCAAACACAAGTAAATCTTTAGACAACTCTCACCCTGCATTTCTTTCCAATAATCATGCGAGAAGGCAATAAAAGTATAGGTTCACAAGATAAACTTTAGTTAGTACAATGAAATTAATTCATGGAGGTGCACGAGAGTAATCAAAACTAACTCAGTTGAGCTGTGGTTGTTTCTTCTATGGAAAAATTTAGAGGTTTTATGGTAGGAGTAAGCATCTTATCAAAAACCAGAAAAAAAAATGTTGGGTTGGACCTGTCTCGTGTTTTCTTTTTTTTTTGGGTTGGGGGGCTGTTGATGGTTGGAGTTTCTGATCTGTTGTATGATAAATTGTCTATGGTGATTATAGTGGTTTAATTGGTTCTTTTTTGATGTTATGGTGATTATTTTGGAGCTTTTGTGGATGTTTAATGTTGTCCAATGGAGTAATATGTTTTTCTAAATATATTCATTAAATTTTTGCATCTCAAGTGGTATAAAAAATGGTTGACTAGAATCTGCATAAGTTCTCTTTTAGGGACTTTGGTGGAGAGAAATGCGAGAATAATGGATGATGCGGACATTCTGTTAGAAATTGATCTTATCAAGACATCTTTACCCATAGAACCTTGGAATGCTTAAGAATTAGATGATTATTCTACATTCTTCAGATTCTTTAGATTCTGATATTTGCTTTTTGTGCTTTGTGCATCAATTCTGCCTGTGAAGGTTATCTAGAATGCTTTCTTCTTCCTTCCAATAAGAGTGTGAACTTCATTTTTCTTGATAGCTAAAATTTATGAAAGCATGCGTGCATTAACTATCAATCCAGAACATGTAGTGGTGTTTTTTTCCCTATCCTTCTCGAGGTTTAAATCTGTAATTTACATTTATTTGATGTTGTCATCGTTATAGGATATGTGCAGAAGATAACAGCTCGCAGAGACATTGAAGTAATGGAGGACTTGGATAATGGAAAACCACTTTGACCTTGCCATTTTTTCTTAGCTCGGGAATATATTTCTTGATAATTGAAGAGTTTTATATTTTAAACAACTTCTGATCAATATTCTTCAGGTGCATTAGCCTTTCAGTCTTTAGACTGCAAAAGGCAACTTCCTGAAAAGGATGACAGAAAGCAAGGAATAGATTGTAACCTTACCAAAGAATGTATTCTCATTTTAATGTTCTTTTTGGCACCAATCTTTTCTTCTTTATTTATCCTACCTGCTACCTCAGAATCTTTTATTGAATTGTTGGTATTCCCCTTGCTGGTTAAGGAATAAAAGGATAATTTAAAATAGGCTAAGCTTTACCCCCTACTATAAATTACAAAATCTCTCCTTCATGTAGCCTAAGCAGCATATAGCGGCATTCATTTGATAATTCAAGGTTTTGGATTTCGGCCAATTCTGCCAAACACCATACGTATGTCAACTGTGAGCTTTCTTGAATTCCAGTACAAGCTTTCTAAAAATAAGTTTACAAGGAAGCCATCACGGTTGTTCTCCTCCCGAGACAGACAAAATTCTGGCTCACTGCCTACCTTCCAGCCAAATAAAATTGAGATGAAACAAGTTTTTGATAAATTTGATGCCGACAAAGATGGCAAGATATCCCAGATGGAGTACAGGGCTATATTGAGAGCCATCAGACAGGAGAACATGATCCCCGATGTGCCAAAGATTTTCCAATTGGTTGATCTGGATGGAGATGGGTTTATTGATTTCAAAGAGTTCATGGAAGTGCACAAGAAGGGAGGTGGGATCAGAACGATTGACATACAGAATGCTTTCCGGACATTTGACAAGAATTGCGATGGGAAGATATGTGCAGAAGAGATTCTGGAAATATTAACTAAGCTTGGAGAGAGATGCAACCTAGAGGACTGCCGGAAAATGGTGAAGGCCGTCGACACTAATGGCGATGGCATGGTCGACATGGATGAGTTCATGACAATGATGACTCGCACCATCAGGAATATTTAAGCGGGCTTTTCAGTTCAGGCAAGGGGGTATTTACCAGAAATGTTGTCTGGATCATGCAGTTTAATGTATGCTTTCGCTAGTTTTATACTTTTAAAATGAAAGATATAGCATAGTGTTATAGTTTTACCAATAATTTTCAACCTACGACATCAACTTTGCTTAACTAGAAAAAAGACCTTTAAATTGAACTCGAAGTGGATTCAAGGGATCATAGCAGCGGTAAATAAGCATAGGGTCTTTGCTATTTGCAGTAAAGCTTAAAAACACGAACTCCAGCACCAGTTTCCATCCTAGCTAATGACCAACACCCGGTAATCAGGTCCTGAAAGTGAAACTACTTGCATTAACACAGCGATTCCTGTATAGCTGGCACATAATTTGCAATCAGAATGAAGGAAATGAAAATATTCATTCTCATCGGGAAATACGTGATTCTTAAGCTTTGTATATAGAAAGAATTAGTTCAAAACTCGGAGAACAAATATGTTCCTAAAAGATTCCCACCAGAAGATTATGTAGCCAACAAGGAAATTCTATATAACAAAGCAGAGCATACAGCATAGATGGATATCCAGCCTACAAAGAAATCAATGAAGCAATACATATATGATATATATAAAGGCCGAGAAATAAAAGGGCAAGTAAGCAGTTGCTAGAAATTTCATATAGCATGATCAGCTAAGCATCAATCGGAGCACATCATGCATTAAAGGACAGGACATTTCATTTCCAACAACTAGCTACACCAATTTTTCTGTTATAGCAGCCCATATAGCTACGCAAATTTCGCATTTACAAATGAAGCTCCAATTTAGACGGAATCACAGTGAATATGTATCATATAACTAACAAGGACTTTCACCAGTAATCTCCACAAGAGCACTTGCCATCTTTGAAATGATGAAACCGTTTATTGTCCCTGACAATCAATTCCCTCCCAACAATCTTGGACATGATCTTGATTGCATTATGACAGTCACCGCAAACACGGAGATTCTTAATGATCCTAAGAGGTGTCCTAGCCGGAGTACTAATTAGACCATAAGCTATTGCCAAGCGTTCACTGTGATAGAGCAAGGCCTGCTCTTTAGCTTCCTGATCTATGTCATGAAGGACATATCTTGTATCTGGCACGTAACCTGCTTCCTTCATTTGACTCAAAGCTATCAATTTTTCGTCATCCCTGTAAAGAGTTGGATTCCGAAACTCAGCAATTCTATTTTTACCATCAAGCATACTAATTGCAGTATGCTTCTTTGGTGGTGGTGTAGGGATCTTTTTAGCAACAGCCTTTGATGGGTCAAGATCAACCATTAACTCTTCAGTGCGATCTTCTAAGTCAACATCTCCATGAATCCGAGCATAATTCCTCAAAGCCTCCCATACTTCTGCTGTGGGCTCAAAAGGCAGTTTCTCTTCAATAAACTCTTGAGCTTCATAAAGATGCCCACATTTTCCAAGAACACCAATCAGCCCTAAATAATGTTCAGTCCCCGGACTAATCCCAAACTCATTTTTCATAGACTCAAAGTGTATAAAGGCTTCTTCAATAGCGTCCGCACTGGCACAAGCTGAAAAAACTGCAAGAAAAGTCTGCTCATTTGGTTGCAACCCCAATTTTCTCATCTGTTCAAACAACTGCAATCCTGCATCTCCCAAACCATTATCTGCATAACCATTCATAGCCAAATGCCACGAATCCATATTCCTATCTGGCATGTGATCAAAAACCCTCCGTGCATCAGTCATGCTTCCGCACTTGGCATACATTTCAATCACTTTGTTGTTCAAAGTCAAGTCTCCCCTAAAAGTCGATTGCAAAAAGTAGTCATGAACCTTCTTTGCATTCTCAAACGACTTTGGATTGCCACACAACTCAAACAAAGCATAGAAACAACTATCATCCGCTTTAACTCCTTTATCCATCAATTCAATAGCTTCTTTAGCCTTCCCTTCTTGACACAACTGAGCCAAATCAGCAACTGTAGAAGAAGTTGCTTGATTAACAGCAAGGCCCTGATTCAGGTTGTTCTGGAGGTTGTTAAACTGATTAGGGTTTTGTTGGCCCGGAGGAATCCACTGATTCTGGTTTCTAGCTTGTGGGTAGCCCTGATTTTGTTGATTGTTCCATTGAGTTGGGCTTCTGGGTTGCTGATAATTCTGGTTAGGAGAATTCACCTGACTAGGACTTTGATTGTTCCATTGATTCAGACCGCCAGGATGCTGATAGTTCTGATTAATAGGGTTTTGATACTGATTGTCTTGATGTTGCTGAGCATATCCCTGTACTTCGTTAGGATATCTTTGGCCCTGATTGGGATATCTCCTATTTTGATAACTTTGATTATAGCTTTGATTACTGTATTGATTAGGGTATCCCTGACCTTGATCAGGATACCTTTGATTGTTGCTCTGCTCTTGAAAATTCCATTGTCCCCCTTGTTGTGAGGCCCATTGATTGTTATTGGCGTTGCTCTGATCGTGAAAAACCCTAGAATCAGGATAGGGTGACTGGGTTGGTTGTGATGGTGGTGGGTTATACTCGTTTGGTACAGCATATGTACTTAGGGGCTTTGCTAATTGTAGGGTTAGGGTTTTATCTATAATACTGTTTAGAAGATAGCCCGAATGAGCATATTTAAGAGATGGTAACCGTACCTTCATCAGAGAAGAGAGTCTTTGGCTTCGCGCGCACCGTATCGACATGTGAGACGCCATTTCTTCTTCTGGTTCCACTGAAAATGAATCCAAGAACCCTTTAAAAACCCTAGCTGTAAACGTAAACTGATTTTGAGGACCGGGTTTTTTTTTTGGGCTTATCTTATCCCGTCTTGGTCTTTGGGCTTATCTTATCCCGTCTTGGTCTTCGAAGCGAAAGGAGTCTATCTGCTGGACCAGACCCGGTCCACATCCGTTAAATAACGGCAATTAAGGCTTTGTTTGGCTGTACATTAAAAAAAATGACTTAATTATTTAAAAAAAAAAAAAAATTTGTTACTGGAATTTTTCATTGGAAATATACAAAAATTGAAAATTCAAATTAATAACTTTTTTTAAAAAAATATCATAATAAAAATAATTTTTTCATTGAAGATGTTTATCATAAAAACAAACAATTTATTTTAGTTCATTTTTTTTTATTAATAATTTTTAAAAATAATTTTAATTTGTTGTAAATTATTTACACATTTTCATTTATTTGTTGAAATTAATCATTAAATATGATTAATTAATAAAATAATTTTATTAAATTATAAAAATACATAAATATATTTAAAAATTATCGCATTGTAATATTAAACGAAATTTAATTTTTATTTTAATTATATATTATATATTTAGGGTTAATTTAATATGCTTGTTTCTAGAGTGTATTCCCAGTAGATTATAGATTAACCAAGAAGCAATAATCATCTGCCCATGAGCATAAGGAAGCCCTTTTTGGACAAGTATGAATGAAAGGCTTGTCTTTAGGAATTCAAATGAGACACCAAACTGTATAAAAATTATTCTAATATCATGGACAGATATCTGAACTTGTGGCCAAATCTTTTATTCAAACATCAAGTCCTTGATTTCCATGCTTCTCCATTGCAAGAAAAGCAAGCAGACACTCCAAAGCCAACTGCAAATATCGGGTAATCACACAAGCAAACAACCAGAAGCAAGAGCAGCCTGGATTTATGGGGGGTAGCAGTAAATGAGAATTCCTTTTCATCTTGTCATGCCTGGTGGCACAATTGGAGCGAGCTACTGTAATGCCGTGTTTTTGTCTGTCCACGTTGGCCTCCCAGCCTCCATTTCCAAACATCCGAAATACAGATGAACCACATTAGATTGTACAGAGAAAATGAGCAAGTCAATGGATGCATGGAAGAATTTTAATTCAAATATTATCAACATGTTGTTATACATGCCTTCTGCCTCACCTAGCTGCCGTTGTTAACCGGAAACCAAATTTACATTAGTAAAAGATGGCTCTATAGAAAGAGCTCAAAAATTAGCTATTATGCTTTTGATGGCAAAATAAATTGGGAATCAGCTTAAGACATCTGACTTTAATGGGAGTTGAAGTATGGCCATAAATAGTGAGAGTTTCTTGCATAAAGTTGAAGAAGCAATGAAATATGAATCTGAAAATGGTTAAAGAGGTATTGATTGATTACCTATCCCCATATCAAACCCGCGATTATGGAGTTCTCTGTATTCTTGACACAAAGCACAAGCCTCACAGAAGAAGTGCACTAGACAGTCCACACAGGGTGATTCTTCCAAGTCATATTGAGCCCTCAAATTTGAGCGATAGGAGCATGAATACAAGCATGCAAAACCTGTCATCGCCAGCGACCCATAGGTCGTACCAGCTGCAGCACAAGCTGTAACAACAATTGGTGAAACCCACGTTAGTAATTAAGACTAGGAAATTTAATCCTTCATATTTGTTGAAGATGAAATAAGTGAATTGATATGCAAGTGCTTTTTACTTGATGATCCTCGGCTCACAATCTCAGCAACCTGTCCAAATGTAATACAAGGACAAAAGCAGGTGACAAGGCCTGAAAATTTTAAAAAATGAACATTAGAGAATGAACAAAAACATCATATTCCTAGATGGAGATTGAAGTTTTCATGCTATTACAATTTGCTGGATCATCACAGCAGTGGCAAAGACCAGTAGACCACTTCCCCGCTCCAATATGAGCCCGCGACAAACTGGTCGATATGTAAGGAGCTGGAGGAACATAAGCCTGCGAATTCGGGTTTGGAATTCCTGAAACTGGGGCTGCACCTGCTGGATGCCCATTAGTTGAGTATCCGTGAAGCTCATTTTGTGAAGGATACATTTTGCAGCAACAAAGATTTTGGTAGAGTTTCAAATAGTAGGTCGTAATTATATATACCTGGAACAGTCTCTGTCTCCGGCATGGTCAAATGTTACCACGTTGTTTAGTTTCTGTCTGCAATTGCATGTGTACTCTCAGAAATTATAAACAATTGCTACTGGAAGGAAAATTCCAAAACCTGCAATATCTAAGAAATTGTATTGAGTATACCTCTTCTCCTACCTCTTCTCCTAATCTTTTTTCTTCAGTATTTTTTTGGTGACAAGTCGTCAGCGATGCAAATTGTCGTCAGTGCAGTTTCCTGGAGCATCAGAATCTGATGCAATCAGCTAAGAAGACTATTGTCTGGTTTATTTTATAGATTTAGGTTAGGAATTCAATACTCAAACACAGGCTGTTCTTAATTTAGAAGCTGAAGCCAAAGCTGAAAATGCAATCAGTTCTTATATTCCAGGTTGCAACAAGCACAGTTTAAACAAAGCATACCTGTTTAGAATTGGACAACGATGGTGTTATTATTTACTCAGGTCAACACTGAATTAATAAACTGGTTGGTGAATAGCATACTCATTGGCTCGTTATTATAAATTGTAGAGCTGGTGAGATAAGCATCATCTCATTTATTGCGTAGTAAATAACACATATTGGGGATACATCATATGATATGATTGATAAGGACTGATGCATTGCTATCAAATCATTTTCAGCCAAAGGTCTAGCACTTATCTTGCTCCAAATGCTTCTTGCTTGCGTAGTCTTAATGTTTTGGACAGCATTTCAATTCTCTATGCAAGTTTGTGTCAGTACTTACTGTGTAAAAGTTCACAGGGGTTTTACAGGAAGATAGTCTCTTATTGTGGCTGGATTTACTTCTCTTGAGTCAGTCATCTCTGAAACGGCTAAGTGATTTTGGTACTTTGCTTGTTGCTCAAACATATCCCTGAAGGTGGTTTCTGTATCAAAATCACTATGTAATTTCTAGTCATTAGTTTCTTAGCCTATGATATCGTGCTCTAACTTATTTTACCCCAAAATTGTTGCACGATTTGCTTCTTCAATTTACCAACTCTTAATATGATGAAGGAAATTGAATGGCTTAGTATTGAATAATAATGGTGTTATACTGTTTGATATCATCCAGAAATTAGCCCTCATTCCAAATGGTGTAGCATAGAGATGATGTTTTTGTCTATATAATTGTTATTGACCTAACAATATTTCAGTTGTGAATGTGATCCAAATCCTAAACTAATTCTGTTCCTAAGAAATTAGTTGAGTTGGGTGAGGATTAGTTGAGCAAAATGGAGGAGCAGTTAGTTTAAATAATTGATTCTATTAGTTTTTGGATAAAAGTTGTTAAAAGTTTATTTGTGATAATTATCATTTATTATTATGTTGTTATAAATAACTTGTAACTTGTACTAAAAAGAAGATTTAAGCTATCAATAAGAGAAGAAAGATAAGTTTTTCCTTGAAATTTATCATTTTTTTCCTTATTTTTTTTTTCCATTTTCAGATTTTGAGTTCGGTTGGTGGCTCTTCAATTAGTTAACAGCTTCTTCAAGTTTTATTAGTTGTTTCTTGGTGATTTAATCTCAGTTTTCAATATCAGATCACTTCTGCCAATCATGCATAAATGTTTAGTTTAAATTGTACATGTAGGTCTGAAATTCATGAAAAGATGAATGTCACCCGCTGCCAGTATTACGATAATGGACCTGAGAACATAGGAGAGGGAGATGAAGATTCAAGCAATGGAAGGAAATAAGAACCAGACCACTCTGATGCAAAACATGAACCAAAAGTCCAAGTTATTGTCTCAACATGATAGGCTACTACAATATGTTACTTCAATCTCGTTGTCTTCTTCCTCTTCCCCAGCCTTGGCTAAAGGTAACCATGAAATCAACTCGATCTTCTTAATAATGCCTAAACTTTCTCTTGGAAATCAATTACCCTGGCAAAGATTATCTCCTGAAAATGTAGAACATGATGATGACCTTGAGTCAAGTTTTTGGCCGGTCAAATAATTCCTCAACAAGTTAAAGTGGGGCTCAAAGCATGTGTAAAATTAAATCAATAGGTTGTGGTTTAAAGTAGTTATTTAGCATGTGCATGGATACCAAATTTGGAGACATCAACAGTTTCCTGTTGGCTTAAGTGGAAGGAGAACAGATTCTGAGACACAGACAAGGACCAAGACCGAAGATGTACTGGTCACTAATGTTTGACAAAACTTTAAGGTGATAAAAGGATTAAATTAATGTGGAGAGAAGTATCATGCAAAAGATTTCTAAGACTTTGATCAATTGAGCTAATAAGTTTCATGTTATGTCTCACATCGGATAGAACATGAATAGTAGAATCTAAAAGATTAATTTTTTGGGTTAATGATAAGTGTTTGGTCCGTAACAATGAAAGTGAGATAATCAATCAGTTTAATAGCCACACTAGAACCTTTTCATTTGTATGCATTAGCAGTGCAATTACAAGAGAATTCGGTTATCAAACTGGCAGTAGTTACATTACGTATTACAAAAGCATCCAAAATTTCTCTCATCACATGATATCCAGTCAACAAACTATATGATTTACAATAATAATGATAGATTAGTATGCCATTCCGAGAAAAAAAATTCCCATAGCATATAATTCTCTACTGCAATCACATATAATAATAATCCCATCCCATCATCAGTTTCCTTCTCCAATCATGTTTTATATGCCCTTCCTTTTGTAGTATATGTTAGCCAGAGAGATTAGTAGACCAAAACAGGGCAACATGCAGAGCACTTAAATTAACAAACTGAAAGAGGTTTTCTTTTCTCCATGATCTGACATTGTAAATCGAGCCTTCTTCTTCTTCTGCTTCCTATTCTTCTTCATAGATTAAGAGCAGAAAAGACAAGTTCTGCTCACAAAATGGGAGACCATAAGGGAGACACTGCCCTTAGATTATGTTTTTCTCCACCTCCCGTAAGGTTGGTACACTGTCTTTGGGTTCATCTTCAAGCTTAGACTTAAGAGTGAGAAATGAGAATCAGCTACGCGGCAAAAACCCATTTGGTCTATCGTTGTATATTTAGATTTAGATTAGATTAGGATGCAGACTAGGATGCAAATGCAATGCAATGCATTGCAAGCATGTGAAGGTCAATAAGCCAAAAATGGATCGAGAAGTGTTTTTCCTATTCACATGGTGCTAATGAATAGTCAAATCAATGGGGCTAGACCAATCTTATCTGTTTTGATAGTGTTGGTAAGATTTGAGAAAAAAATTCAATTTCTTTATTCATTAGTAATTTGATTAACAACTAGACCAGCTCAAATCCACATGGCCAATGGGTCGAATTCTAATATTATAGTGATTTCTTTGTAATTTGATTAGTAATTTATTGGTTACATGAAGCCAAAGGTTGAAACCCCAACCTTTCAGAGGAAAAAAATGAGAATAAGAGGATTGCACATTGTAAAATAGAAAGCTCTTAGTAAGTATTTTATGTAACTTATATTTTTTAATGTAAAATTAAATATATAAAATAAAAAATTTAAAATATTTAACATAAAAAAATTTAAAATATAAAAAATAAAATTTAAAATAATTTATATAAATTTTAAAATACATAATAAAAATATTTAAAAGATAAACAAAATAAACTTAAAATCATCAATATAAGGATTAAAAATTTTAAATATAAGATATATAAAATATATTGAAATAATTTCAAATATCTCAAAACAAGTAAAAGTATTGAGTTTATATTATGAATTTAAAAATAAATTTAATTTATGATCCAAAAATTATTTTTAAAATTTATATATTTATATGTTTTGATTAAATATGATATAAGTATTTAGTGGTTGATTGTAGTAAATTTTTAATAAATTTATCATTTTTTTTATAAAATATTATTATAAAATAGGGTCTATTGATAGTGTTAAAAGTACTCAAATTCTGTGTCACCCACCATTGCAGTCAGTGTGAAACTTCTGTGACTAGTGGTTAAACAAAAGTGATTAATTTCTTTTGAGAATCAGTTAAACTAACATGATTTGGCCACATAAGGCAGAATATTAGGGTCAATATGCCTTATCAGTTTGTCTTGCTTTCACTTAAATACTGCATTAATAATGTTAATCATTTGCTTCTTCTCATGACAAAACCCTATAATTTATAGCAAAGCAGTGAAGTATTACTATCTGTCAAGCACAAAGTGACAAAATCCAAGTAACATGAGATGTCAAACTAAACATGTGCTATAAACACAAAGCTTGTGAATTCCTATGTATAAATGCACACATCTATTTGTGAATTCTAGTACACTGTAAATAGGAAGAGAATAAACTTGTGAAATATCCAAATCTGTGTCCATGGCATGCATAAACATGTTCAACAATGAGCAGCATTCTATGGATCCAAGAATCTCCTTCTCCAATGATTTTGCAGACACCCAGAAGCAAGAAAGCAGCTATAGAGAAGCACCAGTTTCTTCAGATTTTGAGTTTGCTGTCAGAAACTTCAGCATGATTCCTGCAGATGAGGTTTTCTTCAAGGGCATGATGGTGCCTTTGAAGGATAATTGCAGCAACCAGGTGCGGAAGATGACAACATTAAGAGAGGAACTGCTTGCTGATGATGATGAGCATGAAGATGCATTGCCAAGAGTCTCAAAGAGTTCAGGCTGGTGGAGAGAGAGATTGGGGCTGAAAAAGACTCACATTGTAACCCAAAAAGCTGATAGGAATGGTGGGGTTTTGGAGGAAGTAGTTGAAGAGAAGCAGTCGATGTTTGTGGAAGGCAGTGCTGGCAAGACAATTCAGGTCAGTTACAACTATGGATTTGAATATCAGAATTAAAAAATTTTCTATCAATTGTTGATGGTGCTGCAACTGGGCTCAGATCTCAACTGATTGATTTGTGTTCAGGAACTGTTAGTTGAAGGAGGGTTAAGTAGAGGAGATGCTGGAATATGATCCCTGCAACAATGGTGAACAAAACAGAGGAGGATCTATAGAAGATTGGAGGGAAGGCGAAGCATGATAGTGTTGGCATTTATATGGTTTCATTCCAATTTCTATTTTTCCCTTAGCTTTTATATCTATGAATTAATTATATATAGCAGGAAACCCACCTCATTCCTTTCGCGGGGAAGAGCTATAGAGAAGACGAAGCTGTTGTGGCTGTTCTGTTCCTTCTGTACAAATGTTTTGCAGTTTATGCTTTTTCTTCATGTATTAGATGTATTGACCCATCTATTGTTATCTATTTATTCTGAGTTTTTCAATTCCTATTTTTGTTTTCTTTTGTCCAATTTCATGTTATGAAAGGAAACCCTTTCTCCTATTATCTGCCTGCCTCCCTCCAGAGGAATAACTTCTAAATTGACATTCTTCAATCCAATGTCTTCATTCTTGAGAGTAATATAACTCTCAGTCATCTTTCCTCCATTAAAAATATAAAATGAAGATCAGTAGATCAGTTCTTAGCCTAAGTCCAGCCTAGACCTCAAATTTCTGATTACCTGCCAGATCATTCTGATTAGAGATGAAGAGAAATACAGGTCATTTCATCATTCAAACATTCAAACTTCTCATTGGTTTACTCCGTTTTGACCAAGAAGACATGACCGTCAAATAAAAATATGCTTATCAAATTCTTCGACTGTTATGTTCATTAGAAAAGAACACAATAATACAAAGTACTCTAAATCTCACCATAGGAGGACTTATCCTTGAAGAACATACAATAAAAGACAGTACACCATGACCATATCATATCATCAACATTTATAGTATCCAGAAACAGAGTCGTCACTGCCTAAAACTAAAAAGAGCAAAAGATTATTACACAGATTGCGCCAATCAACAGACATTTGATCTGGTAGAAGTTGAACAGATGGAAAGGGAATAAATACTTGAATATTTCTGATAAAGAAATGAGATAATGAACTATCTACAATGAACATATGTTATATACATCGCCTCTGCAGCTTTAAAAGAATAATACTGTACAACTTACTAATACTAAGCCAATTCGGTGCACCGTTAAATAATCAAACTAACTAATAATAAGCCAATTGAGTAACTATGATTATCAAACTCATTTGTGTGGATAAATTTTATAAGCAGCACCAGATATTTACATTTTTTACAAAAATACCCGTCAATTCTGCCGCGAAATAATATGATTTGGTGGTTCCATTACCTGTACACCTGCAAGCAGAATATACATTGATTTATATGAATAGACAAGCCAAACCTCAGAGGCCATAAACACAATACAAAAATCTTCATTAAGAATAGTTCCTCAATTTTCCACTGTAATTGTTTCAGTAACAGAATAGGATATTCAACATGTCAAAGTTAAAAACAGAAGAAACAATTTGATATTGATAAAACCAATACTAAAGGTTTGTGTGGTATAGCTTTTCAAAATGAATGTAGGCTTTGTTACTATTGTGGTGTTTTTACTGTGTTTTAAAAACAACGCCAAAAAAGTATTTGATAACAACTTTTAATAGAATTCACTTTTTAAATTAATATTGAACATTTAGTACTTTCACCTTACAATGGTTGTGGCTTAAAATGCCACAATACCTCAATATCAAACCAAACCTTAAGTTTCTTGGAGTAGAACTTCTACTAGTAAAGCTTTTATAAGTAGGGCTTTTAATGAAAAATTATTGGTCGTTTGATTGTTGAAAACATCTTCAAGTAAAAATTGGGTAATTACTTTACTACATAAGTTTTTTAAGGTTATATTGTGAGAAAAATAAAATAAAATAAGAGTATTTTATACGATTTAACTTTTTAAAAAAGTTCAAAAGGCTCTCCTTCTAAAAACCCAAAATTTAAATTTCATCCAATAGAGGAAAAATAGTTTTTTAAATCTTTCATAAGCTATTCTCCAATGACAACCAAACACAAGAAAATTTTAAACCAACTTTTGACATTTAAAAAACCCTTTTGACCAGTAGAAAAGTCATTACCAAATTGGCACTAAATGTATTGATAAAATACCAAAATTTATCGTAAACCAACCAATGCTTATAGGGTTTTCAGACTTCATCATTCATCAAAACTATATCTTGCAAAACAATAAAACTGCTAGCTGAAGCGAAGATTTTCTGGTCATGTTTTCTCCTCTTCCCGATAGATAATGTATTTTAAATAAATTTTCAATGCCTATATAAAAGAGCAAGTAATTTTTAGAAAAGGTTCAACTTACATGTTTCATGGGGGCTCCAGCACAACACAGCTCACATGGAGATCACTTAGTTATCACCTTTACCCGGTGGCAAAACTAAGAGTTCTTCAATCAGGCATGCTATGGTCACAACTCAACATCTGGATTTCAGTTGGAGTGCACCTGGTAGTAACAGATGAGTTTCAATTCCTAAAGTAATCGAAGGTTTATGATATCATGATTATTGACTGCATTAATTCTGTTCCCGTGACTGAGTGGGACCCAAATATTTCTCCATGGATTCTTTTTTATGCTCAGGATCAAGGCTGCAATGCAAGCATAAAACCAACAGTTAATTTTTATTTTGAAAATTTCACGTCATTGTAACTACAATTGCTTAAAATATAAAACTAAAAAAAAAAACCTATTTCTGAGGCCAAGAAGAGCATAATGCACAGCGCTTGCACAAGCAGAAGCCGGAGCTATAGCAGCTGCAGGAATTCCAGCTACAGCAGTAGCCAAAGCAGATCCAGCACTTGCTCCACGCTGGTATTTTTGGAAGGGTGTTTGTACTAAAGCAGAAGCAGATCTCCCCAGGCCATCACTGAGACTCTCATATGCCTGTCAAAATAATGAAGATTAATACCTTTTTCTAGAATAAACACAGTTCACACATGATTAGGAAAATTAGCACCTTATTTAATTAAAAAGATGAGAATGCAATTTAGGACTCATCATCTTATTTTTACAGCACAACATTAACATACATAAACAATCATCTTTTATGGTGGCAAATCTAATGAACCATCTAAGACTCAAGACATAATGAAGCATCCACCTGATGAATTCCTTGTTGAGCATCTTTAGGCTGATTACATCGAACATTTGTCTTTGTATTGTCTTGTACACGCGATGATACAGAAGGAGGGAGGCTTGCAAGTCTATATTCTGCTTGAAGCAAAATCTCATGAGCCCCAGCTGCCAAATGTACACCAAGTCCAACAGCTTCAACTGATATACTTCTAAGAAATGCAATTGTACCTGAAAATAATATTGTCAGCTGTGATCAACAAGGTAAATATAGAAGTTCAATAAGAAATATGATAATGAAATTAGAATGGTGAACGAGAGGACCCAAAAAAGGGGAAAATGAAAAATCCCTGCTGCGGTGAAACAAAAAACTGAAAAACAGCCAGCAGCACCTATACCTATTTCTCTAGTAATCCTGAGCTAACAAAAACACAAATATGCCCCCAATTGGCACAAACACCATATGGCTCAACCATTCAAAACTACAAATAGAGGCCATATAGAACAATGGTTAACCACAATAGTAAGAATTTGGTTTTCAGAGATATTTTCTTGCATCAATAACTAGATTATTGATTATCAACTAATATAGGGTCATCTAACATTGCATATAAATTTAAAAACTACCAAGAGTACTCTTCTTCATTAGCCCAAAAAGAGGAACCCAAACTTAGCATGAATGATTTTTCTTAATGCACTTTACCTCTTTGCATTCCTTTGAGTACCCTCTTATCCTTCCTGTAGCTCTCAACTGGCAGTGAAACTAGCTTTGCAGCACCAGAACCAACAGCGGCCAACGATCGAATGGTAGGCAGGCCTCGCAACACTTTATGAAACTACAATGGAAAAGAAAGATTAGTTAAATACATTTTCACATGAAAGCCGACAAAATCTGAACATTCTCAAGAGGAACAATGAATGCCATAAAAACCTGATTCTGGGAAATATCTTCCAACCACTCCCCTATTATTGTTTCACATACACCACCCCAACCATAGATGCCAGCAGCTTCAACATGCTTAAGCTTCAGCTCAACCCCCTGCATCCAATTTATTTGGTGATGGAAAACAGTGAAAATTTTATGGAAGAAATAAAGAGAAAAAGATCATAAAAGTGAAGCAAGGTCCACAAGAACCAAACCTTCCTTGCTGTATCAAAATTTATTTAATGATGGCCAGCAGGGAAAAAAAAAAAAAAAAAGAGGGAAGAAAAAAAAGATTTAAAGATCTGGAGAAGCATCTCCTAATAATATATTTCAAAAAATATAAAAAAGGCATAGAAGGTGGACAAGATATCCACCCATGCATCCAAAGAAAAAAGCACTAAAAACTTTAATAACCAAACTGCATAATGGAAAGATGAGGAATAAGAAATTTACCTTCCAGGGTGCAAGATTTACAAGTTCTACAAACTTTCCACCTCCTAATGCGGCCAGATCAACATGAATGGGACTATAGTCAACCCGAACAATAGTAGGCCATATATCGAACTTCTGTAACAAAATTTCAGAGGAGGGTAACTAAATAGTTGTCTGCAACTAAAACCTAAACACTCAATATGAACCAAATAAGATAAAATAGTAATATAATTCTTTTTTGAGTACAGGGTTTTGTGGGTAATCAGTAAATCTAAGTTGAAAACCACACTATCAGATGGGCCTCAAGAATATAGACAGAAGCTAAGACAATAAATTTAATAAAGAATAAGGCTAGACATTTCTCCAACTTTAACTGGGTACCGGATGATAACTACATAAAATATAATCATGCATACAAATTTCTGATGAAGCCATAAATCAGAAAGGTTGCCCACAGATAAATACAAAGACAAAGTAGTAATATATCAATTGACAAACATACAAGTTCAACACCACTTGCCTGAAAATATGGAAGCAATGCTTCCTCTGCAATGGTATGACCTGCAAGCTTTTTCCTCTTTGTCGCCAACATTTTTGAATCATATGAATCTTTGTGACAATCTGGGGATTGGTCAAATGACGAGCTTTTTGCCCCAAAAAAGTCTATGAGAAAGTCAAGCTGGGATTGATGAAGATGCAATAGCACAGGAAGCATGGCAACACGCAACCTGAAAAGACAAATTTCAGATTCAGCATCAAATAGGCTCAGTCGAAAGGAAAATGGATAGAAAAAGGAAGTTGTTTACTCATTTCATCATTGATGAAACTTCAGAACCACATAGCAACTAAAGAATAGGAACAAATAAATGGATGCCAAACACAAAAGAGGAGAAGGAAAACAGTAATTTCAACATTTGCAGTTGTAAAAATAACTATGGATTGGTTTTCTAATTTCTAATGCAAAAGTTGAAAAAGAATTCCAACCTGTAAGTGCAATAAACTTGCATGAAGTTTATGCCACAGGGTGGACGTTCACAAGAATTTTATATACACTCACAAAGGATAATTAGAAAAAAAAAAATACAATTTAAATACATATATATTAAGCTAAAGTTCATCATCAACAAATTCCAAAAGTATAATAACAAGAAGTTCGTAAATCGCATTACACATCTGTCCAGTAAAACATATCTGAGTAGTGATGGACAAGTTCTTCACAAATTGCCTTACTTTCTGTCAGCCCAACTTAGGACCTTTCAAAGGGTACCCACACCCACTTACCCAATAAAATTTGACCCAATTTGCAGGCTACAGTCCAAATCCTCAGGACCAACCACTAAATAGAAAAGAATGCATCCACACCAACAATATAATAAAATAATCTTTATCTTTTCATTAATACAGTCTTCTTTCTTATTTTATACCCCTTTTCGCATTGGTATGTAATGTGTTTTCTTCTCATGTTTGTTGAATCTTAACATAATAACAAAACGCCCTCAGCTAGAAAGATTGTCCATCAGGTCTCAGTAATGCAATCACAATTAAGGGCATAGGACTGAGTCCATAAGTTGCAGAAGTCCAGATCTGACTCCAACAACTCCAGGCAATATAATGGCAAATCAAACTTGAATCATTACCCTTAACTAACTCCAACACTTAATTTGCTCTAAAATCAAAATATTAGTAGAACAGAGTTTTTCATGACAGGGTCTTAAACCTTAGGATTCCCCTTATTCTGGACTGAATAGAAATAATTGCCAGAACCTAGATGCTCTATGCTTCCTTCATTTTCTGTACAAGTATACCTTAATTTAAAGAAAGAAATCATAACAGCATAATCTTTAAGTCAAATAAGAATTATCACTTAAAAGACTTGTAGAGAGAAAGCAAAAGTTATACCTGTTCTCCTCAAGAGGGGTTAGAGGATTGGGTCTAACAACTTCTAAGTCCAGCTTGAATGCTTTTGAAGATGATTCTCTAGGATGATCTTTCGAGTCATAGTATCCCAGAACCTTTCAATTGAACCACAAAAAATTTTTCAGACATTGTTCATGCAAGACAAGAAAAAGTAAATCATTCATTTAAAAGTACCAAAATGAATTCAATATTACCAGTTTCCAAGGTGCATCTCTGCTACTGTCATAAAGGTGAATATCTTGGACTAAAAGAGAAAGCTTAGATACAAACAATCCACCAATTGCAAAAATGTCATATTGAAATTGCATCCCAGATATTGCAAGCTCCAGACATAAAGTCATATCCCTTCCATGTATATTTGACGAGTGATCACCATTATTTGTAGATTCATGCCAGTCAGAACCAGCATACATTCTCCATGTCACATTAATGTTCTGAAGAAGTACACGCCCCATGGCCTTCCCAAAATCATCAGGTCCTGCAGGGTCAATGGATGGAAGCTTGCAATCCGAAAGTTTTTTCCCACTAGTTTGCCCACTTGTTTCCGGCAAGTGGTTTTCTACAATTTGTAAACAGGCATCTCCATACCAACCACTATTTTCTTTCACAATATCTCCATCCCCTGTATTCCTTGGTCTGAATTTAAGCATTTGAGGTAATGACTGTCTTCCTCTTGATAATTCCGACAAAGGGCATAAGTCACCCGAGCAGTAACCTTCTATAAATTCTGGTAAGCAACCATTCTGCAGAAATGAGGTTGGACTACTTTGTAATCCTATCAGCGGCGATGATCCATTAACTGACAAATCAGTGGAGAAAATTTCTGGAGATTCAACACTCAAGCTACTTGCTGCCTCTTCATGAAGGGCATCATCAACTGAAATACGAAATTGTGACTCAGAAGAATCAAATTGGCAGATTTGACTCCTATCTAAATGAAATGCATCTTCAGATATCTCATCCATCAATCCCACAACCCCAGCTTTATTCTCTGCATCTGCAGTTGAAGTATGCATTTGAGAAGGTGGGTCAGAATCAATATTCAATATCCCACTCACATCAATGAAATCGTTCCTCTCTTGTGCCTGCTTAACAATATCATACCGATCTTGCAAATGTACAAGTGATTCCTCCATATCAGGGGCAAAAAGCTGTTGAATTTGAGCAGCCAAGCGTATCAGACCAGAGGTAGTGTCATGGCAGGTATCCACATTAATGTGGGAGTTTGAACATTCCAACTCCCAGAGAAGGCCATTCTTACAGCAAGTCCTCAAAACTGCTTCAAGGAGTGCCTCTCGAGCAACCTTAATATAACCGATATCATGAAGATGTTGTACACTGTAAGTTCCACCAAGTTTCTCAGGCTCTGACACCAGACAAAGCAGAAGACCCAGATCTTTCACTCTAATATCATAATCATTTTGCATGGAATTTGCCACAGTTGTATTTGAAAGAACAAAAGAAGATGCTGCTAATATACAAGCAACATATGGTCCACTTATTTCAGTTGAACCCAAGAGAGAATCAAGAACTTCACTCTCGGCCATCAAATTCATACAGTAGGGCTCATAACTCAAGCCAATATCAACCAAATTAAGAACAAAAGAAGCTCTGCAAGGAAGAGTTAAGTCCTCCTTATGCAAATCAATGTCACCTCCTTCTCCAACTTCAGGAGAGGGCAAACTAAAGAATGAAGTTATTGCATCCAACCAATCCAACCGACCACCAACTGCCACAATTGTGCTGCATCTGACAGTAACAGATGTAAAACCATGGGAGGTCTCTGGCTCAAACAGGTGTACAATATCAGAACCAGCTAGCCTAGATGATAATGCATTTGAACCTCCTCCATCACCACGTTTCATTGTAGAGTTGCTACAAGATATCAAAAGAAAGTCTTGACTTGGAACTCCGGAGACACAACCCCACAACATACCTTCCCCATGGGCTAGCCAAAAAAAACCAGCATCCTTAACACCGCCAATATTTGAGACTGACAGCAAATTGAAGTTCCGAATTCTCAGTTTTAAACAATTCCATGATCCAGGAAGTTCACTTTGCATTGAACTTTTTATATTCTCTTTGCTATCTGGTCTAATGACAAATTCCACAGAATCACATTCCATGAGTATCGATGTTTGAGTTACAGAAGATTCTTCACTGCCACACATGCCATCATGGGCCACACACGAAAGCCCACTACTTATCTGGTTTAAAAGCCCATGTAAGCCACTATAATGAGAACTGTCAAGATTGATTGTAACTGGAAATACACAAACATGCATGAAAAAGGCAGAGCTCGAGATTATCTCTTGTCGGATTCGAGCATTTATGTCTTCCAAATAATTCTCTTGATTGACAGAAGCAAATTCAGACCCTTTTCCCTTGAATTTATCTCTGCTCCTGGAATCCTCAAACGTAGCTAAGAACTTAGCTCTCTCCGCTATCCGAGGGCTGGTCACAGGACCATCCTGCCAAACCATACTAATGACAGAAAGAAGACCAGTTCGATTGCTGACAGAAAAAATGTTCTGAGCAGAATATTTGGACCTCTGTAAACTGCTGGATTTGATTCCAACATCATCTTTACTGGCAGAAGTAACCAAGTAAACATCGAGATCACCAACATTCAAGTGTAAAGAACGTCTGGCTGTCGAAGAAAATCTTTCCTGAAAACTTCCATCTGAAGCAGCATTATGTTCTTGGACTACTCCCTTCTTGAAAGATGATGGTGAAGAAAAATCAAGAGAAACAAATTGATCCCAGGAACAATAGCCTTGAGTGTCTTTACCACTATGAAAAGGAAAACATAGTATAACCCTTGCATCTGGGACCAAAATAGTACCTCGCAAAGTTTCTGTTGCAGATAGGGTATTAATAGGGGGACAAGAATCTCTTTTCACATCCCCATGTGAAGACCCACACTTTACATCGACCATCTCAGATGAAAACCCAGTCCTTTTGTCATTCATTTTAGTAGAATTTCCAACTTCCTTAGAAAGGTCCCATAAAATATTTATCAAATGGAAATTCACCCAGAAAATAAATGGAGGCAATTCCAATGAAAACGATGTAGAGCTTGTTAAACTGCCATGTGACCGATTTGCATCCACAGTAAATTGGCAATTAGTGATACCTGAAGTTTTAAGCAACAAAATTTTGACCACATCACCTTTATTTCCACAAGAAGAGTCTGCAGCTATTGACATATTAAATTCATCTGAATCATGGACATTGGTAGATTGGACAAACGGAGGGAGAACACCTTGAACCTCAGCTTGCAGATGTTGGATTGAAACAGTTTGAACGTCAACTTTTTCATTATACTCCCTTGTATGAAAGCTAATAGCATCAATTTTGCTGCAAAAGTAGTCCACAACCTCAAAATACTTCAGTGTTCCCTCAAACTTCATTTTTTCTGGAAATACCTGTTGATCTCATCAAAGTTTCATGTTAGTGTGAAAGAATATCATGTAGAGTATGAAGTCTGAAAGAGACAAAAAAATATGAAAGGGAGGAAAATTCTTCGAGCACAATTATTACCTGTACACCAAGAAAAATGCCTCTGCATTCTGCACCCAGATAATGAACGCATGGCCCAACATTTGTTTGATCACCATACGGATCATATAAATGCTTCTGATCTTCATCATAAAAGGAGAATATAATAGAAATTCCAGCTAAATTTGCTTTAAGATTGGTTTGAACATGCTGCTGTTCTGTACATACATCAAAAGCAAATAAAATTATAGTTCCATTACAAAGGTGTTAACATATACTGTCACAGAGGTAAATGGTCCAGAAACAAATATCAGACAATAGAAGACCACACCATAATTCCACTCCTTTCTCATACATGCAAACTAAATCAATCTTATATTATAAGCATTAATAGGAGGCAAAAACCAGTAAGAATCAAATATAATGAGGTACTTAATGAAATTGTGTCTGTCTCTGGGCCAAAATTATGCAAGGAACTTAGGATTTCTTGGATCACTCTGAGTGATGCCTTGTTAATGCAGGGTGTTTTTTCTTTTTCCTATCTCTTATATGCAAACTAAATCAATCTTATATTATATACATTAACAGGAGGACAAATCCAGTAAACAAAATATAATGAAATAATTGAATGAAATTATGCACTCTCTAAGGGCCAAATTATGCAAGGAAACATGACCACGAAAATTCAATCTGATACAGCAATTAACTTCTTGTTTTGCACAAGTAAAACATTAAAGTCTTCCCTGGCCCAACCTAATTATTGCTGAAAAACAAGATTAAATCAAACAACTTGCATTACGAGAAATGAAACACAAGGAATCAGGAGCTTATGCAACATAAGCCACGTGTAATTCTGAGACCTTATATACATCCTATATTTATCAAGAGAAACATTTCTGGAATAACTAGCACACAGCATAGGTATATGCATGTAACTAAAAAAGCACAAAAAATGCTACGCATATAATTCTCTAGCCCTTCACTTATTTAGAAATGGCAAAAGGAACAAAGCATTTACCAGAAGGAACATGCAAAGACCCTGAAGCAAGGCTGGATGCAGCAGTTATGGCACTGAAAACAGAGCATGTCCAGTTCCACATGCCACTGCTTCCTAAAGCAGATTGGGAATGTCTCATTCCATCAAAACATTCAAAAAATTGGTCCACACTGCACATAGGCCAAAGCAACTAGAAAAATTAGAATTGGTTTAAACCAAAATGCATGTATACAATGTAAGATGGAGCAAATACAATATAGATGGTTTTCATGTTACGGTTTCAACTTTTGTGCTAGAGTTTTAAGTTAGGACTTCAACTTGAGTGTTGCAGTTTTCAAGTTTCCTGTAGGTGACCAAATGTTATATTAACGTACATTAGCCACTCCCCTAACATCAACCGTGATACAATTTTAAAAGTACAAACAGATATACCAACCTTGCCCCCAAATCAACACCTTTATTACCATCTTTCTGGTTTGCATTGACAGGAATTGGCACCCAATCCAGTATAAGATGTGAGGCAGGTATCATAGTTTCTGAAACAGATTCTTGCACATTTAAAGAAGAGAAGTTGGTAGAACAGCTACGACAAATTGGCTTAATCTCATCAGTGGCAATTACAGCAGATGCATTCAGTGATGACTGGAAATGAGAACTTGTATTGAAGTAAACAGAGTCTGTTGACTTGTAAAGAACATGAGCCCCCCGATCCTTATCAAACTTCTCATATGTCTCCCATGAAAGTAAGAACCATTTGATTGTGCTCGGTTGAAATCTTATTTCTATGGGATCAATACAAACATCCGCATCCACTTTGCGAATATCTAGTGAACCATCCTTCCAAGGTATACTCAATTTTATATTGCCCGAAAATCCACCTCTTTTCCATGTCATTATTGGTGTTGTAGCATTTGATGGAGAGCAAACTGAAGGTACGTCACCAAACAGTGTTCCAGAAGCACGTGGAAAACCTGTTTGCCGGTCAACTGCATCCATGTGAACAAGTTCAAGTATTGCTCCTTGAAATTTTACAAAGTTTGTAAGACGACTAATTCCAAGAAAGCTCTCAGCTCTTGCATCACTATTTGAAGTAGAATCTTCAGAAACCGTTCCACATTCTATTTCTGATATTCGAAGAACCAAAGTTGCAAGTGACTCCACCTTGTTTTTATCCTTTTCTATAGATGGATCAAATGCAACAATCAACTTCTTTATCTTTACATGAAAACTTGTAAGAAACCATTTCACCATCTTTGCAATGATCTTAACACCTTCATGAAGATCGTTGGATGTAAATTTAGAAGGATTGTCCACTTCATCATGCCCAAATTGCCCCGAATCTGATTGCACACCAGGGTTACCATCTTGACTGGCACTACAACTTTCATCTCTGGCCCGTAATTTAAAATCTAGACAAGGAGTAAGCACAAGTTCTAGTTCATCCAACTCAACCTGACAACCTTTTCCCTTCCAGGGCATTTTAACTAGTAGAGAGCCAATGGACCCTTCTTTTATTATCACTGATGTTTCTGCCCCAAGCTGGAAACATGAAAAATCAATCAGTATGAGAGAAAACTTAATTAGTAAATAGAAGCACTATGTAAACCAGTGGCAACCCAAGAACTTAAGCTTTTTCTTATGTCCATTAGAATCAACTTAGACATCAATATTCACTAACAGAAATCCTACTTACACTAGTTGCCAAGCATGGAAGTCACAAAATCTTATTAAAATATTAAAACCCTAGCTACCCGGAGGCAAAATTCAACACTCTTAATATAACAAAGCATAACAACCTAATTGTTGAATTCAGTTAATACACCGGTTAAATAAAAGACATTCAAGAACAATTATTCGTACCAAATTTTAGAAACAATATCTCATTCTCATCGCTCTATTCAAACTTGTCAAACCCTCACAAATACCCAGCACCAAAATAATCACACAACAGGTTCTCTGAAAACATTGATGTTACAACAACACTCCTAACCAAGCAAAGCACAAATGAGCAAAAGCTAATGTGTTTCAGAAATTCAAAACTAACAAAAAACACAAATAAAACAAAAAATTGTCTCTCGAAAAAAAAACATAATCAAACAAAACACGCGAACCTTCTGATTAAGATAATCAACGTTAAGCGCGAGGTCACTGAGCTGAATAGAGCCATCAGTAAGCTGCACATCAAGCTGGTCAAGGTCGATATCCCCTAATATGAATTCTCCCAATTTCTTCTTTAAAAAGAATTTACAAATCTTCTTAACCGCCCAACTCGACGCCATCTCCTCCACCGATTTCGCTATCCTCCACCCAAAAATCATCTCGAATTTCGTTACAACCGCCTTCCTTTTCCACAACTTGGGAAATTCCGAGAATTTCAACTTCGAAAATTAGGGTTTGTTCCCAGGTGGAGAGAAATTACCGTTTTTCTAAATTGAATACTGCTCGTGATGGAAGATTCAACTTCCATCAAGAGCGAAAACAGATAAAGAGATTGTATCTCCCAATGATTTATAAACAACATGAGACAAAGTAAAGAAGAAGAAGACTTCTGTTGGTACTCAGTGTTCGGGTTTGTTTGGTTCGGATTCCCTATTTGTCGGGTGCGTGTGTTCCTGTGTTTTTCTTCTTTTTTGACGCTAAATTCTACTCATCAGATTACTTATTTTTTTTAATTTATTTATAAAATCGACGGTCCAAAATTGAGAATTAATTGACAGAATTTTTAGTCAACAACAGTATATAATATTTATTAATTTAATACTTTTATAATTTTACTTCATTTATAAGTTTAATTTAAATATTTATTAATATTTAAATTACATTTTAA